>CAWVQO010000023.1:0-338434 GCA_963932275.1 Andrena praecox | reverse complement strand
CCGAGCGGTCGCCTGCCTTGAAAACCGGTGTGACCAGTGAGGTCTTCCATGCAACAGGGAAAATACCCCTAGCTAGCGAGGAATTAAAGATGTGCCAGAGGGGCCTAGCTAGAATAAAACGACACTCCTTTAGAAACAATGGTGGAACACCATCGAAACCCGGACCTTTTGACGTGTCAAGCGAATCAAGCATGGAGTAGATTTGACCAATCGAAATAGAAATTGAGTGCAAATTAACATCACTGTCCGGGGTAGAACCAGGAATCAGGGCAGGCGCCGTAACGGACCGGATGGAATATACAGAGCCAAAGAAGTCTGCGAAAAGATTAGCTGCCGCCTCATTCGAGGAGGCAGAAGCGTGGTCCAGATAAACGCTACCGGGAATTCCATGCCCGCCACGCCTGGCGTTTACGAATTTCCAAAAACTCTGGACATTATCACACACAGCACTCTCAACACCATCCATATACTCACCATGTTCACGCGCTAAGACAAGCTTACATCTCGAACGGAGACTCGCAAAGCACAGATAATCGCTCCGTGAACCTGAGCTCTTAAAGATCTTATGTGCCCTTTTCTTCTGCCGAATCAAGTACCTTAAACCCGGTGAAAACCACGGCGGATACGAGGAATGGACCACAGACTTAATCGGAATAAAGGCTTCAATTGCATGATTAATATGTCCATACAAACGTTCAAGAGCGGTATCCGGCTCAGAGTCCCCAGTCTCATTATCCCAGTCAACAGAGTTGAGGTAATCGATAACACCGTTGTAATCACCACGCTTAAAGTCCCTGAACTCCGTTATACCGCTCTTATGGCCAGGGCCCGAGGCCAAACCGTTAAACAATACATATAATGGTGGATGATAGGCATCAGGTTGAATAAGGACATCAATAACCCGATCGATGGTGACATTAGAGCAGCTAACAAAGACAAGATCGAGCATAACGTCGAAGTCATTAAAAACATTGTTCATTTGGGCCAGATTGCAGTACCCGGCACACCCCAGAAGGAGGTCAATGGCAGCGGATTCATTCGACGAAATGCCCGACCTTCTAAAGCACTCCTGACCAGAGTCATTGAACCAAACCGCATGAGGCAGGTTAAAATCACCATAAAGACACACGGTATCATCGCTAAACTTATGGTAAAGCTCAATGACCGAGTCAACAAAACTTGCATAAAGTGAAGTCTGGGCCACGGGCGGAATATAAACGGCCCCCAGAAGGAGATATTTATTAGTGTGAAGGTGGACTCTAACAAATAGCTGTCCAGCCGCCGTCTTGTCCGACGACTATAGGGTCGTCCCCACGACCCCGGGACTAGATTGGCCCGCCACCGTCAAGTCCGACGACCTCGGGACTAGGTTGGCCAGCCGCGGACATGTCCGACGACTATACGGTCGCCCCCACGACCTCGGGACTAGGTTGGCCAGCCGCCGACATGTCCGAAGACTATAGGGTCGTCCCCACCACCCCGGGCCAAAGTTGGCAAGCCGCCGAAATGTCCGACGACTGTAGGGTCGTCCCCAAGACCCCGGGACTAGATTGGCCCGCCACCGTCAAGTCCGACGACTATAGGGTCGTCCCCACGACCCCGGGCCAAAGTTGGCTCGCCACCGACTTGTCCGACGACTATAGGGTCGTCCCCACGACCCCGAGACGAGATTGGCCCGCCACCGTCATGTCCGACGATTATAGGGTCGTCCCCACGACCCCGGGACAAGCTTGGCCCGCCGCCGACTTGTCCGACGACTATAGGGTCGTCCCTACGACCCCGGGACTGGATTGGCCCGCCGCCGTCTTGTCCGACGACTATAGGGTCGCCCCCACGACCCCGGGCCAAAGATGGCGAGCCGCCGAAATGTCCGACGACTGTAGGGTCGTCCCCACGACCCCGGGACTGGATTGGCCCGCCACCGTCAAGTCCGACGACTATAGGGTCGTCCCCACGACCTCGGGACTAGGTTGGCCAGCCGCCGACATGTCCGACGTCTATAGGGTCGTCCCCACGACCCCGGGCCAAAGATGTCCAGCCGCCGTCTTGTCCGACGACTATAGGGTCGTCCCCACGACCCCGGGCTAAAGATGGCATGCCGCCGAAATGTCCGACGACTATAGGGTTGTCCCCGCGACCGCGGGCCAAAGATGTCCAGCCGCCGTCTTGTCCGACGACTATAGGGTCGTCCCCACGACCCTGGGACTAGATTGGCCCGCCACCGTCATGTCAGACGACTATAGGGTCGTCCCCACGACCCCGAGACTAGATTGGCCCGCCACCGTCATGTCCGACGACAATAGGGTCGTCCCCACGACCCCGGGTCCAGGTTGGCCAAGCGCCGACATTTCCAACGACTATAGAGTCGTCCCCACGACACCGGGCCAAAGTTGGCCAGCCGCCGACATGTCCGACGACTATAGGGTCGTCCCCACGACCCCGGGCCAAAGTTGGCAAGCCGCCGATATGTCCGACGACTGTAGGGTCGTCCCCACGACCCCGGGACTAGATTGGCCCGCCACCGTCAAGTCCGACGACTATAGGGTCGTCCCAACGACCTCGGGACTAGGTTGGCCAGCCGCCGACATGTCCGACGACTATAGGGTCGTCCCCACCACCCCGGGCCAAAGTTGGCAAGCCGCCGAAATGTCCGACGACTGTAGGGTCGTCCCCAAGACCCCGGGACTAGATTGGCCCGCCACCGTCAAGTCCGACGACCTCGGGACTAGGTTGGCCAGCCGCCGACATGTCCGACGACTATAGGGTCGCCCCCACGACCTCGGGACTAGGTAGGCCAGCCGCCGACATGTCCGACGACTATAGGGTCGTCCCCACCACCCCGGGCCAAAGTTGGCAAGCCGCCGAAATGTCCGACGACTGTAGGGTCGTCCCCAAGACCCCGGGACTAGATTGGCCCGCCACCGTCAAGTCCGACGACTATAGGGTCGTCCCCACCACCCCGGGCCAAAGTTGGCAAGCCTCCGAAATGTCCGACGACTGTAGGGTCGTCCCCAAGACCCCGGGACTAGATTGGCCCGCCACAGTCAAGTCCGACGACTATAGGGTCGTCCCCACGACCCCGGGACTAGATTGGCCCGCCACCGTCAAGTCCGACGACCTCGGGACTAGGTTGGCCAGCCACCGTCATGTCCGACGACTATAGGGTCGTCCCCACGACCCCGGGCCAAAGATGTCCAGCCGCCGTCTTGTCCGACGACTATAGGGTCGTCCCCACGACCCGGGGACTAGATTCGCCCGCCACCGTCAAGT
The DNA here is from genome assembly GCA_963932275.1 of Andrena praecox. Lineage (NCBI taxonomy): Eukaryota > Metazoa > Arthropoda > Insecta > Hymenoptera > Andrenidae > Andrena > Andrena praecox. The sequence goes on along the minus strand of CAWVQO010000023.1, from coordinate 335,164 downwards.
CCGACGACCTCGGGACTAGGTTGGCTAGCCGCCGACATGTCCGACGACTATAGGGTCGCCCCCACGACCTCGGGACTAGGTTGGCCAGCCGCCGACATGTCCGACGACTATAGGGTCGTCCCCACCACCCCGGGCCAAAGTTGGCAAGCCTCCGAAATGTCCGACGACTGTAGGGTCGTCCCCAAGACCCGGGGACTAGATTCGCCCGCCACCGTCAAGTCCGACGACCTCGGGACTAGGTTGGCTAGCCGCCGACATGTCCGACGACTATAGGGTCGCCACCACGACCTCGGGACTCGGTTGGCCAGCCGCCGAAATGTCCGACGACTATAGGGGCGTCCCCACCACCCCGGGCCAAAGTTGGCAAGCCTCCGAAATGTCCGACGACTGTAGGGTCGTCCCCAAGACCCCGGGACTAGATTGGCCCGCCACCGTCAAGTCCGACGACTATAGGGTCGTCCCCACGACCCCGGGCCAAAGTTGGCAAGCCGCCGAAATGTCCGACGACTATAGGGTCGTCCCCACCACCCCGGGCCAAAGTTGGCAAGCCTCCGAAATGTCCGACGACTGTAGGGTCGTCCCCAAGACCCCGGGACTAGATTGGCCCGCCACCGTCAAGTCCGACGACTATAGGGTCGTCCCCACAACCACGGGCCAAAGTTGGCCAGCCGCCGACATGTCCGACGACTATTGGATCGTGCCCACGACCACGGGCCAAAGTTGGCCAGCCGCCGACATGTCCGACGAGTATAGGGTCTTCCCCACGACCCCGGGACTAGATTGGTCCGCCACCGCCATGTCCGACGACTATAGGGTCGTCCCCACGACCCCGGGCCAAAGTTGGCAAGCCGCCGAAATGTCCGACGACTGTAGGGTCGTCTCCACGACCCCGGGACTAGATTGGCCCGCCACCGTCAAGTCCGACGACCTCGGGACTAGGTTGGCCAGCCGCCGACATGTCCGACGACTATAGGGTCGTCCCCACGACCCCGGGCCAAAGATGTCCAGCCGCCGTCTTGTCCGACGACTATAACGTCGTCCCCACGACCCCGGGACTAGATTGACCCGCCACCGTCAAGTCCGACGACCTCGGGACTAGGTTGGCCAGCCGCGGACATGTCCGACGACTATACGGGCGCCCCCACGACCTCGGGACTAGGTTGGCCAGCCGCCGACATGTCCGAAGACTATAGGGTCGTCCCCACCACCCCGGGCCAAAGTTGGCAAGCCGCCGAAATGTCCGACGACTGTAGGGTCGTCCCCAAGACCCCGGGACTAGATTGGCCCACCACCGTCAAGTCCGACGACTATAGGGTCGTCCCCACGACCCCGGGCCAAAGTTGGCTCGCCACCGACTTGTCCGACGACTATAGGGTCGTCCCCACTACCCCGGGACAAGGTTGGCCCGCCGCCGACTTGTCCGACGACTATAGGGTCGTACCCACGACCCCGGGACTAGGCTGACAAGCCGCCAACATGTCCGACGACTATTGGGTCGTCCCCACGTCCACGGCCAGCCGCCGACATGTCTGACGACTATAGGGTCGTCCCCACGACCCCGGGACTAGATTGGCCCGCCACCGTCAAGTCCGACGACCTCGGGACTAGGTTGGCCAGCCGCCGACATGTCCGACGACTATAGGGTCGTCCCCACGACCCCGGGCCAAAGATGTCCAGCCGCCGTCTTGTCCGACGACTGTAGGGTCGTCCCCACGACCCCGGGACTAGATTGGCCCACCACCGTCAAGTCCGACGACCTCGGGACTAGGTTGGCCAGCCGCCGACATGTCCGACGACTATAGGGTCGTCCCCACGACCCCGGGCCAAAGTTGGCAAGCCGCCGAAATGTCCGACGACTGTAGGGTCGTCCCCACGACCCCGGGCCAAAGTTGGCAAGCCGCCGAAATGTCCGACGACTGTAGGGTCGTCCCCACGACCCCGGGACTAGATTGGCCCACCACCGTCAAGTCCGACGACTATAGGGTCGTCCCCACGACCCCGGGCCAAAGTTGGCTCGCCACCGACTTGTCCGACGACTATAGGGTCGTCCCCACTACCCCGGGACAAGGTTGGCCCGCCGCCGACTTGTCCGACGACTATAGGGTCGTACCCACGACCCCGGGACTAGGCTGACAAGCCGCCAACATGTCCGACGACTATTGGGTCGTCCCCACGTCCACGGCCAGCCGCCGACATGTCTGACGACTATAGGGTCGTCCCCACGACCCCGGGACTAGATTGGCCCGCCACCGTCAAGTCCGACGACCTCGGGACTAGGTTGGCCAGCCGCCGACATGTCCGACGACTATAGGGTCGTCCCCACGACCCCGGGCCAAAGATGTCCAGCCGCCGTCTTGTCCGACGACTGTAGGGTCGTCCCCACGACCCCGGGACTAGATTGGCCCACCACCGTCAAGTCCGACGACCTCGGGCCAAAGTTGGCCAGCCTCCGACATGTCCGACGACTATAGGGTCGTCCCCACGACCCCGGGCCAATGTTGGCCAATCGCCGACATGTCCGACGACTACAGGGTCGTCCCAACGACCCCGGGACTAGATAGGCCAGCCGCCGACATGTCCGACGACTATTGGGTCGTCCCCACGACCCCGGGCAAACGTTGGCCAGCCGCCGACTTGTCCGACGACTATGGGGTCGTCCCCACGACCCCAGGACTAGATTGACAAGACGCCAAAATGTTCGACGAATATAGGGTCGTCCCCACGACCCCGGGCTAAAGATGGCATGCCGCCGAAATGTAAGACGACTATAGGGTCGTCCCCACGACCCCGGGCCAAAGTTGGCAAGCCGCCGAAATGTCCGATGACAGTAGGGTCGTCCCCACGACCCCGGGACTAGATTGGCCCGCCACCGTCAAGTCCGACGACTATAGGGTCGTCCCCACGACCTCGGGACTAGGTTGGCCAGCCGCCGACATGTCCGATGACTATAGGGTCGTACCCACGACCCCGGGCCAATGTTGGCCAATCGCCGACATGTCCGACGACTATATGGTCGTCCATACGACCCCGGGACTAAATTGGCCCGCCACCGTCATGTCCAACGACTATAGGGTCGTCCCCACGACCCCGGGTCTAGGTTGACAAGACGCCAAAATGTTCGACGAATATAGGGTCGTCCCCACGACCCCGGGCTAAAGATGGCATGCCGCCGAAATGTCCGACGACTATAGGGTCGTCCCCACGACCGCGGGACTAGGCTGAGAAGCCGCCAACATGTCCGACGACTATAGGGTCGTCCCCACGACCCCGGACCAAAGTTGGCCAGCCGCCGACATGTCCGACGACTATAGGGTCGTCCCCACGACCCCGAGACTAGATTGGCCCGCCACCGTCATGTCCGACGACAATAGGGTCGTCCCCACGACCCCGGGTCCAGGTTGGCCAGCCGCCGACATGTACGACGACTATACGGTCGTCCCCACGACCCCGGGTCCAGGTTGGCCAGCCGCCGACATTTCCGACGACTATAGAGTCGTCCCCACGACACCGGGCCAAAGTTGGCCAGCCGCCGACATGTCCGACGACTATAGGGTCGTCCCCACGACCCCGAGACTAGATTGGCCCGCCACCGATATGTCCGACGACAATAGGGTCGTCCCCACGACCCCGGGTCCAGGTTGGCCAGCCGCCGACATTTCCGACGACTATAGAGTCGTCCCCACGACACCGGGCCAAAGTTGGCCAGCCGCCGACATGTCCGACGACTATAGGGTCGTCCCCACGACACCGGCTCCAGGTTGGCCAGCCGCCGACATTTCCGACGACTATAGAGTCGTCCCCACGACACCGGGCCAAAGTTGGCCAGCCGCCGACATGTCCGACGACTATAGGGTCGTCCCCACGACACCGAGACTAGATTGGCCCGCCACCGTCAAGTCCGACGACCTCGGGACTAGGTTGGCCAGCCGCCGACATGTCCGACGACTATAGGGTCGTCCCCACGACCCCGGGCCAAAGTTGGCAAGCCGCCGAAATGTCCGACGACTGTAGGGTCGTCCCCACGACCCCGGGACTAGATTGGCCCGCCACCGTCAAGTCCGACGACTATAGGGTCGTCCCAACGACCTCGGGACTAGGTTGGCCAGCCGCCGACATGTCCGACGACTATAGGGTCGTCCCCACCACCCCGGGCCAAAGTTGGCAAGCCGCCGAAATGTCCGACGACTGTAGGGTCGTCCCCAAGACCCCGGGACTAGATTGGCCCGCCACCGTCAAGTCCGACGACCTCGGGACTAGGTTGGCCAGCCGCCGACATGTCCGACGACTATAGGGTCGCCCCCACGACCTCGGGACTAGGTAGGCCAGCCGCCGACATGTCCGACGACTATAGGGTCGTCCCCACCACCCCGGGCCAAAGTTGGCAAGCCGCCGACATGTCCGACGTCTATAGGGTCGTCCCCACGACCCCGGGCCAAAGATGTCCAGCCGCCGTCTTGTCCGACGACTATAGGGTCGTCCCCACGACCCCGGGCTAAAGATGGCATGCCGCCGAAATGTCCGACGACTATAGGGTTGTCCCCGCGACCGCGGGCCAAAGATGTCCAGCCGCCGTCTTGTCCGACGACTATAGGGTCGTCCCCACGACCCTGGGACTAGATTGGCCCGCCACCGTCATGTCAGACGACTATAGGGTCGTCCCCACTTCCCCGAGACTAGATTGGCCCGCCACCGTCATGTCCGACGACAATAGGGTCGTCCCCACGACCCCGGGTCCAGGTTGGCCAAGCGCCGACATTTCCAACGACTATAGAGTCGTCCCCACGACACCGGGCCAAAGTTGGCCAGCCGCCGACATGTCCGACGACTATAGGGTCGTCCCCACGACCCCGGGCCAAAGTTGGCAAGCCGCCGAAATGTCCGACGACTGTAGGGTCGTCCCCACGACCCCGGGACTAGATTGGCCCGCCACCGTCAAGTCCGACGACTATAGGGTCGTCCCATCGACCTCGGGACTAGGTTGGCCAGCCGCCGACATGTCCGACGACTATAGGGTCGTCCCCACCACCCCGGGCCAAAGTTGGCAAGCCGCCGAAATGTCCGACGACTGTAGGGTCGTCCCCAAGACCCCGGGACTAGATTGGCCCGCCACCGTCAAGTCCGACGACCTCGGGACTAGGTTGGCCAGCCGCCGACATGTCCGACGACTATAGGGTCGCCCCCACGACCTCGGGACTAGGTAGGCCAGCCGCCGACATGTCCGACGACTATAGGGTCGTCCCCACCACCCCGGGCCAAAGTTGGCAAGCCGCCGAAATGTCCGACGACTGTAGGGTCGTCCCCAAGACCCCGGGACTAGATTGGCCCGCCACCGTCAAGTCCGACGACTATAGGGTCGTCCCCACCACCCCGGGCCAAAGTTGGCAAGCCTCCGAAATGTCCGACGACTGTAGGGTCGTCCCCAAGACCCCGGGACTAGATTGGCCCGCCACCGTCAAGTCCGACGACGATAGGGTCGTCCCCACGACCCCGGGCCAAAGATGTCCAGCCGCCGTCTTGTCCGACGACTATAGGGTCGTCCCCACGACCCGGGGACTAGATTCGCCCGCCACCGTCAAGTCCGACGACCTCGGGACTAGGTTGGCTAGCCGCCGACATGTCCGACGACTATAGGGTCGCCCCCACGACCTCGGGACTAGGTTGGCCAGCCGCCGACATGTCCGACGACTATAGGGTCGTCCCCACCACCCCGGGCCAAAGTTGGCAAGCCTCCGAAATGTCCGACGACTGTAGGGTCGTCCCCAAGACCCCGGGACTAGATTGGCCCGCCACCGTCAAGTCCGACGACTATAGGGTCGCCCCACGACCCCGGGCCAAAGTTGGCAGGCCGCCGAAATGTCCGACGACTATAGGGTCGTCCCCACCACCCCGGGCCAAAATTGGCAAGCCTCCGAAATGTCCGACGACTGTAGGGTCGTCCCCAAGACCCCGGGACTAGATTGGCCCGCCACCGTCAAGTCCGACGACTATAGGGTCGTCCCCACAACCACGGGCCAAAGTTGGCCAGCCGCCGACATGTCCGACGACTATTGGATCGTGCCCACGACCACGGGCCAAAGTTGGCCAGCCGCCGACATGTCCGACGAGTATAGGGTCTTCCCCACGACCCCGGGACTAGATTGGTTCGCCACCGTCATGTCCGACGACTATAGGGTCGTCCCCACGACCCCGGGCCAAAGTTGGCAAGCCGCCGAAATGTCCGACGACTGTAGGGTCGTCTCCACGACCCCGGGACTAGATTGGCCCGCCACCGACAAGTCCGACGACCTCGGGACTAGGTTGGCCAGCCGCCGACATGTCCGACGACTATAGGGTCCTCCCCACGACCCCGGGCCAAAGATGTCCAGCCGCCGTCTTGTCCGACGACTATAGGGTCGTCCCCGCGAGCGCGGGCCAAAGATGTCCAGCCGCCGTCTTGTCCGACGACTATAGGGTCGTCCCCACGACCCCGGGACTAGATTGGCCCGCCACCGTCATGTCCGACGATTATAGTGTCGTCCCCACGACCCCGGGACAAGCTTGGCCCGCCGCCGACTTGTCAGACGACTATAGGGTGGTCCCCACGACCCCGGGACTAGATTGGCCCGCCACCGTCGTGTCCGACGACATTAGGGTTGTCCCCACGACCCCGGGTCTAGGTTGGCCAGCCGCCGACATGTCCGACGACTATAGAGTCGTCCCCACGACACCGGGCCAAAGTTGGACAGCCGCCGACATGTCCGACTACTATAGGGTCGTCCCCACGACCTCGGGTCTAGATTGGCCCGCTACCGTCCTGTCCGAACACTATAGGGTCGTCCCTACGACCACGGGAGTAGATTGGCCCGCCACCGTCATGTCCAACGACTATAGGGTCGTCCCCACGACCCCGGGACTAGGTTGACAAGCCGCCAACATGTCCGACGACTATAGGGTCGCCCCACGACCCCGGGCTCAAGATGGCTTGCCGCCGAAATGTCCGACGACTATAGGGTCGTCCCCGCGAGCGCGGGCCAAAGATGTCCAGCCGCCGTCTTGTCCGACGACTATAGGGTCGTCCCCACGACCCCGGGACTAGATTGGCCCGCCACCGTCATGTCCGACGATTATAGTGTCGTCCCCACGACCCCGGGACAAGCTTGGCCCGCCGCCGACTTGTCAGACGACTATAGGGTGGTCCCCTTGACCCCGGGACTAGATTGGCCCGCCACCGTCGTGTCCGACGACAATAGGGTTGTCCCCACGACCCCGGGTCTAGGTTGGCCAGCCGCCGACATGTCCGACGACTATAGAGTCGTCCCCACGACACCGGGCCAAAGTTGGACAGCCGCCGACATGTCCGACTACTATAGGGTCGTCCCCACGACCTCGGGTCTAGATTGGCCCGCTACCGTCATGTCCGAACACTATAGGGTCGTCCCTACGACCACGGGACTAGATTGGCCCGCCACCGCCATGTCCGACGACTATAGGGTCGTCCCGACGACCCCGGGCCAAAGATGTCCAGCCGCCGTCTTGTCTGACGACTATAGGGTCGTCCCCACGACCCCGGGACTAGATTGGCCCGCCACCGTCAAGTCCGACGACCTCGGGACTAGGTTGGCCAGCCGCCGACATGTCCGACGACTATAGGGTCGTCCCCACGACCCCGGGCCAAAGATGTCCAGCCGCCGTCTTGTCCGACGACTATAGGGTCGTCCCCACGACCCGGGGACTAGATTCGCCCGCCACCGTCAAGTCCGACGACCTCGGGACTAGGTTGGCTAGCCGCCGACATGTCCGACGACTATAGGGTCGCCCCCACGACCTCGGGACTAGGTTGGCCAGCCGCCGACATGTCCGACGACTATAGGGTCGTCCCCACCACCCCGGGCCAAAGTTGGCAAGCCTCCGAAATGTCCGACGACTGTAGGGTCGTCCCCAAGACCCGGGGACTAGATTCGCCCGCCAACGTCAAGTCCGACGACCTCGGGACTAGGTTGGCTAGCCGCCGACATGTCCGACGAATATAGGGTCGCCCCCACGACCTCGGGACTAGGTTGGCCAGCCGCCGAAATGTCCGACGACTATAGGGTCGTCCCCACCACCCCGGGCCAAAGTTGGCAAGCCGCCGAAATGTCCGACGACTGTAGGGTCGTCCCCACGACCCCGGGACTAGATTGGCCCGCCACCGTCAAGTCCGACGACTATAGGGTCGTCCCAACGACCTCGGGACCTGGTTGGCCAGCCGCCGACATGTCCGACGACTATAGGGTCGTCCCCACCACCCCGGGCCAAAGTTGGCAAGCCGCCGAAATGTCCGACGACTGTAGGGTCGTCCCCAAGACCCCGGGACTAGATTGGCCCGCCACCGTCAAGTCCGACGACCTCGGGACTAGGTTGACCAGCCGCCGATATGTCCGACGACTATAGAGTCGTCCCCACGACCCCGGGACTAGATTGGCCCGCCACCGTCATGTCCGACGATTATAGTGTCGTCCCCAGGACCCCGGGACAAGCTTGGCCCGCCGCCGACTTGTTCGACGACTGTAGGGTCGTCCCCACGACCCCGGGACTAGATTGGCCCGCCACCGTCATGTCCGACGATTATAGTGTCGTCCCCACGACCCCGGGACAGGCTTGGCCCGCCGCCGACTTGTTCGACGACTATAGGGTCGTCCCCACGACCCCGGGACTAGATTGGCCCGCCACCGTCATGTCCGACGATTATAGTGTCGTCCTCACGACCCCGGGACAAGCTTGGCCCGCCGCCGACTTGTTCGACGACTATAGGGTCGTCCCCACGACCTCGGGTCTAGATTGGCCCGCTACCGTCATGCCCGAACACTATAAGGTCGTCCCTACGACCACGGGACTAGATTGGCCCGCCACCGCCATTTCCGACGACTATAGGGTCGTCCCCACGACCCCGGGCCAAATATGTCCAGCCGCCGTCTTGTCGGACGACTATAGGGTCGTCCCCACGACCCCGGGACTAGATTGGTCCGCCACCGTTAAGTCCGACGACCTCGGGACTAGGTTGGCCAGCCGCCGACATGTCCGACGACTATAGGGTCGTCCCCACGACCCCGGGCCAAAGATGTCCAGCCGCCGTCTTGTCCGACGACTATAGGGTCGTCCCCACGACCCGGGGACTAGATTCGCCCGCCACCGTCAAGTCCGACGACCTCGGGACTAGGTTGGCTAGCCGCCGACATGTCCGACGACTATAGGGTCGCCCCCACGACCTCAGGACTAGGTTGGCCAGCCGCCGACATGTCCGACGACTATAGGGTCGTCCCCACCACCCCGGGCCAAAGTTGGCAAGCCTCCGAAATGTTCGACGACTGTAGGGTCGTCCCCAAGACCCGGGGACTAGATTCGCCCGCCACCGTCAAGTCCGACGACCTCGGGACTAGGTTGGCTAGCCGCCGACATGTCCGACGACTATAGGGTCGCCCCCACGACCTCGGGACTAGGTTGGCCAGCCGCCGTCTTGTCCGACGACTATAGGGTCGTCCCCACGACCCCGGGACTAGATTGGCCCGCCACTGTCATGTCCGACGATTATAGTGTCGTCCCGACGACCCCGGGACTGGATTGGCCCGCCGCCGTCTTTTGTAGACGACTATAGGGTGGTCCCCACGACCCCGGGACTAGATTGGCCCGCCACCGTCATGTCCGACGATTATAGGGTCGTCCCCACGACCCCGGGACAAGCTTGGCCCGCCGCCGACTTGTTCGACGACTATAGGGTCGTCCCCACGACCCCGGGACTAGATTGGCCCGCGACCGTCATGTCCAACGAGTATAGGGTCGTCCCCACAACCACGGGCCAAAGTTGGCCAGCCGCCGACATGTCCGACGACTATTGGATCGTTCCCACGACCACGGGCCAAAGTTGGCCAGCCGCCGACATGTCCGACGACTATAGGGTCGTCCCCACGACCCCGGGCCAAAGTTGGCAAGCCGCCGAAATGTCCGACGACTGTAGGGTCGTCTCCACGACCCCGGGACTAGATTGGCCCGCCACCGTCAAGTCCGACGACCTCGGGACTAGGTTGGCCAGACGCCGACATGTCCGACGACTATAGGGTCGTCCCCACGACCCCGGGCCAAAGATGTCCAGCCGCCGTCTTGTCCGACGACTATAGGGTCGTCCCCACGACCCCGGGACTAGATTGGCCCGCCACCGTCAAGTCCGACGACCTCGGGACTAGGTTGGCCAGACGCCGACATGTCCGACGACTATAGGGTCGTCCCCACGACCCCGGGCCAAAGATGTCCAGCCGCCGTCTTGTCCGACGACTATAGGGTCGTCCCCACGACCCCGGGACTAGATTGGCCCGCCACCGTCAAGTCCGACGACCTCGGGACTATGTTGGCCAGCCGCGGACATGTCCGACGACTATACGGTCGCCCCCACGACCTCGGGACTAGGTTGGCCAGCCGCCGACATGTCCGAAGACTATAGGGTCGTCCCCACGACCCCGGGCCAAAGTTGGCTCGCCGCCCACTTGTCCGACGACTATAGGATCGTCCCCACGACCCTGAGACGAGATTGGCCCGCCACCGTCATGTCCGACGATTATAGGGTCGTCCCCACGACCCCGGGACAAGCTTGGCCCGCCGCCGACTTGTCCGACGACTATAGGGTCGTGCCTACGACCCCGGGACTGGATTGGCCCGCCGCCGTCTTGTCCGACGACTATAGGGTCGTCCCCACGACCCCGGGACTAGATTGGCCTGCCACTGTCATGTCCGACGATTATAGTGTCGTCCCGACGACCCCGGGACTGGATTGGCCCGCCGCCGTCTTGTCCGACGACTATAGGGTGGTCCCCACGACCCCGGGACTAGATTGGCCCGCCACCGTCATGTCCGACGATTATAGGGTCGTCCCCACGACCCCGGGACAAGCTTGGCCCGCCGCCGACTTGTTCGACGACTATAGGGTCGTCCCCACGACCCCGGGACTAGATTGGCCCGCGACCGTCATGTCCAACGAGTATAGGGTCGTCCCCACAACCACGGGCCAAAGTTGGCCAGCCGCCGACATGTCCGACGACTATTGGATCGTTCCCACGACCACGGGCCAAAGTTGGCCAGCCGCCGACATGTCCGACGACTATAGGGTCGTCCCCACGACCCCGGGACTAGATTGGTCCGCCACCGTCATGTCCGACGACTATAGGGTCGTCCCCACCACCCCGGGCCAAAGATGGCAAGCCGCCGAAATGTCCGACGACTGTAGGGTCGTCCCCACGACCCCGGGACTGGATTGGCCCGCCACCGTCAAGTCCGACGACTATAGGGTCGTCCCCACGACCTCGGGTCTAGGTTGGCCAGCCGCCGACATGTCCGACGTCTATAGGGTCGTCCCCACGACCCCGGGCCAAAGATGTCCAGCCGCCGTCTTGTCCGACGACTATAGGGTCGTCCCCACGACCGCGGGACTAGATTGGCCCGCCACCGTCTTGTCCGACGACTATAGGGTCGTCCCCACGACCCCGGGACTAGATTGGCCCGCCGCCGACATGTCCGACGACTATAGGGTCGTCCCCACGACCACGGGCCAAAGTTGGCAAGCCGCCGAAATGTCCGACGACTGTAGGATCGTCCCCACGACCCCGGGACTAGATTGGCCCGCCACCGTCAAGTCCGACGACCTCGGGACAAGTTTGGCCAGCCGCCGACATGTCCGACGACTATAGGGTCGCCCCCACGACCTCAGGACTAGTTTGGCCAGCCGCCGACATGTCCGACGACTATAGGGTCGTCCCCACAACCCCGGGACTATATTGGTCCGCCACCGTCAAGTCCGACGACCTCGGGGCTAGTTTGGCCAGCCGCCGACATGTCCGACGACTACAGGGTCGCCCCCACGACCCCCTGACTAGGTTCGTCAGCCGCCGACATGTCCGACGACTATAGGGTCGTCCCCACGACCCCGGGCCAAAGTTAGCAAGACGCCGAAATGTCCGACGACTGTAGGGTCGTCCCCACGACCCCGGGACTAGATTGGCCCGCCACCGTCAAGTCCGACGACTATAGGGTCGTCCCCACGACCCCGGGCCAAAGTTGGCAAGCCGCCGAAATGTCCGACGACTGTAGGGTCGTCCCCACGACCCCCGGACTAGATTGGCCCGCCACCGTCATGTCCAACGACTATCGGATCGTCCCCACGACCACGGGCCAAAGTTGGCCAGCCGCCGACATGTCCGATGACTGTAGGGTCGTCCCCACAACCCCGGGACTAGATTGGCCCGCCACCGTCAAGTCCGACGACTATAGGGTCGTCCCCACGACCCCGGGCCAAAGTTGGCAAGCCGCCGAAATGTCCGACGACTGTAGGGTCGTCCCCACAACCCCGGGACTAGATTGGCCCGCCACCGTCAAGTCCGACGACTATAGGGTCGTCCCCACGACCCCGGGCCAAAGTTGGCAAGCCGCCGAAATGTCCGACGACTGTAGGGTCGTCCCCACGACCCCCGGACTAGATTGGCCCGCCACCGTCATGTCCAACGACTATCGGATCGTCCCCACGACCACGGGCCAAAGTTGGCCAGCCGCCGACATGTCCGACGACTATTGGGTCGTCCCCACGACACCGGGCCAAAGTTGGCCGGCCGCTGACATGTCCAACGACTATAGGGTCGTCACCACGACCACGGGCCAAAGTTGACCAGCCGCCGACATGTCCGACGACTATTGGATCGTCCCCACGACCCCGGGCCAAAGTTGGCAAGCCGCCGAAATGTCCGACGACTGTAGGGTCGTCCCCACGACCTCGGGACTAGGTTGGCCACCCGCCGACATGTCCGACGACTATAGGGTCGTCCACACGACCCCGCGCCAAAGTTGGCAAGACGCCGAAATGTCCGACGACTGTAGGGTCGTCCCCACGACCCCGGGACTAGATTGGCCCGCCACCGTCAAGTCCGACGACTATAGGGTCGTCCCCACGACCTCGGGACTAGGTTGGCCAGCCGCCGACATGTCCGACGACTATAATGTCGTCCCCACGACCCCGGGCCAATGTTGGCCAATCGCCGACATGTCCGACGACTATAGGGTCGTCCCTACGACCCCGGGCCAAAGCTGGCCAGCCGCCGACATGTCCGACGACTATTGGATCGTCCCCACGACCACGGGCCAAAGTTGGCCAGCCGCCGACATGTCCGAAGACTATAGGGTCGTCCCCACGACCCCGGGACTAGATTGGCCAGCCGCCGACATGTCCGATGACTATAGAGTCGTCCCCACGACACCGGGTCAAAGTTGGCCAGCCGCTGACATTTCCAACGACTATTGGGTCGTCCCCACGACCACGGGCCAATGTTGGCTAGCCGCCGACATGTCCGACGACTATAGGGTCGTCCCCACGACCACGGGCCAAAGCTGGCCAGCCGCCGACATGTCCGACGACTATTGGATCGTCCCCACGACCACGGGCCAAAGTTGGCCAGCCGCCGACATGTCCGACGACTATAGGGTCGTCCCCACGACCCCGGGACTAGATTGGTCCGCCACCGTCATGTCCGACGACTATAGGGTCGTCCACACGACCCCGGGCCAAAGTTGGCAAGCCGCCGAAATGTCCGACGACTGTAGGGTCGTCCCCAAGACCCCGGGACTAGATTGGCCCGCCACCGTCAAGTCCGACGACCTCGGGACTAGGTTGGCCAGCCGCCGACATGTCCGACGACTATAGGGTCGTCTCCACGACCTCGGGCCAATTTTGGCCAGCCGCTGACATGTCCAACGACTATAGGGTCGTCCCCACGACCACGGGCCAACGTTGACCAGCCGCCGACATGTCCGACGACTATTGGATCGTCCCCACGACCCCGGGCCAAAGTTGGCAAGCCGCCCACATGTCCGACGACTATAGGGTCGTCCCCACGAGCTCGGGACTAGATTGGCCCGCCAACGTCAAGTCCGACGACTATAGGGTCGTCCCCACGACCCCGAGACTAGACTGGCCCGCCACCGTCATGTCCGACGACTATAGGGTCATCCCCACGACCCCGGGACTAGGTTGGCCCGCCGCCGACATGTCCGACGACTATAGGGTCGTCCCCACGACCCCGGGAATAGATTGGCCCGCCACCGTCATTTCCGACGACAATAGGGTCGTCCCCACGACCACGGGCCAAAGTTGGCCAGCCGCCGACATGTCCGAAGACTATAGGGTCGTCCCCACAACCCCGGGACTAGATTGGCCAGCCGCCGACATGTCCGACGACTATAGAGTCGTCCCCACGACACCGGGTCAAAGTTGGCCAGCCGCTGACATTTCCAACGTCTATTGGGTCGTCCCCACGACCACGGGCCAATGTTGGCTAGCCGCCGACATGTCCGACGACTATAGGGTCGTCCCCACGACCACGGGACTAGATTGGTCCGCCACCGTCATGTCCGACGACTATAGGGTCGTCCCTACAACCCCGGGACTAGGTTGGCCCGCCGCAGACTTCTCCGACGACTATAGGGTCGTCCCCACGACCCCCGGACTAGGTTGGCTCGCCGCCGACTTTTCCGACGAGTATAGGGTCCTCCCCACGACCACGGGCCAAAGTTGGCCAGCCGCCGACATGTCCGACGACTATAGGGTCGTCCCCACGACCCGGGACTAGACTGGCCCACCACCGTCATGTCCGACGACTATAGGGTGGTCCCCACGACCCCGGGACTAGGTTGCCCCGCCGCCGACTTGTCCGACGACAATAGGGTCGTCCCCACGACCCCGGGAGTAGGTTGGCTCGCCACCGTCATGTCTGACGACTATAGGGTCGTCCCCACGACCACGGGCCAAAGTTGGCCAGCCGCCGACTTGTCCGACGTCTATAGGGTCGTCCCCATGACCCGGGACTAGACTGGCCCGCCACCGTCATGTCCGACGACTATAGGGTCGTCCCCACGACCACGGGCCAAAGTTGGCCAGCCGCCGACATATCCGACGACTATAGGGTCGTCCCCACGACCCCGGGCCAAAGTTGGCCAGCCGCCGACATGTCCGACGACTATAGGGTCGTCCCCACGACTCGGGACTAGAGTGGCCCGCCACCGTCATGTCCGACGCCTATATGGTCGTCCCCACGACCACGGGCCAATGTTGGCCAGCCGCTGACTTGTCCGACGACTATAGGGTCGTCCCCAAGACCGCGGGACTAGATTGGCTCGCCGCCGACTTGTCCGACGACTGTAGGGTCGTCCCCACGACTCCGTGCCAATGTTGGCAAGCTGCCGACTTGTCCGACGACTATAGGGTCGTCCCCACGACCCCGGGAATAGATTGGCCCGCCACCGTCATTTCCGACGACAATAGGGTCGTCCCCACGACCACGGGCCAAAGTTGGCCAGCCGCCGACATGTCCGAAGACTATAGGGTCGTCCCCACGACCCCGGGACTAGATTGGCCAGCCGCCGACATGTCCGACGACTATAGAGTCGTCCCCACGACACCGGGTCAAAGTTGGCCAGCCGCTGACATTTCCAACGTCTATTGGGTCGTCCCCACGACCACGGGCCAATGTTGGCTAGCCGCCGACATGTCCGACGACTATAGGGTCGTACCCACGACCACGGGACTAGATTGGTCCGCCACCGTCATGTCCGACGACTATAGGGTCGTCCCCACGACCCCGGGCCAAAGTTGGCAAGCCGCCGAAATGTCCGACGACTGTAGGGTCGTCCCCACGACCCCCGGACTAGATTGGCCCGCCACTGTCATGTCCAACGACTATCGGATCGTCCCCACGACCACGGGCCAAAGTTGGCCAGCCGCCGACATGTCCGATGACTGTAGGGTCGTCCCCACAACCCCGGGACTAGATTGGCCCGCCACCGTCAAGTCCGACGACTATAGGGTCGTCCCCACGACCCCGGGCCAAAGTTGGCAAGCCGCCGAAATGTCCGACGACTGTAGGGTCGTCCCCACAACCCCGGGACTAGATTGGCCCGCCACCGGCAAGTCCGACGACTATAGGGTCGTCCCCACGACTTCGGGACTAGATTGGCCCGCCAACGTCAAGTCCGACGACTATAGGGTCGTCCCCACGACCCCGGGCCAAAGTTGGCAAGCGGCCGAAATGTCCGACGACTGTAGGGTCGTCCCCACAACCCCGGGACTAGATTGGCCCGCCACCGTCAAGTCCGACGACTATAGGGTCGTCCCCACGACCCCGGGCCAAAGTTGGCCCGCCAACGTCAAGTCCGACGACTATAGGGTCGTCCCCACGACCCCGGGCCAAAGTTGGCAAGCCGCCGAAATGTCCGACGACTGTAGGGTCGTCCCCACGACCCCCGGACTAGATTGGCCCGCCACTGTCATGTCCAACGACTATCGGATCGTCCCCACGACCACGGGCCAAAGTTGGCCAGCCGCCGACATGTCCGATGACTGTAGGGTCGTCCCCACAACCCCGGGACTAGATTGGCCCGCCACCGTCAAGTCCGACGACTATAGGGTCGTCCCCACGACCCCGGGCCAAAGTTGGCAAGCCGCCGAAATGTCCGACGACTGTAGGGTCGTCCCCACAACCCCGGGACTAGATTGGCCCGCCACCGTCAAGTCCGACGACTATAGGGTCGTCCCCACGACCCCGGGCCAATGATGTCCAGCCGCCGTCTTGTCCGACGACTATAGGGTCGTCCCCACGACCCGGGGACTAGATTCGCCCGCCACCGTCAAGTCCGACGACCTCGGGACTAGGTTGGTTAGCCGCCGACATGTCCGACGACTATAGGGTCGCCCCCACGACCACGGGCCAAAGTTGGCCAGCCGCCGACATATCCGACGACTATAGGGTCGTCCCCACGACCCCGGGCCAAAGTTGGCCAGCCGCCGACATGTCCGACGACTATAGGGTCGTCCCCACGACTCGGGACTAGAGTGGCCCGCCACCGTCATGTCCGACGCCTATATGGTCGTCCCCACGACCACGGGCCAATGTTGGCCAGCCGCTGACTTGTCCGACGACTATAGGGTCGTCCCCAAGACCGCGGGACTAGATTGGCTCGCCGCCGACTTGTCCGACGACTGTAGGGTCGTCCCCACGACTCCGTGCCAATGTTGGCAAGCTGCCGACTTGTCCGACGACTATAGGGTCGTCCCCACGACCCCGGGAATAGATTGGCCCGCCACCGTCATTTCCGACGACAATAGGGTCGTCCCCACGACCACGGGCCAAAGTTGGCCAGCCGCCGACATGTCCGAAGACTATAGGGTCGTCCCCACGACCCCGGGACTAGATTGGCCAGCCGCCGACATGTCCGACGACTATAGAGTCGTCCCCACGACACCGGGTCAAAGTTGGCCAGCCGCTGACATTTCCAACGTCTATTGGGTCGTCCCCACGACCACGGGCCAATGTTGGCTAGCCGCCGACATGTCCGACGACTATAGGGTCGTACCCACGACCACGGGACTAGATTGGTCCGCCACCGTCATGTCCGACGACTATAGGGTCGTCCCCACGACCCCGGGCCAAAGTTGGCAAGCCGCCGAAATGTCCGACGACTGTAGGGTCGTCCCCACGACCCCCGGACTAGATTGGCCCGCCACTGTCATGTCCAACGACTATCGGATCGTCCCCACGACCACGGGCCAAAGTTGGCCAGCCGCCGACATGTCCGATGACTGTAGGGTCGTCCCCACAACCCCGGGACTAGATTGGCCCGCCACCGTCAAGTCCGACGACTATAGGGTCGTCCCCACGACCCCGGGCCAAAGTTGGCAAGCCGCCGAAATGTCCGACGACTGTAGGGTCGTCCCCACAACCCCGGGACTAGATTGGCCCGCCACCGGCAAGTCCGACGACTATAGGGTCGTCCCCACGACTTCGGGACTAGATTGGCCCGCCAACGTCAAGTCCGACGACTATAGGGTCGTCCCCACGACCCCGGGCCAAAGTTGGCAAGCGGCCGAAATGTCCGACGACTGTAGGGTCGTCCCCACAACCCCGGGACTAGATTGGCCCGCCACCGTCAAGTCCGACGACTATAGGGTCGTCCCCACGACCCCGGGCCAAAGTTGGCCCGCCAACGTCAAGTCCGACGACTATAGGGTCGTCCCCACGACCCCGGGCCAAAGTTGGCAAGCCGCCGAAATGTCCGACGACTGTAGGGTCGTCCCCACGACCCCCGGACTAGATTGGCCCGCCACTGTCATGTCCAACGACTATCGGATCGTCCCCACGACCACGGGCCAAAGTTGGCCAGCCGCCGACATGTCCGATGACTGTAGGGTCGTCCCCACAACCCCGGGACTAGATTGGCCCGCCACCGTCAAGTCCGACGACTATAGGGTCGTCCCCACGACCCCGGGCCAAAGTTGGCAAGCCGCCGAAATGTCCGACGACTGTAGGGTCGTCCCCACAACCCCGGGACTAGATTGGCCCGCCACCGTCAAGTCCGACGACTATAGGGTCGTCCCCACGACCCCGGGCCAATGATGTCCAGCCGCCGTCTTGTCCGACGACTATAGGGTCGTCCCCACGACCCGGGGACTAGATTCGCCCGCCACCGTCAAGTCCGACGACCTCGGGACTAGGTTGGTTAGCCGCCGACATGTCCGACGACTATAGGGTCGCCCCCACGACCTCGGGACTAGGTTGGCCAGCCGCCGACATGTCCGACGACTATAGGGTCGTCCCCACCACCCCGGGCCAAAGTTGGCGAGCCTCCGAAATGTCCGACGACTGTAGGGTCGTCCCCAAGACCCGGGGTCTAGATTCGCCCGCCACCGTCAAGTCCGACGACCTCGGGACTAGGTTGGCTAGCCGCCGACATGTCCGACGACTATAGGGTCGCCACCACGACCTCGGGACTAGGTTGGCCAGCCGCCGAAATGTCCGACGACTATAGGGGCGTCCCCACCACCCCGGGCCAAAGTTGGCAAGCCTCCGAAATGTCCGACGACTGTAGGGTCGTCCCCAAGACCCCGGGACTAGATTGGCCCGCCACCGTCAAGTCCGACGACTATAGGGTCGTCCCCACGACCCCGGGCCAAAGTTGGCAAGCCGCCGAAATGTCCGACGACTATAGGGTCGTCCCCACCACCCCGGGCCAAAAATTGGCAAGCCTCCGAAATGTCCGACGACTGTAGGGTCGTCCCCAAGACCCCGGGACTAGATTGGCCCGCCACCGTCAAGTCCGACGACTATAGGGTCGTCCCCACAACCACGGGCCAAAGTTGGCCAGCCTTCGACATGTCCGACGACTATTGGATCGTGCCCACGACCACGGGCCAAAGTTGGCCAGCCGCCGACATATCCGACGAGTATAGGGTCTTCCCCACGACCCCGGGACTAGATTGGTCCGCCACCGTCATGTCCGACGACTATAGGGTCGTCCCCACGACCCCGGGCCAAAGTTGGCAAGCCGCCGAAATGTCCGACGACTGGAGGGTCGTCTCCACGACCCCGGGACTAGATTGGCCCGCCACCGACAAGTCCGACGACCTCGGGACTAGGTTGGCCAGCCGCCGACATGTCCGACGACTATAGGGTCGTCCCCACGACCCCGGGCCAAAGATGTCCAGCCGCCGTCTTGTCCGACGACTATAGGGTCGTCCCCGCGAGCGCGGGCCAAAGATGTCCAGCCGCCGTCTTGTCCGACGACTATAGGGTCGTCCCCACGACCCCGGGACTAGATTGGCCCGCCACCGTCATGTCCGACGATTATAGTGTCGTAGTAGTAAGGCAAAGCCGATTCTAACCCAGGTCCTCTGAGGGGAGCGCGGGGCGGGGGGAGGAAGTGAGGGCGCGCGGGGGAGTGCGGTGGAGGGAACTATGGGCGCGGGGAGAGCTGGGGAGTGGAAGACCGGTTGCGCGCGCACGAACCGCAGAGTGGGGGAAGCTGTAATCGTGGTGGGGATCAGTCCGGGCCGAGCCGCCGCGGAGACCTCTCCAGACCTGACCCATTGTTGGAAAATTTTCAGAGGGTCGTCCCCTCCCTCTAAAAATTTCTGGGGCCGGGTCTTGTATGAAAAAATCTTTTTTTCAGACTCGATCCGGCCCCCAGAAATTTTTTCCCCCAAATATTGGTTCTAAATCAGATCTACCGCCAGAATATTTTTTTCCAAACCAACCGAGCAAACAAATATGCATCATACATTCTAAAGCTACCAATTTTTCAAACTCCAGCAAACAAATATGCATCATGCATTCATAGCACTGTGAAGAAATGGTATCATCTCAGCGTTCCGATTTAACATCGCAGCATATCGCGCGATTATGCGTAATTTGACTCCTCTGGAGCAGTCGTGCAGGATGTCATTTTCGCGGCGCGAAGAACGTACGAATCACAGAAAGAATTATGCAGCGTCGGCAGAAATGTTTTTTCCATACATATATATGATATAAATTTTTCCCCAACGCAGAGAAATAATACTTTTTAGAAACGTTGAATCTTAAAATTAGGTGGCGAGAAGGAGGAAGGTGGGTAAATAAAATGTAGAGGAAAGAAGGAGGATGGATGACGAGTAAATAAATAATACTTTTCATATTAAGGAGGTTGGGTTTGGAAAGGGTGAAGAAAAAACATTTATGCATTAAAAATTGATTATATTTATTTATGAATTTCCATCTGATGTTTAGACCACCAGTAGAATATTTTAAATACATTTTGCAAAGCACAATGCTTTACATGTCTACAGCATCGCAAAGTATTAACTACATTTAGCTTATTTAGAGATTTGATAGCATCGTAGTCAATGATTATGCGGCGTCAGCAGAAATGTTTTTTCCATACATATATGTGATGGAAATTTTCCCCCAACGCAGAGAAATAATAATTTTGAAACGTCGAATCGGGAGACGGGTAAATAAAATGAAGAAATAATATACGTTTAAGAAATTATATATTGTTACATAGAATATAAAATTAAAAATATAAATATAAATATTTTATTTATGCAATTCTCTCTGGTGTTTAGACCACCAGTTGAATATTTTAAATACATTTTGCAAAGCACAATGCTTCGCGTGTCTGCCACATCGCAGAGTATTAATTACATTTAGCTTATTTAGAGATTTGATATTCTCATAGTCAATGTCCAGCGTCTCAATGATCACATCCGCTCTCGTATTTTCATCGAGGAAATCCACAGGCCAGTCGCGTTTCTGCAACCCTTTAACGTATACGATATAGGGTGTGTCATCTTCTTCATCGATCGCATCAGCTACAGCTTTCGTAATTAGCTGTTTAGCCATACTGTATGGAACGTCTCCATCATCCCACCGTAGTCCATGATGTTTTGCCACCAACCATCGGATGCTTGATTTGTCGGATTTTGTAAGAAGATATTGCGGCATCGAACTCCCAAAAATATAGTGCGAGAGAATTGTTCCCATTCGTAGGACAGCCACTTCCTTGACAACAAATCTTCCATCGACGATGAACCCTTGCAGGTCAACAAATGTTGGTACGACCATTGTCGATACAATTTTAGAGGTCAGCTCGCTTCCAAGACAGATGAGAGAATGAATTCTTTCTCGTAAAGCATCTCGATTTTTTACGATGAAATGTTTGTACGAATTTGACACAGGAGAGGGCGGGGCAAGTAGTATGGCAATTTAATTTATTTTGCGCACCACGTTTGTTAGCGGATTGTATTCAACCACCCGGTCGTGCAGAATCAGACAGTAGGCCGTAGTATTTGCAGGTACATTCTCTTTACATTCAAATTCTATGCGCACGTCCACGGTACCATTTTTAATCGACTCATTTTGTCGCGAGCAATCAATCACCACGAGGGGACCAAATTGTAAAAATTCAGCCACAGTGAATAATGCCTCGTTGCAACTATGTCCATAATACGATTTACGGAAATGTGTATACATGTGAAACAAGATGGCATGCTTATTCTTATCAAAGTCCAAGTTCAAGTCATCATATGGATAAAATTCCGAGTTGAGAAAAAGTTTTACATTGGTCAATTTACAGTGGTCAAACCGAGTAGCATCTTCGGTCATCACATTCTTTCGAGCAGTCTGTAGAGCAAAGATAACGTATCGCGGCTTCTCCAGCTGTGCAGCTGCCTTCACGGCCCACGAATGCTTGGTTGTGCTCTGTAAGAGAGGATACTCGTACAGATCCCACGAGCGAAAACTAATGCTTAGGTTTTGTCCACTTTCCAAAGCATGTAGCAACGATAGCTTATTAACATCGTTCAGCGTCACATGAGGCATTCGCCATTGCACTTTAAGTAATTCAATTTCTGGTTCCAACATCGGCGATCCTATTAGAGAATTGTTATCGTTGCGCGATCGTATTAAAATCAATTCGTGACGTGCATTAATAAGCATGCGTTTGTAGTCCTCGCAAAATCCCAACAAATATTTGAGTGGGATGCAAAAATTGAAATGATTTTTCACTATTAGTCCATCATGTCGTTTCAAGCCCCATCCGGCATTCTCCATATTTTTGTCTTCGTCAGATGTCAGCGATACATAGTTTTTAAGCGTGCTAGTTATTCCAACGTTTCTATTGCGGTCAATCTCCACACCATTCAGCTCGTACCGAATCTCATCAAATATGAACGCCATGCAATTATTTCCCAACGTTGTCGTTGATGCATCGTTTGGCTTATTTATCACCAATTTTCCCTCCACGTAGAGGAAACTTTCACATGGTAATGTGTATAAATCCTGCTGCTGTATAGGTATTCTTATCTCATCACTGTATCCAAACGTCGTGTTGACGTATGGGTTGTACGTATGAGTCTCGAGCTTGACGATGCAATCATCAAACATCGGCTTCCCTCCAATGCTTAGAATGTCGGCCATTTTTTCAACTTATATGCGTACAATAAATCCCAATGATTTCAAAAATGTAATGTTCGCAGCACTGAGTCTCTTCTTTTTAGCATAATCAGAGCTGTTGCAGGTGTTGTTGTTGTTGTTGTTGTTGTTGTTGCAAACAATTTCACTTGGAAGAAACGGATTTCTGGAGTCGTTCAACACAAGCATTTCTTTCATTCGCACCACATGTATTATCGACGTCGTCGCACGTGCAGTCTGATGGTAATCTCTTCACCTCGAAAATCGAGCAACCGTCCGTCTTGATCCACAACGCGTATCGTTAGATCCGTAATGACCCGTGCGGTGATCGGAAGGTAAATGATCTGCGCGGGCGTTTCCGATATCTTATATCCTGGTGGAACTCTCGGAGAAAATTCATGTATCGTATGTACTCGCTTCCCATTGTTGTACGCGCCAGCGGTCACGCTACATTCTATGCGAATAATGTTCACGTTCATGATATTAATTGGATCGTCCGATTCGTGCCATTGTCCAGGTTCTAATACCCGATTCGTCGAGAATCCCAGTAGCGATCCAATGTTATTGCGCTTCGTAAAATCTACGATGAACGAGCAGTACAGCTCGCTTTTCATGGTGTTGTTGTTGGGACGCAACACTATAGGATACACATCGTTGTCATCATCAGAGTCATCGAGATTTTTAGGATATCGCTCGAGTAATCGCTGCCTCAAATACTTGGCAATGGCATCTAGTTCGTAGGAGCCGTGTGGAATCCTAATAGTTTCAGGAGTGGTGTCAACACTGCTGTTTTTGATGCCATAGTTCGAGGTGAAGTAGAATTTATCGTTGCTCCAATCGATGTTCGGTATTGTATGATAAGTTTCAAAGGTTGTTAAACCAAGCTCGTAATCATCGTCGCTCAAATCTATGGGTGGAAAGTAGCTTACCGCGAGGGTGCTACTGTTGCCGGTTAGAGTGAATGTTAACGACATATTCCGAGCTGTACGACTCGACTAATACTGAATCAGAATGGTGGGAAGTCAATCCTTAAATTTGGTGCCGATCGTTTGTAGAAAGCGTAGACATAGTTGTCCGCAATTGCTCTGATTATACTTCTGATAAGCTGTTCGATTGTATTCGATTTTCACAACATCTTTATTCAGATATTGTACCAATTCTCTAGGCGGTTGAAGATTCCCGAAGCTGTCGAAATATATAGCTCGACACCCTCTCTTCGCATATGCCACCCAATGAGTTCCCGACCCCTCGACATTGTCCAAATTTACGATACCGCTCTCGTTTCGATGTACTCCTCCGGCAGGTAGTGCATTGCGCATAAAAACACCTCTAAAGAATGGAATACGCATACGTTTTGCCAACTCCTCCAATTGTGCATCGGTAGTTACACCGACAGGCATTATTATTTTCTTTTCGGCGTTTTTTTTTTTCGTTTTGATATTCCCTGTCCGCGCTTGTATGGTGTGAGATAAAGTCCACGACCTTCCATGGAGCGATTATGACGTTGCATTTCCTGCAGCTGATGCTGCGCCGCCTTATTATCGTTTACCGCCTTGGCGATCCCTGCCGCTCCACCAGCTAATGATCCGAGTACACCTAGCAGCGGGAGAAGCGGTAATATACCACCACGTTTTGCTACCGGAAGAATCCGCTTTTGCGATGCCCTCTTTGGAGTCTTTTGGCGGGTTTTTGTTTTCATCCCCATCCCAATTTTCGTCTTGGCCTTCATAGCTGCCCAAACAGCTGTAGCAGCACCTCTTTCACCCAGTGTCGAGTCTCGTGCAACGATGCGTTTTCGCGCTTTGTCAGCGAGAACGTAATCTGCCGCGTGCCGTTCGCCGAGGTCGTTGCTACGCGAATACGCAATATCGTGTTCGCGACACGCTGCGTCCAACGGATTGATGCCTTGATCACCTCTGGCCAATCGTTTTGCCAGATGAGTTCCTGGACCACAAAACTGATATCCTGGGATATGTAATTCGATAGGTAGCGCGTTTATCGCCCGATTTAACAAACCACGGCCTTTCTTTACTCTCGTCGACGACATTCGCCACAGTTTTTTAATCAATGGTGTCGGACGGTCGATATGCGTTCGCTGCCAAGGGCAATTATAATGTTCCAAACACCGACGATACTGCTGAACCTCAGAATCGGCTTTTATATGCTTGGGGAGTCCCACAACTGATCAATGTGCCTGTCAAACTCTCGCAGTAGAATAATCTTTGGTATATATTTCAACTGCTCAGAGGTTAGGTTTCAAATATCGAAATTATCCGACAGGACCAGAAGCATTTTGAATACTGAGCTGTTTTGCTTCGGTGCGGACCTATAAATAGGACGCGTCACCGCTTCGACGTATCAAAATCATTTTTCGCAGTTCGCGGAGAGGATGCGATTTGTGCGACAACCTGTAACGATACGCGTGACAAATTTTGACGATAAATCGCAAATGATGTCTTCGAAAACAATGCACAGACATGGTAGCATGTTACCAAACACAATACGCTGCCTCATTTGTGGTCCATCAAATTGTGGAAAGACCAACGTGTTGGTGAGCTTGTTGGAAAGTCCACACGGAGTCCGCTTCGAGAACGTGTACGTGTATTCCAAGTCGTTGCAGCAGCCGAAATATCAGTATTTGGAAAATTTATTGTCTCCAATAGATGAAATTGGCTACTTTACGTTTTCGAATAACAGTGACGTCATCCCACCGAGCGAATCGCTTCCGAATTCCATTTTTATCTTTGATGACGTGGCATGTGACAAGCAAGATACGATAAGGGAATACTTTGCAATGGGGCGCCACTCGAACGTTGACTGCTTCTATCTCTGTCAGACATATGCAAAGATTCCTAAACATCTTATACGCGACAATGCGAATCTATTGATTCTGTTTAAGCAGGATGGTACCAACTTGAAACATGTGTACAACGATCACGTAAACACTGATATGTCTTACGACGATTTCTGCGCGTTGTGTCGTAATTGTTGGCAACGGGAGTATGGTTTCATGGTAATAGACAAGGATAGCACGATGTCCAATGGACGTTATAGAAAGGGATTTAACGAGTTTGCCATACCATGAGATTGTCAATTGTCGTCGACACGTCGGTGGGAAAGTAACGTCTGCGGTACAACGATGATTGATATCGATAGTCTGGAGATTAAGGATCGCGAGAGAATAGTGAAGGAAATTGCAAAAACCAGCGAATCCATTCGGAAGAAACATCAGGCTTTGAAGACTGGCAAGATGGAGGAAGATATCGCGTTGGAGAGATACTTTAAACCTGTTGTCGAACCCTTAAAACATATCGTGGAAAATATCGCAGCGACAGAAGCTGACACATCACCGCTGATGAGCACAGACGTCGGAGGGTATGAAACATTAACGCCTAAAACAAAAATCCATCTGAATGGAAACATATCGCGCAAGACAAAGAGGAAACCATACACGTCATCGGAATATTCACTCGTAACCTCCACACCAGTTCAATCGAAGCGGAAACGGCAGAATGTCACGTCAAACGATTCCTCGGTTTCTTCTACACCAATAAATACATTTCCCGATGTACAATCGCTCACAACCAATGATGACGACGTTTTCGAAACTAGTCCCGATGAGTCGTTTGCAACATCTATTAGACATCAACTCCAAACATCCGAGGGACAAGAAACGTTGCGCAACCATTTCGGCCCGCTGGGACAAAAATATATGAGTGCAATCCTAAGTAGTGATAGGGATACGACCATGGACTATGTGTATGGCGTATACTTTGGTGATAGTGGAACGATGCTTGGGGATAAAGCTTTCGATATAGACAAAGATGATAATATAATCATCGACGGTGTAAGATACGGAGGAACACCCGGTCTTTACGAACTGATTTTCAAGAGAATTCCTGACGATACCACATACACCGATGCTGATAAACAAAAATATAAAAGTATACTGCTGACAACGAATGCCCACAGACGCGGTCATAACGCTCAAAATCCCACATTGGGCAACAAGGGATACAAGTATAAATATATAATTGCACCACTACTCCCCCGTGTTTCGGCTAGTAGAACAGGGAAAGGTCTAACAACACCACGAGTCATGGTGGTAAACGATAACAAGATCGATTACGTGCACTGGGACGATCCCAACGAGCTGGTGGACCGATTCCGTTTGCTAGAAGCGTCACGTCAGGCGGGTAACAACTCGCACGACAATGAAATTCTATCGATTATCGAGGAACTCCGCGAGGCAGGGCTCATTATAAATTAAGCCGCTCGCCGATGATGTGCACTGTATGCATCGAGATGCCGATCAACAAATTTGGGGTATCACTCGAGAAGAGTGGAGCAGCTAGAATGGACTACTACAAATGGAGCGGTTTGCTTCGAAATTATATGCGAGATAACGCTCTTTGCATGACCGGTGTCGACTTTGATGCAAAATCACGGAAGATACGACGTGTAGCACAACCCACGGCCGACAGCGATGTTGTCAATAAACTATACATGGAAAAGAGCATTAAACTTTTGAGAGAGCAGCAGGAAGAATTAGAGAGGAAGCTGGTCATGTTTCAGAGAGATATGCTGACGCTGCAAAACGGCGTTCAAAATATATCACAGGCGTCGAATTCTATTCCGCAGCAACGCTGCGAAGGAGAATCATGCGAGACGGTTGAACTTGTTCAGAATTTCCTGGGACCAACGGGAAGCACATAATGCACGTACACGATAATTATCACATCATTCGTGTCAAAGACACCTCTGCGATCAAACATGCAGCCATTATCAAAATCCAAGAGTAAAGAAGAAAACCGCGGCCATAAGAAGCAACAACTTGTTGAGGAATTGCATGCTCCAGCTCGAAGACACTTCCCACGGAGGCGCGTCATAGTGCATGGATATGATGATCTGTGGCAAGCTGACGTTGTAGAAATGCGTCCATACTCGCGATTCAACCAAGGTTACCACTACATACTCACCGTCATCGATGTATTGAGCAAGTATGCATGGGCGTTGCCGCTCAAGACTAAAAGTGGTGTTGAGGTGACTAAAGCGTTTGCAAATATATTTAGAGATCGATATCCAAAAAATTTGCAAACTGATCAAGGAAAAGAATTTTACAACGCCGATGTGCAGAAACTCTTGACAAAACATGATATTAATCATTATTCGACGTATTCGGTGATGAAGGCCTCCGTCGTAGAACGTTTCAATCGAACTTTGAAGAACAATATGTGGAAACTGTTTACGCTCAATGGAACCTATAAATGGACCGATGCGCTACCGCGTCTACTTGCAGAATATAACGCACGAAAACATAGAACCATCAAAATGTGTCCTCGCGATGTTACCCCTGCGATCGCCGATAAGCTGCTAGCCACCGTATACAGCAATATAAAGATCGCTGCTCCAGCGAGATTCAAATTGGGCGAGTTTGTGCGCGTAAGCAAATTTAAAACCATCTTCGATAAAGGCTATACGCCGAATTGGACAACGGAGGTGTTCAAGATAGACAAAGTACAGGCAACTAATCCCGCGACGTATCTGCTCGTCGATTCCTGTGGAAAACCAGTCGCCGGAGGATTCTATGATCACGAGCTGCAGCGCGTCACCGATCCTGATGTGTATCTGGTGGAAAAAGTGTTGCGTAGGAAGGGGGATAAGGTATACGTTAAGTGGCTGGGGTTTGATAAATCACACAATTCATGGATAAATAAAAATAATGTATTGTAAAAAAATAAATGCATGGTTCAATAAAAATAATGTATTGGTAAAATAAATACATGTGTACAATTTTATTTGATATAATTCCACTATTTATAAGGATGAGTTAATAAATACAATTGTATGTTCTATACATGTATGTACAGTCAGTGTCTGTATACAGAATTTTACAATTTTGAGCGAGCAGGGGAGACATGTACTCATAATGTCGCGTGCACTGCTACAGGTTGCGATAGTGGATAATGTAACGCTGCTTATCGTATAATGTCGCGAGTAACTTGTTCTGTCTGCTACCAGGTGGTTTGGCACGCGTCGGGCAGAACGGTAGATCTGCATGAGCATCATGCAGACGTTGCGGATATTCCAGATCTATTTAGACGATACACGTTCAGAGTGGTACCATACACGTTCGATTCACGTTCGATACACGTTCAGAGTGATACCATACACGTTCAATTCACGTTCGATAGATGTTCAAAATGGTATCATACACGTTCGATAGATGTTCAAAGTGGTTCGATACACGTTCGATTCACGTTCAGAGTGGTACGATTCACGTTCAATTCACGTTTAGAGCGGTTCGATATACGTTCGATAGATGTTCAAAGTGGTACGATACATGTTCGATAGATGTTCAGAGTAGTACGATTCACGTTCAATTCACGTTCAGAGTGGTATCATACATGTTCAATTCACGTTCAGAGTGGTACAATTCACGTTCGATTAGCGTTCATAGTTGTACGATTCATGTTCGATACACGTTCAGAGTGATACCATACACGTTCGATTCACGTTCGATTCACGTTCGATTCACGTTCACAGTGGTACGATTCATGTTCAAAGTGGTGCAATTCACGTTCGATTCACGTTCAGAGTGGTGTGATACACGTTCAATACACGATCAAAGTGGTTCAATATACGTTCGATAGATGTTCAAAGTGGTTCGATAGATGTTTGATACGTAATCAAAGTGGTTTGATACACGTTCAGAGTGGTATGATCTAGTCGAATAATGTATCTAAAGAAGAATTCGAAGAAGATGTATGTGAATATTGAGAGGATGGTTAGCGAAGAAGAAAATGAATGTGGAGAACAACAGCATCTTACTTTGCAAAGCTACGCACTTCTCGATTTCATGATAGTAGGGGTTTTTGCATATGTGAGCTTGGAGGAGTTTCTACATGCGAGAGCTTGGAGATGCAGCGAGACTAGTTGTCTTTCAAAGCTTCATCGTGCAGGACGACTGTGAAAGAAAAAAATTAAAATGGGATTACTGAAAATCGCGCCAGAGTGTGACCCTGAGGTATGTACATAACAATATTTTAACATTTTTATCGTGTTTAGTCCTTTAAATCGAGTGAGATTAAATCAGACGATCATGTCAATATTATATCGTGAGTTTCTATGTCTAGGGCTCCTCGCCACCGCTGTCGCCAGTATGGTCCCTAGATTGGGGTTCACCACCACCATCGCCATCACCGCCTTCACCGCCGCAGCCTTCACCGTCACCACCACCGCCTCCACAGGTTGGTAATACTTTGCACTGCTTTGTACATTTGATGTGCTACATTTGATGTGCTAATATTGTATCGTTGTTTGTGTATGTGTTACAGGACTTACCATATCCACAACCGTCGGGAGTCCTGCAACAATCGTACCCCCCATCACCTCCACCACCGCCGTCGCCCCCATCGCCCCCCTCGCCGCAATCGCCTCCATCACCCCTATCACCCCCCTCACCACCATCACCCCCCTCACCTACAGCACATCCATCACCACCATCATCCCCATCACCGCCCTCGCCCTCCTTTTATTAGTTTTAATTATTTATATTTTTCCATTTTTCTATTGTTCTATTTGTTTATATTTATATTTATAATCTATATTTTTTCCTTTTATTTATATCATTATCCTTATCATTTTATATTTACTTTGTTCTATTTTTATTTTTTATCATCATTATTATTAGTATTTTTCCGATTTGTAACATATATATTTTTTCCTTTTATTTATTTATTATGTAACAATATATAATTTCTTAAACATACATTACTTCTCAATTTTATTTACTTGTCATCCATCCATCCTCCTTCTTTCCTCTTCGCATAATTTTAAAGCAAACAAAGATGCATCATGCATTCTTAGCACTGTGAAAATGGTATCGTCTCGCGCGATAACGCGTGTAATTTGACTCTTCTGGTGCAGTCGCGCGAGGCGATACCATTTTCACAGTGCTAAGAATGCATGATGCATATTTGTTTGCTACTAGAGTTTGAAAAATTGTTAGCTTTAGAATATATGATGCATATTTGTTTGCTCTGTTGGTTTTGGGGAAAAAATATTCTACATAATGGTTCGCTGGATCATTGATTAAAAATTATTATTTCTCTGCGTTTGGAGAGAAAGTATCTGTGGGTTTGGAAAAAAATATTCTGGCGGCGGATCTGGTTTATAAAAATATTTAGGGAAATAATTTCTGGGGTTGGATCGAGTCTGAAAAAAGATTTTTTCATTCAAGACCCAACCCCAGAAATTTTTAGAGGGAGGGGATGACCCTCACGACCCTCTGAAAATTTTCCAACAATGGGTCAGGTCTGGAGAGGTCTCCGCGGCGGCTCGGCCCGGACTGATCCCCACCACGATTACAGCTTCCCCCACTCTGCGGTTCGTGCGCGCGCAACCGGTCTTCCACTCCCCAGCTCTCCCCGCGCCCATAGTTCCCTCCACCGCACTCCCCCGCGCGCCATCACTTCCTCCCCCCGCCCCGCGCTCCCCTCAGAGGACCTGGGTTAGAATCGGCTTTGCCTTACTACTTGTCGTCCCCACGACCCCGGGACAAGCTTGGCCCGCCGCCGACTTGTCAGACGACTATAGGGTGGTCCCCTTGACCCCGGGACTAGATTGGCCCGCCACCGTCGTGTCCGACGACAATAGGGTTGTCCCCACGACCCCGGGTCTAGGTTGGCCAGCCGCCGACATGTCCGACGACTATAGAGTCGTCCCCACGACACCGGGCCAAAGTTGGACAGCCGCCGACATGTCCGACTACTATAGGGTCGTCCCCACGACCTCGGGTCTAGATTGGCCCGCTACCGTCATGTCCGAACACTATAGGGTCGTCCCTACGACCACGGGACTAGATTGGCCCGCCACCGCCATGTCCGACGACTATAGGGTCGTCCCCACGACCCCGGGCCAAAGATGTCCAGCCGCCGTCTTGTCTGACGACTATAGGGTCGTCCCCACGACCCCGGGACTAGATTGGCCCGCCACCGTCAAGTCCGACGACCTCGGGACTAGGTTGGCCAGCCGCCGACATGTCCGACGACTATAGGGTCGTCCCCACGACCCCGGGCCAAAGATGTCCAGCCGCCGTCTTGTCCGACGACTATAGGGTCGTCCCCACGACCCGGGGACTAGATTCGCCCGCCACCGTCAAGTCCGACGACCTCGGGACTAGGTTGGCTAGCCGCCGACATGTCCGACGACTATAGGGTCGCCCCCACGACCTTCGGACTAGGTTGGCCAGCCGCCGACATGTCCGACGACTATAGGGTCGTCCCCACCACCCCGGGCCAAAGTTGGCAAGCCTCCGAAATGTCCGACGACTGTAGGGTCGTCCCCAAGACCCGGGGACTAGATTCGCCCGCCACCGTCAAGTCCGACGACCTCGGGACTAGGTTGGCTAGCCGCCGACATGTCCGACGACTATAGGGTCGCCCCCACGACCTCGGGACTAGGTTGGCCAGCCGCCGAAATGTCCGACGACTATAGGGTCGTCCCCACCACCCCGGGCCAAAGTTGGCAAGCCGCCGAAATGTCCGACGACTGTAGGGTCGTCCCCACGACCCCGGGACTAGATTGGCCCGCCACCGTCAAGTCCGACGACTATAGGGTCGTCCCAACGACCTCGGGACTAGGTTGGCCAGCCGCCGACATGTCCGACGACTATAGAGTCGTCCCCACGACCCCGGGACTAGATTGGCCCGCCACCGTCATGTCCGACGATTATAGTGTCGTCCCCACGACCCCGGGACAAGCTTGGCCCGCCGCCGACTTGTTCGACGACTGTAGGGTCGTCCCCACGACCCCGGGACTAGATTGGCCCGCCACCGTCATGTCCGACGATTATAGTGTCGTCCCCACGACCCCGGGACAGGCTTGGCCCGCCGCCGACTTGTTCGACGACTATAGGGTCGTCCCCACGACCCCGGGACTAGATTGGCCCGCCACCGTCATGTCCGACGATTATAGTGTCGTCCTCACGACCCCGGGACAAGCTTGGCCCGCCGCCGACTTGTTCGACGACTATAGGGTCGTCCCCACGACCTCGGGTCTAGATTGGCCCGCTACCGTCATGTCCGAACACTATAAGGTCGTCCCTACGACCACGGGACTAGATTGGCCCGCCACCGCCATTTCCGACGACTATAGGGTCGTCCCCACGACCCCGGGCCAAATATGTCCAGCCGCCGTCTTGTCGGACGACTATAGGGTCGTCCCCACGACCCCGGGACTAGATTGGTCCGCCACCGTCAAGTCCGACGACCTCGGGACTAGGTTGGCCAGCCGCCGACATGTCCGACGACTATAGGGTCGTCCCCACGACCCCGGGCCAAAGATGTCCAGCCGCCGTCTTGTCCGACGACTATAGGGTCGTCCCCACGACCCGGGGACTAGATTCGCCCGCCACCGTCAAGTCCGACGACCTCGGGACTAGGTTGGCTAGCCGCCGACATGTCCGACGACTATAGGGTCGCCCCCACGACCTCGGGACTAGGTTGGCCAGCCGCCGACATGTCCGACGACTATAGGGTCGTCCCCACCACCCCGGGCCAAAGTTGGCAAGCCTCCGAAATGTCCGACGACTGTAGGGTCGTCCCCAAGACCCGGGGACTAGATTCGCCCGCCACCGTCAAGTCCGACGACCTCGGGACTAGGTTGGCTAGCCGCCGACATGTCCGACGACTATAGGGTCGCCCCCACGACCTCGGGACTAGGTTGGCCAGCCGCCGTCTTGTCCGACGACTATAGGGTCGTCCCCACGACCCCGGGACTAGATTGGCCCGCCACTGTCATGTCCGACGATTATAGTGTCGTCCCGACGACCCCGGGACTGGATTGGCCCGCCGCCGTCTTGTCCGACGACTATAGGGTGGTCCCCACGACCCCGGGACTAGATTGGCCCGCCACCGTCATGTCCGACGATTATAGGGTCGTCCCCACGACCCCGGGACAAGCTTGGCCCGCCGCCGACTTGTTCGACGACTATAGGGTCGTCCCCACGACCCCGGGACTAGATTGGCCCGCGACCGTCATGTCCAACGAGTATAGGGTCGTCCCCACAACCACGGGCCAAAGTTGGCCAGCCGCCGACATGTCCGACGACTATTGGATCGTTCCCACGACCACGGGCCAAAGTTGGCCAGCCGCCGACATGTCCGACGACTATAGGGTCGTCCCCACGACCCCGGGCCAAAGTTGGCAAGCCGCCGAAATGTCGGACGACTGTAGGGTCGTCTCCACGACCCCGGGACTAGATTGGCCCGCCACCGTCAAGTCCGACGACCTCGGGACTAGGTTGGCCAGACGCCGACATGTCCGACGACTATAGGGTCGTCCCCACGACCCCGGGCCAAAGATGTCCAGCCGCCGTCTTGTCCGACGACTATAGGGTCGTCCCCACGACCCCGGGACTAGATTGGCCCGCCACCGTCAAGTCCGACGACCTCGGGACTAGGTTGGCCAGACGCCGACATGTCCGACGACTATAGGGTCGTCCCCACGACCCCGGGCCAAAGATGTCCAGCCGCCGTCTTGTCCGACGACTATAGGGTCGTCCCCACGACCCCGGGACTAGATTGGCCCGCCACCGTCAAGTCCGACGACCTCGGGACTATGTTGGCCAGCCGCGGACATGTCCGACGACTATACGGTCGCCCCCACGACCTCGGGACTAGGTTGGCCAGCCGCCGACATGTCCGAAGACTATAGGGTCGTCCCCACGACCCCGGGCCAAAGTTGGCTCGCCGCCCACTTGTCCGACGACTATAGGATCGTCCCCACGACCCCGAGACGAGATTGGCCCGCCACCGTCATGTCCGACGATTATAGGGTCGTCCCCACGACCCCGGGACAAGCTTGGCCCGCCGCCGACTTGTCCGACGACTATAGGGTCGTGCCTACGACCCCGGGACTGGATTGGCCCGCCGCCGTCTTGTCCGACGACTATAGGGTCGTCCCCACGACCCCGGGACTAGATTGGCCCGCCACTGTCATGTCCGACGATTATAGTGTCGTCCCCACGACCCCGGGACTAGATTGGCCCGCCACCGTCATGTCCGACGATTATAGGGTCGTCCCCACGACCCCGGGACAAGCTTGGCCCGCCGCCGACTTGTTCGACGACTATAGGGTCGTCCCCACGACCCCGGGACTAGATTGGCCCGCGACCGTCATGTCCAACGAGTATAGGGTCGTCCCCACAACCACGGGCCAAAGTTGGCCAGCCGCCGACATGTCCGACGACTATTGGATCGTTCCCACGACCACGGGCCAAAGTTGGCCAGCCGCCGACATGTCCGACGACTATAGGGTCGTCCCCACGACCCCGGGACTAGATTGGTCCGCCACCGTCATGTCCGACGACTATAGGGTCGTCCCCACCACCCCGGGCCAAAGATGGCAAGCCGCCGAAATGTCCGACGACTGTAGGGTCGTCCCCACGACCCCGGGACTAGATTGGCCCGCCACCGTCAAGTCCGACGACTATAGGGTCGTCCCCACGACCTCGGGACTAGGTTGGCCAGCCGCCGACATGTCCGACGTCTATAGGGTCGTCCCCACGAACCCGGGCCAAAGATGTCCAGCCGCCGTCTTGTCCGACGACTATAGGGTCGTTCCCACGACCCCGGGACTAGATTGGCCCGCCACCGTCATGTCCGACGATTATAGTGTCGTCCTCACGACCCCGGGACAAGCTTGGCCCGCCGCCGACTTGTTCGACGACTATAGGGTCGTCCCCACGACCTCGGGTCTAGATTGGCCCGCTACCGTCATGTCCGAACACTATAAGGTCGTCCCTACGACCACGGGACTAGATTGGCCCGCCACCGCCATTTCCGACGACTATAGGGTCGTCCCCACGACCCCGGGCCAAATATGTCCAGCCGCCGTCTTGTCGGACGACTATAGGGTCGTCCCCACGACCCCGGGACTAGATTGGTCCGCCACCGTCAAGTCCGACGACCTCGGGACTAGGTTGGCCAGCCGCCGACATGTCCGACGACTATAGGGTCGTCCCCACGACCCCGGGCCAAAGATGTCCAGCCGCCGTCTTGTCCGACGACTATAGGGTCGTCCCCACGACCCGGGGACTAGATTCGCCCGCCACCGTCAAGTCCGACGACCTCGGGACTAGGTTGGCTAGCCGCCGACATGTCCGACGACTATAGGGTCGCCCCCACGACCTCGGGACTAGGTTGGCCAGCCGCCGACATGTCCGACGACTATAGGGTCGTCCCCACCACCCCGGGCCAAAGTTGGCAAGCCTCCGAAATGTCCGACGACTGTAGGGTCGTCCCCAAGACCCGGGGACTAGATTCGCCCGCCACCGTCAAGTCCGACGACCTCGGGACTAGGTTGGCTAGCCGCCGACATGTCCGACGACTATAGGGTCGCCCCCACGACCTCGGGACTAGGTTGGCCAGCCGCCGTCTTGTCCGACGACTATAGGGTCGTCCCCACGACCCCGGGACTAGATTGGCCCGCCACTGTCATGTCCGACGATTATAGTGTCGTCCCGACGACCCCGGGACTGGATTGGCCCGCCGCCGTCTTGTCCGACGACTATAGGGTGGTCCCCACGACCCCGGGACTAGATTGGCCCGCCACCGTCATGTCCGACGATTATAGGGTCGTCCCCACGACCCCGGGACAAGCTTGGCCCGCCGCCGACTTGTTCGACGACTATAGGGTCGTCCCCACGACCCCGGGACTAGATTGGCCCGCGACCGTCATGTCCAACGAGTATAGGGTCGTCCCCACAACCACGGGCCAAAGTTGGCCAGCCGCCGACATGTCCGACGACTATTGGATCGTTCCCACGACCACGGGCCAAAGTTGGCCAGCCGCCGACATGTCCGACGACTATAGGGTCGTCCCCACGACCCCGGGCCAAAGTTGGCAAGCCGCCGAAATGTCGGACGACTGTAGGGTCGTCTCCACGACCCCGGGACTAGATTGGCCCGCCACCGTCAAGTCCGACGACCTCGGGACTAGGTTGGCCAGACGCCGACATGTCCGACGACTATAGGGTCGTCCCCACGACCCCGGGCCAAAGATGTCCAGCCGCCGTCTTGTCCGACGACTATAGGGTCGTCCCCACGACCCCGGGACTAGATTGGCCCGCCACCGTCAAGTCCGACGACCTCGGGACTAGGTTGGCCAGACGCCGACATGTCCGACGACTATAGGGTCGTCCCCACGACCCCGGGCCAAAGATGTCCAGCCGCCGTCTTGTCCGACGACTATAGGGTCGTCCCCACGACCCCGGGACTAGATTGGCCCGCCACCGTCAAGTCCGACGACCTCGGGACTATGTTGGCCAGCCGCGGACATGTCCGACGACTATACGGTCGCCCCCACGACCTCGGGACTAGGTTGGCCAGCCGCCGACATGTCCGAAGACTATAGGGTCGTCCCCACGACCCCGGGCCAAAGTTGGCTCGCCGCCCACTTGTCCGACGACTATAGGATCGTCCCCACGACCCCGAGACGAGATTGGCCCGCCACCGTCATGTCCGACGATTATAGGGTCGTCCCCACGACCCCGGGACAAGCTTGGCCCGCCGCCGACTTGTCCGACGACTATAGGGTCGTGCCTACGACCCCGGGACTGGATTGGCCCGCCGCCGTCTTGTCCGACGACTATAGGGTCGTCCCCACGACCCCGGGACTAGATTGGCCCGCCACTGTCATGTCCGACGATTATAGTGTCGTCCCCACGACCCCGGGACTAGATTGGCCCGCCACCGTCATGTCCGACGATTATAGGGTCGTCCCCACGACCCCGGGACAAGCTTGGCCCGCCGCCGACTTGTTCGACGACTATAGGGTCGTCCCCACGACCCCGGGACTAGATTGGCCCGCGACCGTCATGTCCAACGAGTATAGGGTCGTCCCCA
Source organism: Andrena praecox (assembly GCA_963932275.1). Lineage (NCBI taxonomy): Eukaryota > Metazoa > Arthropoda > Insecta > Hymenoptera > Andrenidae > Andrena > Andrena praecox. The sequence goes on along the minus strand of CAWVQO010000023.1, from coordinate 297,492 downwards.
CAACCACGGGCCAAAGTTGGCCAGCCGCCGACATGTCCGACGACTATTGGATCGTTCCCACGACCACGGGCCAAAGTTGGCCAGCCGCCGACATGTCCGACGACTATAGGGTCGTCCCCACGACCCCGGGACTAGATTGGTCCGCCACCGTCATGTCCGACGACTATAGGGTCGTCCCCACCACCCCGGGCCAAAGATGGCAAGCCGCCGAAATGTCCGACGACTGTAGGGTCGTCCCCACGACCCCGGGACTAGATTGGCCCGCCACCGTCAAGTCCGACGACTATAGGGTCGTCCCCACGACCTCGGGACTAGGTTGGCCAGCCGCCGACATGTCCGACGTCTATAGGGTCGTCCCCACGAACCCGGGCCAAAGATGTCCAGCCGCCGTCTTGTCCGACGACTATAGGGTCGTTCCCACGACCCCGGGACTAGATTGGCCCGCCACCGTCTTGTCCGACGACTATAGGGTCGTCCCCACGACCCCGGGACTAGATTGGCCCGCCGCCGACATGTCCGACGACTATAGGGTCGTCCCCACGACCACGGGCCAAAGTTGGCAAGCCGCCGAAATGTCCGACGACTGTAGGATCGTCCCCACGACCCCGGGACTAGATTGGCCCGCCACCGTCAAGTCCGACGACCTCGGGACAAGTTTGGCCAGCCGCCGACATGTCCGACGACTATAGGGTCGCCCCCACGACCTCAGGACTAGTTTGGCCAGCCGCCGACATGTCCGACGACTATAGGGTCGTCCCCACAACCCCGGGACTATATTGGTCCGCCACCGTCAAGTCCGACGACCTCGGGGCTAGTTTGGCCAGCCGCCGACATGTCCGACGACTACAGGGTCGCCCCCACGACCTCGTGACTAGGTTGGTCAGCCGCCGACATGTCCGACGACTATAGGGTCGTCCCCACGACCCCGGGCCAAAGTTAGCAAGACGCCGAAATGTCCGACGACTGTAGGGTCGTCCCCACGACCCCGGGACTAGATTGGCCCACCACCGTCAAGTCCGACGACTATAGGGTCGGCCCCACGACCTCGGGAGTAGGTTGGCCAGCCGCCGACATGTCCGACGACTATAGGGTCGTGCCCACGACCCCGGGCCCAAGTTGGCAAGCCGCCGACATGTCCGACGACTATAGGGTCGTCCCCACGACCCCTGGACTAGGTTGGCTCACCGCCGACTTGTCCGTCGACAATAGCGTCGTCCCCACGACCCCGGGCCAAAGTTGGCGAGCCGCCGACATTTCCGACGACTATAGAGTCGTCCCCACGACCACGGGCCAAAGTTGGCCAGCCGCCGACATGTCCGACGACTATTGGATCGTCCCCACGACCCCGGGACTAGATTGGCCCGCCACCGTCATGTCCAACGACTATCGGATCGTCCCCACGAACACGGGCCAAAGTTGGCCAGCCGCCGACATGTCCGACGACTATAGGGTCGTCCCCACGACCCCGGGACTAGATTGGCCAGCCGCCGACATGTCCGACGACTATAGAGTCGTCCCCACGACACCGGGTCAAAGTTGGCCAGCCGCTGACATTTCCAACGTCTATTGGGTCGTCCCCACGACCACGGGCCAATGTTGGCTAGCCGCCGACATGTCCGACGACTATAGGGTCGTCCCCACGACCACGGGACTAGATTGGTCCGCCACCGTCATGTCCGACGACTATAGGGTCGTCCCCACGACCCCGGGCCAAAGTTGGCAAGCCGCCGAAATGTCCGACGACTGTAGGGTCGTCCCCACGACCCCGGGACTAGATTGGCCCACCACCGTCAAGTCTGACGACCTCGGGACTAGGTTGGCCAGCCGCCGACATGTCCGACGACTATAGGGTTGCCCCCACGACCTCGGGCCAATTTTGGCCAGCCGCCGACATGTCCGACGACTATAGGGTCGTCCCCACGACCCCGGGCCAAAGTTGGCAATCCGCCGAAATGTCCGACGACTGTAGGGTCGTCCCCACGACCTCGGGCCAATTTTGGCCAGCCGCCGACATGTCCGACGACTATAGGGTCGTCCCCACGACCCCGGGCCAAAGTTGGCAAGCCGCCGAAATGTCCGACGACTGTAGGGTCGTCCCCACAACCCCGGGACTAGATTGGCCCGCCACCGTCAAGTCCGACGACTATAGGGTCGTCCCCACGACCCCGGGCCAAAGTTGGCAAGCCGCCGAAATGTCCGACGACTGTAGGGTCGTCCCCACGACCCCCGGACTAGATTGGCCCGCCACCGTCATGTCCAACGACTATCGGATCGTCCCCACGACCACGGGCCAAAGTTGGCCAGCCGCCGACATGTCCGATGACTGTAGGGTCGTCCCCACAACCCCGGGACTAGATTGGCCCGCCACCGTCAAGTCCGACGACTATAGGGTCGTCCCCACGACCCCGGGCCAAAGTTGGCCACCCGCCGACATGTCCGACGACTATTGGGTCGTCCCCACGACACCGGGCCAAAGTTGGCCGGCCGCTGACATGTCCAACGACTATAGGGTCGTCCCCACGACCACGGGCCAAAGTTGACCAGCCGCCGACATGTCCGACGACTATTGGATCGTCCCCACGACCCCGGGCCAAAGTTGGCAAGCCGCCGAAATGTCCGACGACTGTAGGGTCGTCCCCACAACCCCGGGACTAGATTGGCCCGCCACCGTCAAGTCCGACGACTATAGGGTCGTCCCCACGACCCCGGGTCAAAGTTGGCCAGCCGCTGACATTTCCAACGACTATTGGGTCGTCCCCACGACCACGGGCCAATGTTGGCTAGCCGCCGACATGTCCGTCGACTATTGTATCGTCCCCACGACCCCGGGCCACAGTTGGCAAGCCGCCGACATGTCCGACGACTATAGGGTCGTCCCCACGACCTCGGGACTAGGTTGGCTACCCGCCGACATGTCCGACGACTATAGGGTCGTCCACACTACCCCGGGCCAAAGTTGGCAAGACGCCGAAATGTCCGACGACTGTAGGGTCGTCCCCACGACCCCGGGACTAGATTGGCCCGCCACCGTCAAGTCCGACGACTATAGGGTCGTCCCCACGACCTCGGGACTAGGTTGGCCAGCCGCCGTCATGTCCGACGACTATAATGTCGTCCCCACGACCCCGGGCCAATGTTGGCCAATCGCCGACATGTCCGACGACTATAGGGTCGTCCCTACGACCCCGGGACTAGGTTGGCCCGCCGCAGACTTCTCCGACGACTATAGGGTCGTCCCCACGACCCCCGGACTAGGTTGGCTCGCCGCCGACTTTTCCGACGAGTATAGGGTCCTCCCCACGACCACGGGCCAAAGTTGGCCAGCCGCCGACATGTCCGACGACTATAGGGTCGTCCCCACGACCCCGGGACTAGATTGGTCCGCCACCGTCATGTCCGACGACTATAGGGTCGTCCACACGACCCCGGGCCAAAGTTGGCAAGCCGCCGAAATGTCCGACGACTGTAGGGTCGTCCCCACGACCCCGGGACTAGATTGGCCCGCCACCGTCAAGTCCGACGACCTCGGGACTAGGTTGGCCAGCCGCCGACATGTCCGACGACTATAGGGTCGTCCCCACGACCTCGGGCCAATTTTGGCCAGCCGCTGACATGTCCAACGACTATAGGGTCGTCCCCACGACCACGGGCCAAAGTTGACCAGCCGCCGACATGTCCGACGACTATTGGATCGTCCCCACGACCCCGGGCCAAAGTTGGCAAGCCGCCGACATGTCCGACGACTATAGGGTCGCCCCCACGAGCTCGGGACTAGATTGGCCCGCCAACGTCAAGTCCGACGACTATAGGGTCGTCCCCACGACCCCGGGCCAAAGTTGGCAAGACGACGAAATGTCCGACGACTGTAGGGTCGTCCCCACGTCCCCGGGACTAGATTGGCCCACCACCGTCAAGTCCGACGACTATAGGGTCGGCCCCACGACCTCGGGACTAGGTTGGCCACCCGCCGACATGTCCGACGATTATAGGGTCGTCCCCACGACCCCGGGCCAAAGTTGGCCAGCCGCCGACATGTCCGACGACTATTGGGTCGTCCCCACGACCACGGGCCAAAGTTGGGCAGCCGCCGACATGCCCGACGACTATAGGGTCGTCCCGACGACCTCGGGACTAGATTGGCCAGTCGCCGACATGTCCGACGACTATTGGATCGTCCCCACGACCACGGGCCAAAGTTGGCCAGCCGCCGACATGTCCGACGACTATAGAGTCGTCCCCACGACACCGGGCCAAAGTTGGCTAGCCGCCGACATGTCCGACGACTATAGGGTCGTCCCCACAACCCCGGGACTATATTGGTCCGCCACCGTCAAGTCCGACGACCTCGGGGCTAGTTTGGCCAGCCGCCGACATGTCCGACGACTACAGGGTCGCCCCCACGACCTCGTGACTAGGTTGGTCAGCCGCCGACATGTCCGACGACTATAGGGTCGTCCCCACGACCCCGGGCCAAAGTTAGCAAGACGCCGAAATGTCCGACGACTGTAGGGTCGTCCCCATGACCTCGGGACTAGATTGGCCCGCCACCATCATGTCCGACGACTATAGGGTCGACCCCACGACCCCGGGAGTTGATTGCCCCGCCACCGTTATTTCTGACGACTACAGGGTCGTCCCCACGACCACGGACCAAAGTTGGACAGCCGCCGACATATCCGACGACTATAGGGTCGTCCCCATGACCCCGGGACTAGGTTGGCTCGCCGCCGACTTGTCCGACGACTATAGGGTCGTCCCCACGACCACGGGCCAAAGTTGACCAGCCGCCGACATGTCCGACGACTATTGGATCGTCCCCACGACCCCGGGCCAAAGTTGGCAAGCCGCCGACATGTCCGACGACTATAGGGTCGCCCCCACGAGCTCGGGACTAGATTGGCCCGCCAACGTCAAGTCCGACGACTAAAGGGTCGTCCCCACAACCCCGGGACTAGATTGGCCCGCCACCGTCAAGTCCGACGACTATAGGGTCGTCCCCACGACCCCGGGTCAAAGTTGGCCAGCCGCTGACATTTCCAACGACTATTGGGTCGTCCCCACGACCACGGGCCAATGTTGGCTAGCCGCCGACATGTCCGTCGACTATTGTATCGTCCCCACGACCCCGGGCCACAGTTGGCAAGCCGCCGACATGTCCGACGACTATAGGGTCGTCCCCACGACCTCGGGACTAGGTTGGCTACCCGCCGACATGTCCGACGACTATAGGGTCGTCCACACTACCCCGGGCCAAAGTTGGCAAGACGCCGAAATGTCCGACGACTGTAGGGTCGTCCCCACGACCCCGGGACTAGATTGGCCCGCCACCGTCAAGTCCGACGACTATAGGGTCGTCCCCACGACCTCGGGACTAGGTTGGCCAGCCGCCGTCATGTCCGACGACTATAATGTCGTCCCCACGACCCCGGGCCAATGTTGGCCAATCGCCGACATGTCCGACGACTATAGGGTCGTCCCTACGACCCCGGGACTAGGTTGGCCCGCCGCAGACTTCTCCGACGACTATAGGGTCGTCCCCACGACCCCCGGACTAGGTTGGCTCGCCGCCGACTTTTCCGACGAGTATAGGATCCTCCCCACGACCACGGGCCAAAGTTGGCCAGCCGCCGACATGTCCGACGACTATAGGGTCGTCCCCACGACCCCGGGACTAGATTGGTCCGCCACCGTCATGTCCGACGACTATAGGGTCGTCCACACGACCCCGGGCCAAAGTTGGCAAGCCGCCGAAATGTCCGACGACTGTAGGGTCGTCCCCACGACCCCGGGACTAGATTGGCCCGCCACCGTCAAGTCCGACGACCTCGGGACTAGGTTGGCCAGCCGCCGACATGTCCGACGACTATAGGGTCGTCCCCACGACCTCGGGCCAATTTTGGCCAGCCGCTGACATGTCCAACGACTATAGGGTCGTCCCCACGACCACGGGCCAAAGTTGACCAGCCGCCGACATGTCCGACGACTATTGGATCGTCCCCACGACCCCGGGCCAAAGTTGGCAAGCCGCCGACATGTCCGACGACTATAGGGTCGCCCCCACGAGATCGGGACTAGATTGGCCCGCCAACGTCAAGTCCGACGACTATAGGGTCGTCCCCACGACCCCGGGCCAAAGTTGGCAAGACGCCGAAATGTCCGACGACTGTAGGGTCGTCCCCACGTCCCCGGGACTAGATTGGCCCACCACCGTCAAGTCCGACGACTATAGGGTCGGCCCCACGACCTCGGGACTAGGTTGGCCACCCGCCGACATGTCCGACGACTATAGGGTCGTCCCCACGACCCCGGGCCAAAGTTAGCAAGACGCCGAAATGTCCGACGACTGTAGGGTCGTCCCCACGACCCCGGGACTAGATTGGCCCACCACCGTCAAGTCCGACGACTATAGGGTCGGCCCCACGACCTCGGGAGTAGGTTGGCCAGCCGCCGACATGTCCGACGACTATAGGGTCGTGCCCACGACCCCGGGCCCAAGTTGGCAAGCCGCCGACATGTCCGACGACTATAGGGTCGTCCCCACGACCCCTGGACTAGGTTGGCTCACCGCCGACTTGTCCGTCGACAATAGCGTCGTCCCCACGACCCCGGGCCAAAGTTGGCGAGCCGCCGACATTTCCGACGACTATAGAGTCGTCCCCACGACCACGGGCCAAAGTTGGCCAGCCGCCGACATGTCCGACGACTATTGGATCGTCCCCACGACCCCGGGACTAGATTGGCCCGCCACCGTCATGTCCAACGACTATCGGATCGTCCCCACGAACACGGGCCAAAGTTGGCCAGCCGCCGACATGTCCGACGACTATAGGGTCGTCCCCACGACCCCGGGACTAGATTGGCCAGCCGCCGACATGTCCGACGACTATAGGGTCGTCCCGACGACCCCGGGCCAATGTTGGCCAATCGCCAACATGTCCGACGACTATAGGGTCGTCCCTACGACCCCGGGACTAGATTGGCCCGCCACCGTCATGTCCAAAGATTATAGGGTCGTCCCCACGACCCCGGGACTAGATTGGCCCGCCACCGTCATGTCCGACGACTATAGGGTCGTCCCCACGACCCCGGGCCAAAGTTGGCCAGCCGCCGACATGTCCGACGACTATAGGGTCGTCCCCACGACCCCGAGACTAGATTGGCCCGCCACCGTCATGTCCGACGACAATAGGGTCGTCTCCACGATCCCGGGTCCAGGTTGGCCAGCCGCCGACATTTCCGACGACTATAGAGTCGTCCCCACGACACCGGGCCAAAGTTGGCCAGCCGCCGACATGTCCGACGACAATCGGATCGTCCCCACGACCACGCGCCAAAGTTGGCCAGCCGCCGACATGTCCGACGACTATAGGGTCGTCCCCACGACCCCGGGCCAATGTTGGCCAATCGCCGACATGTCCAACGACTATAGGGTCGTCCCTACGACCGCGGGACTAGATTGGCTCGCCGCCGACTTGTCCGACGACTATAGGGTCGTCCCCACGACCACGGGCCAAACTTGGCATGCCGCCGAAATGTCCGACGACTATAGGGTCGTCCCCACGACCCCGGGAATAGATTGGCCCGCCACCGTCATTTCCGACGACAATAGGGTCGTCCCCACGACCACGGGCTAAAGTTGGCCAGCCGCCGACATGTCCGAAGACTATAGGGTCGTCCCCACGACCCCGGGACTAGATTGGCCAGCCGCCGACATGTCCGACGACTATAGAGTCGTCCCCACGACACCGGGTCAAAGTTGGCCAGCCGCTGACATTTCCAACGTCTATTGGGTCGTCCCCACGACCACGGGCCAATGTTGGCTAGCCGCCGACATGTCCGACGACTATAGGGTCGTCCCCACGACCACGGGACTAGATTGGTCCGCCACCGTCATGTCCGACGACTATAGGGTCGTCCCCACGACCCCGGGCCAAAGTTGGCAAGCCGCCGAAATGTCCGACGACTGTAGGGTCGTCCCCACGACCCCGGGACTAGATTGGCCCACCACCGTCAAGTCTGACGACCTCGGGACTAGGTTGGCCAGCCGCCGACATGTCCGACGACTATAGGGTTGCCCCCACGACCTCGGGCCAATTTTGGCCAGCCGCCGACATGTCCGACGACTATTGGATCGTCCCCACGACCCCGGGCCAAAGTTGGCAAGCCGCCGACATGTCCGACGACTATAGGGTCGCCCCCACGAGCTCGGGACTAGATTGGCCCGCCAACGTCAAGTCCGACGACTATAGGGTCGTCCCCACGACCCCGGGCCAAAGTTGGCAAGACGCCGAAATGTCCGACGACTGTAGGGTCGTCCCCACGTCCCCGGGACTAGATTGGCCCACCACCGTCAAGTCCGACGACTATAGGGTCGGCCCCACGACCTCGGGACTAGGTTGGCCACCCGCCGACATGTCCGACGATTATAGGGTCGTCCCCACGACCCCGGGCCAAAGTTGGCCAGCCGCCGACATGTCCGACGACTATTGGGTCGTCCCCACGACCACGGGCCAAAGTTGGGCAGCCGCCGACATGCCCGACGACTATAGGGTCGTCCCGACGACCTCGGGACTAGATTGGCCAGTCGCCGACATGTCCGACGACTATTGGATCGTCCCCACGACCACGGGCCAAAGTTGGCCAGCCGCCGACATGTCCGACGACTATAGAGTCGTCCCCACGACACCGGGCCAAAGTTGGCTAGCCGCCGACATGTCCGACGACTATAGGGTCGTCCCGACGACCTCGGGACTAGGTTGGCCAGCCGCCGACATGTCCGACGACTATAGGGTCGTCCCCACCACCCCGGGCCAAAGTTGGCAAGCCGCCGAAATGTCCGACGACTGTAGGGTCGTCCCCAAGACCCCGGGACTAGATTGGTCCGCCACCGTCATGTCCGACGACTATAGGGTCGTCCCCACCACCCCGGGCCAAAGTTGGCCAGCCGCCGACATGTCCGACGACTATAGGGTCGTCCCCACGACCCCGGGCCAAAGATGTCCAGCCGCCGTCTTGTCCGACGACTATAAGGTCGTCCCCACGACCCCGGGCCAATAATGGCCAATCGCCGACATGTCCGATGACTATAGGGTCGTCCCCACGACCACGGACCAAAGTTGGCCAGCCGCCGACATATCCGACGACTATAGGGTCGTCCCAATGACCTCGGGACTAGATTGGCCCGCCACCATCATGTCCGACGACTATAGGGTCGACCCCACGACCCCGGGAGTTGATTGCCCCGCCACCGTTATTTCTGACGACTACAGGGTCGTCCCCACGACCACGGACCAAAGTTCGACAGCCGCCGACATATCCGACGACTATAGGGTCGTCCCCATGACCCCGGGACTAGGTTGGCTCGCCGCCGACTTGTCCGACGACTATAGGGTCGTCCCCACGACCCCGGGACTAGATTGGCCCAACACCGTCTTGTCCGACGACTATAGGGTCGTCCCCACGACAGCGGGCCTACGTTGGCCAGCCGCCGACATGTCCGACCACTATAGGGTCGTCCCCACGACCCCGGGACTAGGTTGGCTCGCCGCCGACATGTCCGACGACTATAGGGTCGTTCCCACGACACCGGGACTATGTTGGCCTGCCGCCGACATGTCGGACGACTATAGGGTCGTCCCCACGACCCCGGGACTAGGTTGGCTCGCCGCCGACATGTCCGACGACTATAGGGTCGCCCCCACGACCTCGGGACTAGGTTGGACAGCCGCCGACATGTCCGACGACTATAGGGTCGTCCCCACCACCCCGGGCCAAAGTTGGCAAGCCACCGAAATGTCCGACGACTGTAGGGTCGTCCTCAAGACCCCGGGACTAGACTGGCCCGCCACCGTCAAGTCCGACGACTATAGGGTCGTCCCCACGACCCCGGGCCAAAGGTGGCGAGCCGCCGACATGTTCAACGACTATTGGGCCGTCCCCACGACCCCGGGCCAAAGTTGGACAGCCGCCGACATTTCCGACGACTATAGAGTCGTCCCCACGACACCGGGCCCAAATTGGCCAGCCGCCGACATGTCCGACGACTATAGGGTCGTCCCCACGACCATGGGCCAAAGTTGGTCAGCCGCCGACTTGTCCGACGACGATAGGGTCGTCCCCACGACCACGGGCCAAAGTTGGCCAGCCTCCGACATGTCCGACGACTATAGGGTCGTCCCCACGACCCCGGGACTAGTTTGGTCCGCCACCGTCATGTCCGACGACTATAGGGTCGTCCCCACCACCCCGGGCCAAAGTTGGCCAGCCGCCGACATGTCCGACGACTATAGGGTCGTCCCCACGACCCCGGGCCAAAGATGTCCAGCCGCCGTCTTGTCCGACGACTATAGGGTCGTCCCCACGACCCCGGGACTAGATTGGCCCGCCACCGTCAAGTCCGACGACCTCGGGACTAGGTTGGCCAGCCGCCGACATGTCCGACGACTATAGGGTCGCCCCCACGACCTCGGGACTAGGTTGGCCAGCCGCCGACATGTCCGACGACTATAGGGTCGTCCCCACCACCCCGGGCCAAAGTTGGCAAGCCTCCGAAATGTCCGACGACTGTAGGGTCGTCCCCAAGACCCCGGGACTAGATTGGCCCGCCACCGTCAAGTCCGACGACTATCGAATCGTCCCCACAACCCCGGGCCAATGTTGGCCAATCGCCGACATGTCCGACGACTATAGGGTCGCCCCCACGACCCCGGTACAAGGTTCGCCCGCCGCCGTCTTGCCCGGCGACTATAGGGTAGTCCCCACGACCCCGGGACTAGATTGGCCCGCCACCGTCATGTCCAACGACTATCGAATCGTCCCCACAACCCCGGGCCAATGTTGGCCAATCGCCGACATGTCCGACGACCATAGGGTCGTACCTACGACACCGGGACTAGATTGGCCCGCCACCGTCATGTCCGACGACAATAGGGTCGTCCCCACGACCCTGGGTCTAGGTTGGCCAGCCGCCGACATGTCCGACGACTAAACAGTCGTCCCAACGACCACGGGCAAAAGTTGGCTAGCCGCCGACATGTCCGACGACTATAGGGTCGTCCCCACGACTCGGGACTAGAGTGGCCCGCCACCGTCATGTCCGACGACTATATGGTCGTCCCCACGACCACGGGCCAATGTTGGCCAGCCGCTGACTTGTCCGACGACTATAGGGTCGTCCCCAAGACCGCGGGACTAGATTGGCTCGCCGCCGACTTGTCCGACGACTGTAGGGTCGTCCCCACGACTCCGTGCCAATGTTGGCAAGCTGCCGACTTGTCCGACGACTATAGGGTCGTCCCCACGACCCCGGGAATAGATTGGCCCGCCACCGTCATTTCCGACGACAATAGGGTCGCCCCCACGACCACGGGCCAAAGTTGGCCAGCCGCCGACATGTCCGAAGACTATAGGGTCGTCCCCACGACCCCGGGACTAGATTGGCCAGCCGCCGACATGTCCGACGACTATAGAGTCGTCCCCACGACACCGGGTCAAAGTTGGCCAGGCGCTGACATTTCCAACGTCTATTGGGTCGTCCCCACGACCACGGGCCAATGTTGGCTAGCCGCCGACATGTCCGACGACTATAGGGTCGTCCCCACGACCACGGGACTAGATTGGTCCGCCACCGTCATGTCCGACGACTATAGGGTCGTCCCCACGACCCCGGGCCAAAGTTGGCAAGCCGCCGAAATGTCCGACGACTGTAGGGTCGTCCCCACGACCCCCGGACTAGATTGGCCCGCCACTGTCATGTCCAACGACTATCGGATCGTCCCCACGACCACGGGCCAAAGTTGGCCAGCCGCCGACATGTCCGATGACTGTAGGGTCGTCCCCACAACCCCGGGACTAGATTGGCCCGCCACCGTCAAGTCCGACGACTATAGGGTCGTCCCCACGACCCCGGGCCAAAGTTGGCAAGCCGCCGAAATGTCCGACGACTGTAGGGTCGTCCCCACAACCCCGGGACTAGATTGGCCCGCCACCGTCAAGTCCGACGACTATAGGGTCGTCCCCACGACTTCGGGACTAGATTGGCCCGCCAACGTCAAGTCCGACGACTATAGGGTCGTCCCCACGACCCCGGGCCAAAGTTGGCAAGCGGCCGAAATGTCCGACGACTGTAGGGTCGTCCCCACAACCCCGGGACTAGATTGGCCCGCCACCGTCAAGTCCGACGACTATAGGGTCGTCCCCACGACCCCGGGCCAAAGTTGGCCCGCCAACGTCAAGTCCGACGACTATAGGGTCGTCCCCACGACCCCGGGCCAAAGTTGGCAAGCCGCCGAAATGTCCGACGACTGTAGAGTCGTCCCCACGACCCCCGGACTAGATTGGCCCGCCACTGTCATGTCCAACGACTATCGGATCGTCCCCACGACCACGGGCCAAAGTTGGCCAGCCGCCGACATGTCCGATGACTGTAGGGTCGTCCCCACAACCCCGGGACTAGATGGGCCCGCCACCGTCAAGTCCGACGACTATAGGGTCGTCCCCACGACCCCGGGCCAAAGTTGGCAAGCCGCCGAAATGTCCGACGACTGTAGGGTCGTCCCCACAACCCCGGGACTAGATTGGCCCGCCACCGTCAAGTCCGACGACTATAGGGTCGTCCCCACGACCCCGGGCCAAAGTTGGCAAGCCGCCGAAATGTCCGACGACTGTAGGGTCGTCCCCACGACCCCCGGACTAGATTGGCCCGCCACCGACAATTCCGACGACTATAGGGTCGTCCCCACGACCCCGGGACTAGATTGGCCCGCCACCGTCATGTCCAACGACTATCGGATCGTCCCCACGACCACGGGCCAAAGTTGGCCAGCCGCCGACATGTCCGACGACTATTGGGTCGTACCCACGACACCGGGCCAAAGTTGGCCAGCCGCTGACATGTCCAACGACTATAGGGTCGTCCCCACGACCACGGGCCAAAGTTGACCAGCCGCCAACATGTCCGACGACTATTGGATCGTCCCCACGACCCCGGGCCAAAGTTGGCAAGCCGCCGAAATGTCCGACGACTATAGGGTCGTCCCCACGACCCCGGGAATAGATTGGCCGGCCACCGTCAAGTCCGACGACTATAGGGTCGTCCCCACGACCACGGGCCAAAGTTGGCCAGCCGCCGACATGTCCGACGACTATAGGGTCGTCCCCACGACCCCGGGAATAGATTGGCCGGCCACCGTCAAGTCCGACGACTATAGGGTCGTCCCCACGACTTCGGGACTAGATTGGCCCGCCACCGTCAAGTCCGACGACTATAGGGTCGTCCCATCGACCTCGGGACTAGGTTGGCCAGCCGCCGACATGTCCGACGACTATAGGGTCGTCCCCACCACCCCGGGCCAAAGTTGGCAAGCCGCCGAAATGTCCGACGACTGTAGGGTCGTCCCCAAGACACCGGGACTAGATTGGCCCGCCACCGTCAAGTCCGACGACCTCGGGACTAGGTTGGCCAGCCGCCGACATGTCCGACGACTATAGGGTCGCCCCCACGACCTCGGGACTAGGTAGGCCAGCCGCCGACATGTCCGACGACTATAGGGTCGTCCCCACCACCCCGGGCCAAAGTTGGCAAGCCGCCGAAATGTCCGACGACTGTAGGGTCGTCCCCAAGACCCCGGGACTAGATTGGCCCGCCACCGTCAAGTCCGACGACTATAGGGTCGTCCCCACCACCCCGGGCCAAAGTTGGCAAGCCTCCGAAATGTCCGACGACTGTAGGGTCGTCGCCAAGACCCCGGGACTAGATTGGCCCGCCACCGTCAAGTCCGACGACTATAGGGTCGTCCCCACGACCCCGGGCCAAAGATGTCCAGCCGCCGTCTTGTCCGACGACTATAGGGTCGTCCCCACGACCCGGGGACTAGATTCGCCCGCCACCGTCAAGTCCGACGACCTCGGGACTAGGTTGGCTAGCCGCCGACATGTCCGACGACTATAGGGTCGCCCCCACGACCTCGGGACTAGGTTGGCCAGCCGCCGACATGTCCGACGACTATAGGGTCGTCCCCACCACCCCGGGCCAAAGTTGGCAAGCCTCCGAAATGTCCGACGACTGTAGGGTCGTCCCCAAGACCCGGGGACTAGATTCGCCCGCCACCGTCAAGTCCGACGACCTCGGGACTAGGTTGGCTAGCCGCCGACATGTCCGACGACTATAGGGTCGCCACCACGACCTCGGGACTAGGTTGGCCAGCCGCCGAAATGTCCGACGACTATAGGGGCGTCCCCACCACCCCGGGCCAAAGTTGGCAAGCCTCCGAAATGTCCGACGACTGTAGGGTCGTCCCCAAGACCCCGGGACTAGATTGGCCCGCCACCGTCAAGTCCGACGACTATAGGGTCGTCCCCACGACCCCGGGCCAAAGTTGGCAAGCCGCCGAAATGTCCGACGACTATAGGGTCGTCCCCACGACCCCGGGACTAGTTTGGTCCGCCACCGTCATGTCCGACGACTATAGGGTCGTCCCCACCACCCCGGGCCAAAGTTGGCCAGCCGCCGACATGTCCGACGACTATAGGGTCGTCCCCACGACCCCGGGCCAAAGATGTCCAGCCGCCGTCTTGTCCGACGACTATAGGGTCGTCCCCACGACCCCGGGACTAGATTGGCCCGCCACCGTCAAGTCCGACGACCTCGGGACTAGGTTGGCCAGCCGCCGACATGTCCGACGACTATAGGGTCGCCCCCACGACCTCGGGACTAGGTTGGCCAGCCGCCGACATGTCCGACGACTATAGGGTCGTCCCCACCACCCCGGGCCAAAGTTGGCAAGCCTCCGAAATGTCCGACGACTGTAGGGTCGTCCCCAAGACCCCGGGACTAGATTGGCCCGCCACCGTCAAGTCCGACGACTATCGAATCGTCCCCACAACCCCGGGCCAATGTTGGCCAATCGCCGACATGTCCGACGACTATAGGGTCGCCCCCACGACCCCGGTACAAGGTTCGCCCGCCGCCGTCTTGCCCGGCGACTATAGGGTAGTCCCCACGACCCCGGGACTAGATTGGCCCGCCACCGTCATGTCCAACGACTATCGAATCGTCCCCACAACCCCGGGCCAATGTTGGCCAATCGCCGACATGTCCGACGACCATAGGGTCGTACCTACGACACCGGGACTAGATTGGCCCGCCACCGTCATGTCCGACGACAATAGGGTCGTCCCCACGACCCTGGGTCTAGGTTGGCCAGCCGCCGACATGTCCGACGACTAAACAGTCGTCCCAACGACCACGGGCAAAAGTTGGCTAGCCGCCGACATGTCCGACGACTATAGGGTCGTCCCCACGACTCGGGACTAGAGTGGCCCGCCACCGTCATGTCCGACGACTATATGGTCGTCCCCACGACCACGGGCCAATGTTGGCCAGCCGCTGACTTGTCCGACGACTATAGGGTCGTCCCCAAGACCGCGGGACTAGATTGGCTCGCCGCCGACTTGTCCGACGACTGTAGGGTCGTCCCCACGACTCCGTGCCAATGTTGGCAAGCTGCCGACTTGTCCGACGACTATAGGGTCGTCCCCACGACCCCGGGAATAGATTGGCCCGCCACCGTCATTTCCGACGACAATAGGGTCGCCCCCACGACCACGGGCCAAAGTTGGCCAGCCGCCGACATGTCCGAAGACTATAGGGTCGTCCCCACGACCCCGGGACTAGATTGGCCAGCCGCCGACATGTCCGACGACTATAGAGTCGTCCCCACGACACCGGGTCAAAGTTGGCCAGGCGCTGACATTTCCAACGTCTATTGGGTCGTCCCCACGACCACGGGCCAATGTTGGCTAGCCGCCGACATGTCCGACGACTATAGGGTCGTCCCCACGACCACGGGACTAGATTGGTCCGCCACCGTCATGTCCGACGACTATAGGGTCGTCCCCACGACCCCGGGCCAAAGTTGGCAAGCCGCCGAAATGTCCGACGACTGTAGGGTCGTCCCCACGACCCCCGGACTAGATTGGCCCGCCACTGTCATGTCCAACGACTATCGGATCGTCCCCACGACCACGGGCCAAAGTTGGCCAGCCGCCGACATGTCCGATGACTGTAGGGTCGTCCCCACAACCCCGGGACTAGATTGGCCCGCCACCGTCAAGTCCGACGACTATAGGGTCGTCCCCACGACCCCGGGCCAAAGTTGGCAAGCCGCCGAAATGTCCGACGACTGTAGGGTCGTCCCCACAACCCCGGGACTAGATTGGCCCGCCACCGTCAAGTCCGACGACTATAGGGTCGTCCCCACGACTTCGGGACTAGATTGGCCCGCCAACGTCAAGTCCGACGACTATAGGGTCGTCCCCACGACCCCGGGCCAAAGTTGGCAAGCGGCCGAAATGTCCGACGACTGTAGGGTCGTCCCCACAACCCCGGGACTAGATTGGCCCGCCACCGTCAAGTCCGACGACTATAGGGTCGTCCCCACGACCCCGGGCCAAAGTTGGCCCGCCAACGTCAAGTCCGACGACTATAGGGTCGTCCCCACGACCCCGGGCCAAAGTTGGCAAGCCGCCGAAATGTCCGACGACTGTAGAGTCGTCCCCACGACCCCCGGACTAGATTGGCCCGCCACTGTCATGTCCAACGACTATCGGATCGTCCCCACGACCACGGGCCAAAGTTGGCCAGCCGCCGACATGTCCGATGACTGTAGGGTCGTCCCCACAACCCCGGGACTAGATTGGCCCGCCACCGTCAAGTCCGACGACTATAGGGTCGTCCCCACGACCCCGGGCCAAAGTTGGCAAGCCGCCGAAATGTCCGACGACTGTAGGGTCGTCCCCACAACCCCGGGACTAGATTGGCCCGCCACCGTCAAGTCCGACGACTATAGGGTCGTCCCCACGACCCCGGGCCAAAGTTGGCAAGCCGCCGAAATGTCCGACGACTGTAGGGTCGTCCCCACGACCCCCGGACTAGATTGGCCCGCCACCGACAATTCCGACGACTATAGGGTCGTCCCCACGACCCCGGGACTAGATTGGCCCGCCACCGTCATGTCCAACGACTATCGGATCGTCCCCACGACCACGGGCCAAAGTTGGCCAGCCGCCGACATGTCCGACGACTATTGGGTCGTACCCACGACACCGGGCCAAAGTTGGCCAGCCGCTGACATGTCCAACGACTATAGGGTCGTCCCCACGACCACGGGCCAAAGTTGACCAGCCGCCAACATGTCCGACGACTATAGGGTCGTCCCCACGACCCCGGGAATAGATTGGCCGGCCACCGTCAAGTCCGACGACTATAGGGTCGTCCCCACGACTTCGGGACTAGATTGGCCCGCCACCGTCAAGTCCGACGACTATAGGGTCGTCCCATCGACCTCGGGACTAGGTTGGCCAGCCGCCGACATGTCCGACGACTATAGGGTCGTCCCCACCACCTCGGGACTAGGTAGGCCAGCCGCCGACATGTCCGACGACTATAGGGTCGTCCCCACGACCCCGGGAATAGATTGGCCGGCCACCGTCAAGTCCGACGACTATAGGGTCGTCCCCACGACTTCGGGACTAGATTGGCCCGCCACCGTCAAGTCCGACGACTATAGGGTCGTCCCATCGACCTCGGGACTAGGTTGGCAAGCCGCCGAAATGTCCGACGACTATAGGGTCGTCCCCACGACCCCGGGAATAGATTGGCCGGCCACCGTCAAGTCCGACGACTATAGGGTCGTCCCCACGACCACGGGCCAAAGTTGGCCAGCCGCCGACATGTCCGACGACTATAGGGTCGTCCCCACGACCCCGGGAATAGATTGGCCGGCCACCGTCAAGTCCGACGACTATAGGGTCGTCCCCACGACTTCGGGACTAGATTGGCCCGCCACCGTCAAGTCCGACGACTATAGGGTCGTCCCATCGACCTCGGGACTAGGTTGGCCAGCCGCCGACATGTCCGACGACTATAGGGTCGTCCCCACCACCTCGGGACTAGGTAGGCCAGCCGCCGACATGTCCGACGACTATAGGGTCGTCCCCACCACCCCGGGCCAAAGTTGGCAAGCCGCCGAAATGTCCGACGACTGTAGGGTCGTCCCCAAGACCCCGGGACTAGATTGGCCCGCCACCGTCAAGTCCGACGACTATAGGGTCGTCCCCACCACCCCGGGCCAAAGTTGGCAAGCCTCCGAAATGTCCGACGACTGTAGGGTCGTCGCCAAGACCCCGGGACTAGATTGGCCCGCCACCGTCAAGTCCGACGACTATAGGGTCGTCCCCACGACCCCGGGCCAAAGATGTCCAGCCGCCGTCTTGTCCGACGACTATAGGGTCGTCCCCACGACCCGGGGACTAGATTCGCCCGCCACCGTCAAGTCCGACGACCTCGGGACTAGGTTGGCTAGCCGCCGACATGTCCGACGACTATAGGGTCGCCCCCACGACCTCGGGACTAGGTTGGCCAGCCGCCGACATGTCCGACGACTATAGGGTCGTCCCCACCACCCCGGGCCAAAGTTGGCAAGCCTCCGAAATGTCCGACGACTGTAGGGTCGTCCCCAAGACCCGGGGACTAGATTCGCCCGCCATCGTCAAGTCCGACGACCTCGGGACTAGGTTGGCTAGCCGCCGACATGTCCGACGACTATAGGGTCGCCACCACGACCTCGGGACTAGGTTGGCCAGCCGCCGAAATGTCCGACGACTATAGGGGCGTCCCCACCACCCCGGGCCAAAGTTGGCAAGCCTCCGAAATGTCCGACGACTGTAGGGTCGTCCCCAAGACCCCGGGACTAGATTGGCCCGCCACCGTCAAGTCCGACGACTATAGGGTCGTCCCCACGACCCCGGGCCAAAGTTGGCAAGCCGCCGAAATGTCCGACGACTATAGGGTCGTCCCCACCACCCCGGGCCAAAATTGGCAAGCCTCCGAAATGTCCGACGACTGTAGGGTCGTCCCCAAGACCCCGGGACTAGATTGGCCCGCCACCGTCAAGTCCGACGACTATAGGGTCGTCCCCACAACCACGGGCCAAAGTTGGCCAGCCGCCGACATGTCCGACGACTATTGGATCGTGCCCACGACCACGGGCCAAAGTTGGCCAGCCGCCGACATGTCCGACGACTATAGAGTCGTCCCCACGACACCGGGCCAAAGTTGGACAGCCGCCGACATGTCCGACTACTATAGGGTCGTCCCCACGACCTCGGGTCTAGATTGGCCCGCTACCGTCCTGTCCGAACACTATAGGGTCGTCCCTACGACCACGGGACTAGATTGGCCCGCCACCGTCATGTCCAACGACTATAGGGTCGTCCCCACGACCCCGGGACTAGGTTGACAAGCCGCCAACATGTCCGACGACTATAGGGTCGCCCCACGACCCCGGGCTCAAGATGGCATGCCGCCGAAATGTCCGACGACTATAGGGTCGTCCCCGCGAGCGCGGGCCAAAGATGTCCAGCCGCCGTCTTGTCCGACGACTATAGGGTCGTCCCCACGACCCCGGGACTAGATTGGCCCGCCACCGTCATGTCCGACGATTATAGTGTCGTCCCCACGACCCCGGGACAAGCTTGGCCCGCCGCCGACTTGTCAGACGACTATAGGGTGGTCCCCTTGACCCCGGGACTAGATTGGCCCGCCACCGTCGTGTCCGACGACAATAGGGTTGTCCCCACGACCCCGGGTCTAGGTTGGCCAGCCGCCGACATGTCCGACGACTATAGAGTCGTCCCCACGACCCCGGGCCAAAGTTGGACAGCCGCCGACATGTCCGACTACTATAGGGTCGTCCCCACGACCTCGGGTCTAGATTGGCCCGCTACCGTCATGTCCGAACACTATAGGGTCGTCCCTACGACCACGGGACTAGATTGGCCCGCCACCGCCATGTCCGACGACTATAGGGTCGTCCCCACGACCCCGGGCCAAAGATGTCCAGCCGCCGTCTTGTCTGACGACTATAGGGTCGTCCCCACGACCCCGGGACTAGATTGGCCCGCCACCGTCAAGTCCGACGACCTCGGGACTAGGTTGGCCAGCCGCCGACATGTCCGACGACTATAGGGTCGTCCCCACGACCCCGGGCCAAAGATGTCCAGCCGCCGTCTTGTCCGACGACTATAGGGTCGTCCCCACGACCCGGGGACTAGATTCGCCCGCCACCGTCAAGTCCGACGACCTCGGGACTAGGTTGGCTAGCCGCCGACATGTCCGACGACTATAGGGTCGCCCCCACGACCTCGGGACTAGGTTGGCCAGCCGCCGACATGTCCGACGACTATAGGGTCGTCCCCACCACCCCGGGCCAAAGTTGGCAAGCCGCCGAAATGTCCGACGACTGTAGGGTCGTCCCCAAGACCCCGGGACTAGATTGGCCCGCCACCGTCAAGTCCGACGACCTCGGGACTAGGTTGACCAGCCGCCGACATGTCCGACGACTGTAGGGTCGCCCCTACGACCTCGGGACTAGGTTGGCCAGCCGCCGAAATGTCCGACGACTATAGGGTCGTCCCCACCACCCCGGGCCAAAGTTGGCAAGCCGCCGAAATGTCCGACGACTGTAGGGTCGTCCCCACGACCCCGGGACTAGATTGGCCCGCCACCGTCAAGTCCGACGACTATAGGGTCGTCCCAACGACCTCGGGACTAGGTTGGCCAGCCGCCGACATGTCCGACGACTATAGGGTCGTCCCCACCACCCCGGGCCAAAGTTGGCAAGCCGCCGAAATGTCCGACGACTCTAGGGTCGTCCCCAAGACCCCGGGACTAGATTGGCCCGCCACCGTCAAGTCCGACGACCTCGGGACTAGGTTGACCAGCCGCCGACATGTCCGACGACTATAGAGTCGTCCCCACGACCCCGGGACTAGATTGGCCCGCCACCGTCATGTCCGACGATTATAGTGTCGTCCCCACGACCCCGGGACAAGCACGGCCCGCCGCCGACTTGTTCGACGACTGTAGGGTCGTCCCCACGACCCCGGGACTAGATTGGCCCGCCACCGTCATGTCCGACGATTATAGTGTCGTCCCCACGACCCCGGGACAGGCTTGGCCCGCCGCCGACTTGTTCGACGACTATAGGGTCGTCCCCACGACCCCGGGACTAGATTGGCCCGCCACCGTCATGTCCGACGATTATAGTGTCGTCCTCACGACCCCGGGACAAGCTTGGCCCGCCGCCGACTTGTTCGACGACTATAGGGTCGTCCCCACGACCTCGGGTCTAGATTGGCCCGCTACCGTCATGTCCGAACACTATAAGGTCGTCCCTACGACCACGGGACTAGATTGGCCCGCCACCGCCATTTCCGACGACTATAGGGTCGTCCCCACGACCCCGGGCCAAATATGTCCAGCCGCCGTCTTGTCGGACGACTATAGGGTCGTCCCCACGACCCCGGGACTAGATTGGTCCGCCACCGTCAAGTCCGACGACCTCGGGACTAGGTTGGCCAGCCGCCGACATGTCCGACGACTATAGGGTCGTCCCCACGACCCCGGGCCAAAGATGTCCAGCCGCCGTCTTGTCCGACGACTATAGGGTCGTCCCCACGACCCGGGGACTAGATTCGCCCGCCACCGTCAAGTCCGACGACCCCGGGACTAGGTTGGCTAGCCGCCGACATGTCCGACGACTATAGGGTCGCCCCCACGACCTCGGGACTAGGTTGGCCAGCCGCCGACATGTCCGACGACTATAGGGTCGTCCCCACCACCCCGGGCCAAAGTTGGCAAGCCTCCGAAATGTCCGACGACTGTAGGGTCGTCCCCATGACCCGGGGACTAGATTCGCCCGCCACCGTCATGTCCAAAGATTATAGGGTCGTCCCCACGACCCCGGGCCAAAGTTAGCAAGACGCCGAAATGTCCGACGACTGTAGGGTCGTCCCCACGACCCCGGGACTAGATTGGCCCACCACCGTCAAGTCCGACGACTATAGGGTCGGCCCCACGACCTCGGGCTAAAGTTGGCCAGCCGCCGACATGTCCGAAGACTATATGGTCGTCCCCACGACCCCGGGACTAGATTGGCCAGCCGCCGACATGTCCGACGACTATAGAGTCGTCCCCACGACACCGGGTCAAAGTTGGCCAGCCGCTGACATTTCCAACGTCTATTGGGTCGTCCCCACGACCACGGGCCAATGTTGGCTAGCCGCCGACATGTCCGACGACTATAGGGTCGTCCCCACGACCACGGGACTAGATTGGTCCGCCACCGTCATGTCCGACGACTATAGGGTCGTCCCCACGACCCCGGGCCAAAGTTGGCAAGCCGCCGAAATGTCCGACGACTGTAGGGTCGTCCCCACGACCCCGGGACTAGATTGGCCCACCACCGTCAAGTCTGACGACCTCGGGACTAGGTTGGCCAGCCGCCGACATGTCCGACGACTATAGGGTTGCCCCCACGACCTCGGGCCAATTTGGCCAGCCGCCGACATGTCCGACGACTATAGGGTCGTCCCCACGACCCCGGGCCAAAGTTGGCAAGCCGCCGAAATGTCCGACGACTGTAGGGTCGTCCCCACGACCTCGGGCCAATTTTGGCCAGCCGCCGACATGTCCGACGACTATAGGGTCGTCCCCACGACCCCGGGCCAAAGATGTCCAGCCGCCGTCTTGTCCGACGACTATAGGGTCGTCCCCACGACCCGGGGACTAGATTCGCCCGCCACCGTCAAGTCCGACGACCTCGGGACTAGGTTGGCTAGCCGCCGACATGTCCGACGACTATAGGGTCGTCCCGACGACCCCGGGCCAATGTTGGCCAATCGCCAACATGTGCGACCACTATAGGGTCGTCCCTACGACCCCGGGACTAGATTGGCCCGCCACCGTCATGTCCAAAGATTATAGGGTCGTCCCCACGACCCCGGGACTAGATTGGCCCGCTACCGTCATGTCCGAAGACTATAGGGTCGTCCCCACGACCCCGGGCCAAAGTTGGCCAGCCGCTGACATGTCCAACGACTATAGGGTCGTCCCCACGACCACGGGCCTAAGTTCGTCAGCCGCCGACATGTCCGACGACTATTGGATCGTCCCCACGACCACGGGCCAAAGTTGGCCAGCCGCCGACATGTCCGACGACTATAGGGTCGTCCCCACGAACCCGGGACTAGGTTGGCCAGCCGCCGACATGTCCGACGACTATAGGGTTGTCCCCACGACCCCGGGCCAATGCTGGCCAATCGCCGACATGTCCGACGACTATAGGGTCGTCCCCACGACCCCGGGAATAGATTGGCCCGCCACCGTCATTTCCGACGACAATAGGGTCGTCCCCACGACCACGGGCCAAAGTTGGCCAGCCGCCGACATGTCCGAAGACTATAGGGTCGTCCCCACGACCCCGGGACTAGATTGGCCAGCCGCCGACATGTCCGACGACTATAGAGTCGTCCCCACGACACCGGGTCAAACTTGGCCAGCCGCTGACATTTCCAACGTCTATTGGGTCGTCCCCACGACCACGGGCCAATGTTGGCTAGCCGCCGACATGTCCGACGACTATAGGGTCGTCCCCACGACCACGGGACTAGATTGGTCCGCCACCGTCATGTCCGACGACTATAGGGTCGTCCCCACGACCCCGGGCCAAAGTTGGCAAGCCGCCGAAATGTCCGACGACTGTAGGGTCGTCCCCACGACCCCCGGACTAGATTGGCCCGCCACTGTCATGTCCAACAACTATCGGATCGTCCCCACGACCACGGGCCAAAGTTGGCCAGCCGCCGACTTGTCCGACGACTATAGGGTCGTCCCCACGACCACGGGCCAAAGTTGGCCAGCCGGCGACATGTCCGACGACTATAGGGTCGTCCCTACAACCCCGGGACTAGGTTGGCCCGCCGCAGACTTCTCCGACGACTATAGGGTCGTCCCCACGACCCCCGGACTAGGTTGGCTCGCCGCCGACTTTTCCGACGAGTATAGGGTCCTCCCCACGACCACGGGCCAAAGTTGGCCAGCCGCCGACATGTCCGACGACTATAGGGTCGTCCCCAAGACCGCGGGACTAGATTGGCCCACCACCGTCATGTCCGACGACTATAGGGTGGTCCCCACGACCCCGGGACTAGGTTGCCCCGCCGCCGACTTGTCCGACGACAATAGGGTCGTCCCCACGACCCCGGGAGTAGGTTGGCTCGCCACCGTCATGTCTGACGACTATAGGGTCGTCCCCACGACCACGGGCCAAAGTTGGCCAGCCGCCGACTTGTCCGACGACTATAGGGTCGTCCCCATGACCCGGGACTAGACTGGCCCGCCACCGTCATGTCCGACGACTATAGGGTCGTCCCCACGACCACGGGCCAAAGTTGGCCAGCCGCCGACATATCCGACGACTATAGGGTCGTCCCCACGACCCCGGGCCAAAGTTGGCCAGCCGCCGACATGTCCGACGATTATAGGGTCGTCCCCACGACTCGGGACTAGAGTGGCCCGCCACCGTCATGTCCGACGACTATATGGTCGTCCCCACGACCACGGGCCAATGTTGGCCAGCCGCTGACTTGTCCGACGACTATAGGGTCGTCCCCAAGACCGCGGGACTAGATTGGCTCGCCGCCGACTTGTCCGACGACTGTAGGGTCGTCCCCACGACTCCGTGCCAATGTTGGCAAGCTGCCGACTTGTCCGACGACTATAGGGTCGTCCCCACGACCCCGGGAATAGATTGGCCCGCCACCGTCATTTCCGACGACAATAGGGTCGTCCCCACGACCACGGGCCAATGTTGGCTAGCCGCCGACATGTCCGACGACTATAGGGTCGTCCCCACGACCACGGGACTAGATTGGTCCGCCACCGTCATGTCCGACGACTATAGGGTCGTCCCCACGACCCCGGGCCAAAGTTGGCAAGCCGCCGAAATGTCCGACGACTGTAGGGTCGTCCCCACAACCCCGGGACTAGATTGGCCCGCCACCGTCAAGTCCGACGACTATAGGGTCGTCCCCACGACCCCGGGCCAAAGTTGGCAAGCCGCCGAAATGTCCGACGACTGTAGGGTCGTCCCCACGACCCCCGGACTAGATTGGCCCGCCACCGACAATTCCGACGACTATAGGGTCGTCCCCACGACCCCGGGACTAGATTGGCCCGCCACCGTCATGTCCAACGACTATCGGATCGTCCCCACGACCACGGGCCAAAGTTGGCCAGCCGCCGACATGTCCGACGACTATTGGGTCGTACCCACGACACCGGGCCAAAGTTGGCCAGCCGCTGACATGTCCAACGACTATAGGGTCGTCCCCACGACCACGGGCCAAAGTTGACCAGCCGCCAACATGTCCGACGACTATTGGATCGTCCCCACGACCCCGGGCCAAAGTTGGCAAGCCGCCGAAATGTCCGACGACTATAGGGTCGTCCCCACGACCCCGGGAATAGATTGGCCGGCCACCGTCAAGTCCGACGACTATAGGGTCGTCCCCACGACCACGGGCCAAAGTTGGCCAGCCGCCGACATGTCCGACGACTATAGGGTCGTCCCCACGACCCCGGGAATAGATTGGCCGGCCACCGTCAAGTCCGACGACTATAGGGTCGTCCCCACGACTTCGGGACTAGATTGGCCCGCCACCGTCAAGTCCGACGACTATAGGGTCGTCCCATCGACCTCGGGACTAGGTTGGCCAGCCGCCGACATGTCCGACGACTATAGGGGCGTCCCCACCACCCCGGGCCAAAGTTGGCAAGCCTCCGAAATGTCCGACGACTGTAGGGTCGTCCCCAAGACCCCGGGACTAGATTGGCCCGCCACCGTCAAGTCCGACGACTATAGGGTCGTCCCCACGACCCCGGGCCAAAGTTGGCAAGCCGCCGAAATGTCCGACGACTATAGGGTCGTCCCCACCACCCCGGGCCAAAGTTGGCAAGCCGCCGAAATGTCCGACGACTGTAGGGTCGTCCCCAAGACCCCGGGACTAGATTGGCCCGCCACCGTCAAGTCCGACGACCTCGGGACTAGGTTGGCCAGCCGCCGACATGTCCGACGACTATAGGGTCGTCCCCACGACCTCGGGCCAATTTTGGCCAGCCGCTGACATGTCCAACGACTATAGGGTCGTCCCCACGACCACGGGCCAACGTTGACCAGCCGCCGACATGTCCGACGACTATTGGATCGTCCCCACGACCCCGGGCCAAAGTTGGCAAGCCGCCCACATGTCCGACGACTATAGGGTCGTCCCCACGAGCTCGGGACTAGATTGGCCCGCCAACGTCAAGTCCGACGACTATAGGGTCGTCCCCACGACCCCGAGACTAGACTGGCCCGCCACCGTCATGTCCGACGACTATAGGGTCATCCCCACGACCCCGGGACTAGGTTGGCCCGCCGCCGACATGTCCGACGACTATAGGGTCGTCCCCACGACCCCGGGAATAGATTGGCCCGCCACCGTCATTTCCGACGACAATAGGGTCGTCCCCACGACCACGGGCCAAAGTTGGCCAGCCGCCGACATGTCCGAAGACTATAGGGTCGTCCCCACGACCCCGGGACTAGATTGGCCAGCCGCCGACATGTCCGACGACTATAGAGTCGTCCCCACGACACCGGGTCAAAGTTGGCCAGCCGCTGACATTTCCAACGTCTATTGGGTCGTCCCCACGA
Source organism: Andrena praecox (assembly GCA_963932275.1). Taxonomy (NCBI): domain Eukaryota; kingdom Metazoa; phylum Arthropoda; class Insecta; order Hymenoptera; family Andrenidae; genus Andrena; species Andrena praecox. The sequence continues at coordinate 270,895 of CAWVQO010000023.1, read as the reverse complement.
CCACGGGCCAATGTTGGCTAGCCGCCGACATGTCCGACGACTATAGGGTCGTCCCCACGACCACGGGACTAGATTGGTCCGCCACCGTCATGTCCGACGACTATAGGGTCGTCCCCACGACCCCGGGCCAAAGTTGGCAAGCCGCCGAAATGTCCGACGACTGTAGGGTCGTCCCCACGACCCCCGGACTAGATTGGCCCGCCACTGTCATGTCCAACGACTATCGGATCGTCCCCACGACCACGGGCCAAAGTTGGCCAGCCGCCGACTTGTCCGACGACTATAGGGTCGTCCCCACGACCACGGGCCAAAGTTGGCCAGCCGGCGACATGTCCGACGACTATAGGGTCGTCCCTACAACCCCGGGACTAGGTTGGCCCGCCGCAGACTTCTCCGACGACTATAGGGTCGTCCCCACGACCCCCGGACTAGGTTGGCTCGCCGCCGACTTTTCCGACGAGGATAGGGTCCTCCCCACGACCACGGGCCAAAGTTGGCCAGCCGCCGACATGTCCGACGACTATAGGGTCGTCCCCACGACCCGGGACTAGGCTGGCCCACCACCGTCATGTCCGACGACTATAGGGTGGTCCCCACGACCCCGGGACTAGGTTGCCCCGCCGCCGACTTGTCCGACGACAATAGGGTCGTCCCCACGACCCCGGGAGTAGGTTGGCTCGCCACCGTCATGTCTGACGACTATAGGGTCGTCCCCACGACCACGGGCCAAAGTTGGCCAGCCGCCGACTTGTCCGACGACTATAGGGTCGTCCCCATGACCCGGGACTAGACTGGCCCGCCACCGTCATGTCCGACGACTATAGGGTCGTCCCCACGACCACGGGCCAAAGTTGGCCAGCCGCCGACATATCCGACGACTATAGGGTCGTCCCCACGACCCCGGGCCAAAGTTGGCCAGCCGCCGACATGTCCGACGACTATAGGGTCGTCCCCACGACTCGGGACTAGAGTGGCCCGCCACCGTCATGTCCGACGACTATATGGTCGTCCCCACGACCACGGGCCAATGTTGGCCAGCCGCTGACTTGTCCGACGACTATAGGGTCGTCCCCAAGACCGCGGGACTAGATTGGCTCGCCGCCGACTTGTCCGACGACTGTAGGGTCGTCCCCACGACTCCGTGCCAATGTTGGCAAGCTGCCGACTTGTCCGACGACTATAGGGTCGTCCCCACGACCCCGGGAATAGATTGGCCCGCCACCGTCATTTCCGACGACAATAGGGTCGTCCCCACGACCACGGGCCAAAGTTGGCCAGCCGCCGACATGTCCGAAGACTATAGGGTCGTCCCCACGACCCCGGGACTAGATTGGCCAGCCGCCGACATGTCCGACGACTATAGAGTCGTCCCCACGACACCGGGTCAAAGTTGGCCAGCCGCTGACATTTCCAACGTCTATTGGGTCGTCCCCACGACCACGGGCCAATGTTGGCTAGCCGCCGACATGTCCGACGACTATAGGGTCGTCCCCACAACCCCGGGACTAGATTGGCCCGCCACCGTCAAGTCCGACGACTATCGGATCGTCCCCACGACCCCGGGCCAAAGTTGGCAAGCCGCCGAAATGTCCGACGACTGTAGGGTCGTCCCCACGACCCCCGGACTAGATTGGCCCGCCACTGTCATGTCCAACGACTATCGGATCGTCCCCACGACCACGGGCCAAAGTTGGCCAGCCGCCGACATGTCCGATGACTGTAGGGTCGTCCCCACAACCCCGGGACTAGATTGGCCCGCCACCGTCAAGTCCGACGACTATAGGGTCGTCCCCACGACCCCGGGCCAAAGTTGGCAAGCCGCCGAAATGTCCGACGACTGTAGGGTCGTCCCCACAACCCCGGGACTAGATTGGCCCGCCACCGTCAAGTCCGACGACTATAGGGTCGTCCCCACGACTTCGGGACTAGATTGGCCCGCCAACGTCAAGTCCGACGACTATAGGGTCGTCCCCACGACCCCGGGCCAAAGTTGGCAAGCGGCCGAAATGTCCGACGACTGTAGGGTCGTCCCCACAACCCCGGGACTAGATTGGCCCGCCACCGTCAAGTCCGACGACTATAGGGTCGTCCCCACGACCCCGGGCCAAAGTTGGCCCGCCAACGTCAAGTCCGACGACTATAGGGTCGTCCCCACGACCCCGGGCCAAAGTTGGCAAGCCGCCGAAATGTCCGACGACTGTAGGGTCGTCCCCACGACCCCCGGACTAGATTGGCCCGCCACTGTCATGTCCAACGACTATCGGATCGTCCCCACGACCACGGGCCAAAGTTGGCCAGCCGCCGACATGTCCGATGACTGTAGGGTCGTCCCCACAACCCCGGGACTAGATTGGCCCGCCACCGTCAAGTCCGACGACTATAGGGTCGTCCCCACGACCCCGGGCCAAAGTTGGCAAGCCGCCGAAATGTCCGACGACTGTAGGGTCGTCCCCACAACCCCGGGACTAGATTGGCCCGCCACCGTCAAGTCCGACGACTATAGGGTCGTCCCCACGACCCCGGGCCAAAGTTGGCAAGCCGCCGAAATGTCCGACGACTGTAGGGTCGTCCCCACGACCCCCGGACTAGATTGGCCCGCCACCGACAATTCCGACGACTATAGGGTCGTCCCCACGACCCCGGGACTAGATTGGCCCGCCACCGTCATGTCCAACGACTATCGGATCGTCCCCACGACCACGGGCCAAAGTTGGCCAGCCGCCGACATGTCCGACGACTATTGGGTCGTACCCACGACACCGGGCCAAAGTTGGCCAGCCGCTGACATGTCCAACGACTATAGGGTCGTCCCCACGACCACGGGCCAAAGTTGACCAGCCGCCAACATGTCCGACGACTATTGGATCGTCCCCACGACCCCGGGCCAAAGTTGGCAAGCCGCCGAAATGTCCGACGACTATAGGGTCGTCCCCACGACCCCGGGAATAGATTGGCCGGCCACCGTCAAGTCCGACGACTATAGGGTCGTCCCCACGACCACGGGCCAAAGTTGGCCAGCCGCCGACATGTCCGACGACTATAGGGTCGTCCCCACGACCCCGGGAATAGATTGGCCGGCCACCGTCAAGTCCGACGACTATAGGGTCGTCCCCACGACTTCGGGACTAGATTGGCCCGCCACCGTCAAGTCCGACGACTATAGGGTCGTCCCATCGACCTCGGGACTAGGTTGGCCAGCCGCCGACATGTCCGACGACTATAGGGTCGTCCCCACCACCCCGGGCCAAAGTTGGCAAGCCGCCGAAATGTCCGACGACTGTAGGGTCGTCCCCAAGACCCCGGGACTAGATTGGCCCGCCACCGTCAAGTCCGACGACCTCGGGACTAGGTTGGCCAGCCGCCGACATGTCCGACGACTATAGGGTCGCCCCCACGACCTCGGGACTAGGTAGGCCAGCCGCCGACATGTCCGACGACTATAGGGTCGTCCCCACCACCCCGGGCCAAAGTTGGCAAGCCGCCGAAATGTCCGACGACTGTAGGGTCGTCCCCAAGACCCCGGGACTAGATTGGCCCGCCACCGTCAAGTCCGACGACTATAGGGTCGTCCCCACCACCCCGGGCCAAAGTTGGCAAGCCTCCGAAATGTCCGACGACTGTAGGGTCGTCGCCAAGACCCCGGGACTAGATTGGCCCGCCACCGTCAAGTCCGACGACTATAGGGTCGTCCCCACGACCCCGGGCCAAAGATGTCCAGCCGCCGTCTTGTCCGACGACTATAGGGTCGTCCCCACGACCCGGGGACTAGATTCGCCCGCCACCGTCAAGTCCGACGACCTCGGGACTAGGTTGGCTAGCCGCCGACGTGTCCGACGACTATAGGGTCGCCCCCACGACCTCGGGACTAGGTTGGCCAGCCGCCGACATGTCCGACGACTATAGGGTCGTCCCCACCACCCCGGGCCAAAGTTGGCAAGCCTCCGAAATGTCCGACGACTGTAGGGTCGTCCCCAAGACCCGGGGACTAGATTCGCCCGCCACCGTCAAGTCCGACGACCTCGGGACTAGGTTGGCTAGCCGCCGACATGTCCGACGACTATAGGGTCGCCACCACGACCTCGGGACTAGGTTGGCCAGCCGCCGAAATGTCCGACGACTATAGGGGCGTCCCCACCACCCCGGGCCAAAGTTGGCAAGCCTCCGAAATGTCCGACGACTGTAGGGTCGTCCCCAAGACCCCGGGACTAGATTGGCCGGCCACCGTCAAGTCCGACGACTATAGGGTCGTCCCCACGACCCCGGGCCAAAGTTGGCAAGCCGCCGAAATGTCCGACGACTATAGGGTCGTCCCCACCACCCCGGGCCAAAATTGGCAAGCCTCCGAAATGTCCGACGACTGTAGGGTCGTCCCCAAGACCCCGGGACTAGATTGGCCCGCCACCGTCAAGTCCGACGACTATAGGGTCGTCCCCACAACCACGGGCCAAAGTTGGCCAGCCGCCGACATGTCCGACGACTATTGGATCATGCCCACGACCACGGGCCAAAGTTGGCCAGCCGCCGACATGTCCGACGAGTATAGGGTCTTCCCCACGACCCCGGGACTAGATTGGTCCGCCACCGTCATGTCCGACGACTATAGGGTCGTCCCCACGACCCCGGGCCAAAGTTGGCAAGCCGCCGAAATGTCCGACGACTGTAGGGTCGTCTCCACGACCCCGGGACTAGATTGGCCCGCCACCGACAAGTCCGACGACCTCGGGACTAGGTTGGCCAGCCGCCGACATGTCCGACGACTATAGGGTCGTCCCCACGACCCCGGGCCAAAGATGTCCAGCCGCCGTCTTGTCCGACGACTATAGGGTCGTCCCCGCGAGCGCGGGCCAAAGATGTCCAGCCGCCGTCTTGTCCGACGACTATAGGGTCGTCCCCACGACCCCGGGACTAGATTGGCCCGCCACCGTCATGTCCGACGATTATAGTGTCGTCCCCACGACCCCGGGACAAGCTTGGCCCGCCGCCGACTTGTCAGACGACTATAGGGTGGTCCCCACGACCCCGGGACTAGATTGGCCCGCCACCGTCGTGTCCGACGACATTAGGGTTGTCCCCACGACCCCGGGTCTAGGTTGGCCAGCCGCCGACATGTCCGACGACTATAGAGTCGTCCCCACGACACCGGGCCAAAGTTGGACAGCCGCCGACATGTCCGACTACTATAGGGTCGTCCCCACGACCTCGGGTCTAGATTGGCCCGCTACCGTCCTGTCCGAACACTATAGGGTCATCCCTACGACCACGGGACTAGATTGGCCCGCCACCGTCATGTCCAACGACTATAGGGTCGTCCCCACGACCCCGGGACTAGGTTGACAAGCCGCCAACATGTCCGACGACTATAGGGTCGCCCCACGACCCCGGGCTCAAGATGGCATGCCGCCGAAATGTCCGACGACTATAGGGTCGTCCCCGCGAGCGCGGGCCAAAGATGTCCAGCCGCCGTCTTGTCCGACGACTATAGGGTCGTCCCCACGACCCCGGGACTAGATTGGCCCGCCACCGTCATGTCCGACGATTATAGTGTCGTCCCCACGACCCCGGGACAAGCTTGGCCCGCCGCCGACTTGTCAGACGACTATAGGGTGGTCCCCTTGACCCCGGGACTAGATTGGCCCGCCACCGTCGTGTCCGACGACAATAGGGTTGTCCCCACGACCCCGGGTCTAGGTTGGCCAGCCGCCGACATGTCCGACGACTATAGAGTCGTCCCCACGACCCCGGGCCAAAGTTGGACAGCCGCCGACATGTCCGACGACTATAGGGTCGTCCCCACCACCCCGGGCCAAAGTTGGCAAGCCGCCGAAATGTCCGACGACTGTAGGGTCGTCCCCACGACCCCGGGACTAGATTGGCCCGCCACCGTCAAGTCCGACGACTATAGGGTCGTCCCAACGACCTCGGGACTAGGTTGGCCAGCCGCCGACATGTCCGACGACTATAGGGTCGTCCCCACCACCCCGGGCCAAAGTTGGCAAGCCGCCGAAATGTCCGACGACTGTAGGGTCGTCCCCAAGACCCCGGGACTAGATTGGCCCGCCACCGTCAAGTCCGACGACCTCGGGACTAGGTTGACCAGCCGCCGACATGTCCGACGACTATAGAGTCGTCCCCACGACCCCGGGACTAGATTGGCCCGCCACCGTCATGTCCGACGATTATAGTGTCGTCCCCACGACCCCGGGACAAGCACGGCCCGCCGCCGACTTGTTCGACGACTGTAGGGTCGTCCCCACGACCCCGGGACTAGATTGGCCCGCCACCGTCATGTCCGACGATTATAGTGTCGTCCCCACGACCCCGGGACAGGCTTGGCCCGCCGCCGACTTGTTCGACGACTATAGGGTCGTCCCCACGACCCCGGGACTAGATTGGCCCGCCACCGTCATGTCCGACGATTATAGTGTCGTCCTCACGACCCCGGGACAAGCTTGGCCCGCCGCCGACTTGTTCGACGACTATAGGGTCGTCCCCACGACCTCGGGTCTAGATTGGCCCGCTACCGTCATGTCCGAACACTATAAGGTCGTCCCTACGACCACGGGACTAGATTGGCCCGCCACCGCCATTTCCGACGACTATAGGGTCGTCCCCACGACCCCGGGCCAAATATGTCCAGCCGCCGTCTTGTCGGACGACTATAGGGTCGTCCCCACGACCCCGGGACTAGATTGGTCCGCCACCGTCAAGTCCGACGACCTCGGGACTAGGTTGGCCAGCCGCCGACATGTCCGACGACTATAGGGTCGTCCCCACGACCCCGGGCCAAAGATGTCCAGCCGCCGTCTTGTCCGACGACTATAGGGTCGTCCCCACGACCCGGGGACTAGATTCGCCCGCCACCGTCAAGTCCGACGACCCCGGGACTAGGTTGGCTAGCCGCCGACATGTCCGACGACTACAGGGTCGCCCCCACGACCTCGGGACTAGGTTGGCCAGCCGCCGACATGTCCGACGACTATAGGGTCGTCCCCACCACCCCGGGCCAAAGTTGGCAAGCCTCCGAAATGTCCGACGACTGTAGGGTCGTCCCCAAGACCCGGGGACTAGATTCGCCCGCCACCGTCATGTCCAAAGATTATAGGGTCGTCCCCACGACCCCGGGCCAAAGTTAGCAAGACGCCGAAATGTCCGACGACTGTAGGGTCGTCCCCACGACCCCGGGACTAGATTGGCCCACCACCGTCAAGTCCGACGACTATAGGGTCGGCCCCACGACCTCGGGCTAAAGTTGGCCAGCCGCCGACATGTCCGAAGACTATAGGGTCGTCCCCACGACCCCGGGACTAGATTGGCCAGCCGCCGACATGTCCGACGACTATAGAGTCGTCCCCACGACACCGGGTCAAAGTTGGCCAGCCGCTGACATTTCCAACGTCTATTGGGTCGTCCCCACGACCACGGGCCAATGTTGGCTAGCCGCCGACATGTCCGACGACTATAGGGTCGTCCCCACGACCACGGGACTAGATTGGTCCGCCACCGTCATGTCCGACGACTATAGGGTCGTCCCCACGACCCCGGGCCAAAGTTGGCAAGCCGCCGAAATGTCCGACGACTGTAGGGTCGTCCCCACGACCCCGGGACTAGATTGGCCCACCACCGTCAAGTCTGACGACCTCGGGACTAGGTTGGCCAGCCGCCGACATGTCCGACGACTATAGGGTTGCCCCCACGACCTCGGGCCAATTTTGGCCAGCCGCCGACATGTCCGACGACTATAGGGTCGTCCCCACGACCCCGGGCGAAAGTTGGCAAGCCGCCGAAATGTCCGACGACTGTAGGGTCGTCCCCACGACCTCGGGCCAATTTTGGCCAGCCGCCGACATGTCCGACGACTATAGGGTCGTCCCCACGACCCCGGGCCAAAGTTGGCAAGCCGCCGAAATGTCCGACGACTGTAGGGTCGTCCCCACAACCCCGGGACTAGATTGGCCCGCCACCGTCAAGTCCGACGACTATAGGGTCGTCCCCACGACCCCGGGCCAAAGTTGGCAAGCCGCCGAAATGTCCGACGACTGTAGGGTCGTCCCCACGACCCCCGGACTAGATTGGCCCGCCACCGTCATGTCCAACGACTATCGGATCGTCCCCACGACCACGGGCCAAAGTTGGCCAGCCGCCGACATGTCCGATGACTGTAGGGTCGTCCCCACAACCCCGGGACTAGATTGGCCCGCCACCGTCAAGTCCGACGACTATAGGGTCGTCCCCACGACCCCGGGCCAAAGTTGGCAAGGGCCAATCTAGTCCCGGGGTCGTGGGGACGACCCTACAGTCGTCGGAGAAGTCTGCGGCGGGCCAACCTAGTCCCGGGGTCGTAGGGACGACCCTATAGTCGTCGGACATGTCGGCGGCTGGCCAACTTTGGCCCGTGGTCGTGGGGACGATCCAATAGTCGTCGGACATGTCGGCGGCTGGCCAGCTTAGTCCCGGGGTCGTGGGGACGACCCTATTTTCGTCGGACATGACGGTGGCGGGCCAATCTAGTCTCGGGGTCGTCGGACTTGACGGCGGCGAGGCAACCTAGTCCGGGGGTCGTGGGGACGACCCTATAGTCGTCGGAGAAGTCTGCGGCGGGCCAACCTAGTCCCGGGGTCGTAGGGACGACCCTATAGTCGTCGGACATGTCGGCGGCTGGCCAACTTTGGCCCGTGGTCGTGGGGACGATCCAATAGTCGTCGGACATGTCGGCGGCTGGCCAGCTTTGGCCCGGGGTCGTAGGGACGACCCTATAGTCGTCGGACATGTCGGCGATTGGCCAACATTGGCCCGGGGTCGTGGGGACGACATTATAGTCGTCGGACATGACGGCGGCTGGCCAACCTAGTCCCGAGGTCGTGGGGACGACCCTATAGTCGTCGGACTTGACGGTGGCGGGCCAATCTAGTCCCGGGGTCGTGGGGACGACCCTACAGTCGTCGGACATTTCGGCGTCTTGCCAACTTTGGCCCGGGTTCGTGTGGACGACCCTATAGTCGTCGGACATGTCGGCGGGTAGCCAGCCTAGTCCCGAGGTCGTGGGGACGACCCTATAGTCGTCGGACATGTCGGCGGCTTGCCAACTTTGGCCCGGGGTCGTGGGGACGATACAATAGTCGACGGACATGTCGGCGGCTAGCCAACATTGGCCCGTGGTCGTGGGGACGACCCAATAGTCGTTGGAAATGTCAGCGGCTGGCCAACTTTGACCCGGGGTCGTGGGGACGACCCTATAGTCGTCGGACTTGACGGTGGCGGGCCAATCTAGTCCCGGGGTTGTGGGGACGACCCTACAGTCGTCGGACATTTCGGCGGCTTGCCAACTTTGGCCCGGGGTCGTGGGGACGATCCAATAGTCGTCGGACATGTCGGCGGCTGGTCAACTTTGGCCCGTGGTCGTGGGGACGACCCTATAGTCGTTGGACATGTCAGCGGCCGGCCAACTTTGGCCCGGTGTCGTGGGGACGACCCAATAGTCGTCGGACATGTCGGCGGCTGGCCAACTTTGGCCCGGTGTCGTGGGGACGACTCTATAGTCGTCGGACATGTCGGCGGCTGGCCAACTTTGGCCCGGTGTCGTGGGGACGACCCTATAGTCGTCGGACTTGTCGGTGGCGGGCCAATCTAGTCCCGAGGGTCTGGGGACGACCCTATAGTCGTCGGACTTGACGGTGGCGGGCCAATCTAGTCCTGGGGTCGTGGGGACGACCCTACAGTCGTCGGACATTTCGGCGGCTGGCCAACTTTGGCCCGGGGTCGTGGGGACGACCCTATAGTCGTCGGACATGTTGGCGGCTTGTCAGCTTAGTCCCGGGGTCGTGGGGACGACCCTATTTTCGTCGGACATGACGGTGGCGGGCCAATCTAGTCTCGGGGTCGTGGGGACGACCCTATAGTCGTCGGACATGTCGGCGGCTGGCCAACTTTGGCCCGGGGTCGTGGGGACGACCCTATAGTCGTCGGACATGACGGTGGCGGGCCAATCTAGTCCCGGGGTCGTGGGGACGACCCTATAGTCGTCGGACATGTCGGCGGCTGGCCAACTTTAGCGCGTGGTCGTGGGGACGATCCGATTGTCGTCGGACATGTCGGTGGCTGGCCAACCTAGACCCGGGGTCGTGGGGACGACCCTATTGTCGTCGGACAAGGCGGTGGCGGGCCAATCTAGTCCCGGGGTCGTGGGGACGATCCGATAGTCTTTGGACATGACGGTGGCGGGCCAATCTAGTCCCGGGGTCGTGGGGACGACCCTATAGTCGTCGGACATTTCGGCGGCTTGCCAACTTTGGCCCGGGGTCGTGGGGACGATCCAATAGGGTCGTCCCCAGACCCTCGGGACTAGATTGGCCCGCCACCGACAAGTCCGACGACTATAGGGTCGTCCCCACGACACCGGGCCAAAGTTGGCCAGCCGCCGACATGTCCGACGACTATAGAGTCGTCCCCACGACACCGGGCCAAAGTTGGCCAGCCGCCGACATGTCCGACGACTATTGGGTCGTCCCCACGACCACGGGCCAAAGTTGGCCAGCCGCCGACATGTCCGACGACTATAGGGTCGTCCCCACGACCCCGGGACTAGATTGGTCCGCCACCGTCATGTCCGACGACTATAGGGTCGTCCACACGACCCCGGGCCAAAGTTGGCAAGCCGCCGAAATGTCCGACGACTGTAGGGTCGTCCCCACGACCCCGGGACTAGATTGGCCCGCCACCGTCAAGTCCGACGACCTCGGGACTAGGTTGGCCAGCCGCCGACATGTCCGACGACTATAGGGTCGTCCCCACGACCTCGGGCCAATTTTGGCCAGCCGCTGACATGTCCAACGACTATAGGGTCGTCCCCACGACCACGGGCCAAAGTTGACCAGCCGCCGACATGTCCGACGACTATTGGATCGTCCCCACGACCCCGGGCCAAAGTTGGCAAGCCGCCGACATGTCCGACGACTATAGGGTCGCCCCCACGAGCTCGGGACTAGATTGGCCCGCCAACGTCAAGTCCGACGACTATAGGGTCGTCCCCACGACCCCGGGCCAAAGTTGGCAAGACGCCGAAATGTCCGACGACTGTAGGGTCGTCCCCACGACCCCGGGACTAGATTGGCCCACCACCGTCAAGTCCGACGACTATAGGGTCGGCCCCACGACCTCGGGAGTAGGTTGGCCAGCCGCCGACATGTCCGACGACTATAGGGTGGTGCCCACGACCCCGGGCCCAAGTTGGCAAGCCGCCGACATGTCCGACGACTATAGGGTCGTCCCCACGACCCGTGGACTAGGTTGGCTCACCGCCGACTTGTCCGTCGACAATAGCGTCGTCCCCACGACCCCGGGCCAAAGTTGGCCATCCGCCGACATTTCCGACGACTATAGAGTCGTCCCCACGACACCGGGCCAAATTTGGCCAGCCGCCGACATGTCCGACGACAATAGGGTCGTCCCCACGACCCCGGGACTAGATTGGCCCGCCACCGTCATGTCCGGCGACTGTCGGATCGTCCCCACGTCTACGGGCCAAAGTTGGCCAGCCGCCGACATGTCCGACGACTATAGGGTTGTCCCCACGACCCCGGGCCAATGTTGGCCAATCGCCGACATGTCTGACGACTATAGGGTCGTCCCTACGACCCCGGGACTAGATTGGCCCGCCACCGTCATGTCCAAAGAATATAGGGTCGTCCCCACGACCCCGGGACTAGATTGGCCCGCTACCGTCATGTCCGAAGACTATAGGGTCGTCCCCACGACCCCGGGCCAAAGTTGGCCAGCCGCTGACATGTCCAACGACTATAGGGTCGTCCCCACGACCACGGGCCTAAGTTCGTCAGCCGCCGACATGTCCGACGACTATTGGATCGTCCCCACGACCACGGGCCAAAGTTGGCCAGCCGCCGACATGTCCGACGACTATAGGGTCGTCCCCACGAACCCGGGACTAGGTTGGCCAGCCGCCGACATGTCCGACGACTATAGGGTCGTCCCCACGACCCCGGGCCAATGTTGGCCAATCGCCAACATGTCCGACGACTATATGGTCGTCCCTACGACCCCGGGAATAGATTGGCCCGCCACCGTCATGTCCGACGACAATAGGGTCGTCCCCACGACCCCGGGTCTAGGTTGGCCAGCCGCCGACATGTCCGACGACTATAAAGTTGTCCCCACGACACCGGGCCAAAGTTGGCCAGCCGCTGACATGTCCAACGACTATAGGGTCGTCCCGACGACCCCGGGCCAATGTTGGCCAATCGCCAACATGTCCGACCACTATAGGGTCGTCCCTACGACCCCGGGACTAGATTGGCCCGCCACCGTCATGTCCAAAGATTATAGGGTCGTCCCCACGACCCCGGGACTAGATTGGCCCGCTACCGTCATGTCCGAAGACTATAGGGTCGTCCCCACGACCCCGGGCCAAAGTTGGCCAGCCGCTGACATGTCCAACGACTATAGGGTCGTCCCCACGACCACGGGCTTAAGTTCGTCAGCCGCCGACATGTCCGACGACTATTGGATCGTCCCCACGACCACGGGCCAAAGTTGGCCAGCCGCCGACATGTCCGACGACTATAGGGTCGTCCCCACGAACCCGGGACTAGGTTGGCCCGCCACCGTCATGTCCGACGACAATAGGGTCGTCCCCACGACCCCGGGACTAGATTGGCCCGACACCGTCATGTCCGACGACTATAGGGTCGTCCCGACGACCCCGGGCCAATGTTGGCCAATCGCCAACATGTCCGACGACTATAGGGTCGTCCCTACGACCCCGGGGCTAGATTGGCCCGCCACCATCATGTCCAAAGATTATAGGGTCGTCCCCACGACCCCGGGACTAGATTGGCCCGCTACCGTCATGTCCGAAGACTATAGGGTCGTCCCCACGACCACGGGCCAAAGTTGGCCAGCCGCTGACATGTCCAACGACTATAGGGTCGTCCCTACGACCCCGGGACTAGATTCGCCCGCCACCGTCATGTCCGACGACAATAGGGTCGTCCCCACGACCACGGGCCAAATTTGGCCAGCCGCCGACATGTCCAACGACTATTGGGTCGCCCCACGACCACGGGCCAAAGTTGGCCAGCCGCCGACTTGTCCGACGACTATAGGGTCGTCCCCATGACCCGGGACTAGACTGGCCCGCCACCGTCATGTCCGACGACTATAGGGTCGTCCCCACGACCACGGGCCAAAGTTGGCCAGCCGCCGACATATCCGACGACTATAGGGTCGTCCCCACGACCCCGGGCCAAAGTTGGCCAGCCGCCGACATGTCCGACGACTATAGGGTCGTCCCCACGACTCGGGACTAGAGTGGCCCGCCACCGTCATGTCCGACGACTATATGGTCGTCCCCACGACCACGGGCCAATGTTGGCCAGCCGCTGACTTGTCCGACGACTATAGGGTCGTCCCCAAGACCGCGGGACTAGATTGGCTCGCCGCCGACTTGTCCGACGACTGTAGGGTCGTCCCCACGACTCCGTGCCAATGTTGGCTCACCGCCGACTTGTCCGACGACTATAGGGTCGTCCCCACGACCCCGGGAATAGATTGGCCCGCCACCGTCATTTCCGACGACAATAAGGTCGTCCCCACGACCACGGGCCAAAGTTGGCCAGCCGCCGACATGTCCGAAGACTATAGGGTCGTCCCCACGACCCCGGGACTAGATTGGCCCGCCACCGTCATGTCCGGCGACTGTCGGATCGTCCCCACGTCTACGGGCCAAAGTTGGCCAGCCGCCGACATGTCCGACGACTATAGGGTTGTCCCCACGACCCCGGGCCAATGTTGGCCAATCGCCGACATGTCTGACGACTATAGGGTCGTCCCTACGACCCCGGGACTAGATTGGCCCGCCACCGTCATGTCCAAAGATTATAGGGTCGTCCCCACGACCCCGGGACTAGATTGGCCCGCTACCGTCATGTCCGAAGACTATAGGGTCGTCCCCACGACCCCGGGCCAAAGTTGGCCAGCCGCTGACATGTCCAACGACTATAGGGTCGTCCCCACGACCACGGGCCTAAGTTCGTCAGCCGCCGACATGTCCGACGACTATTGGATCGTCCCCACGACCACGGGCCAAAGTTGGCCAGCCGCCGACATGTCCGACGACTATAGGGTCGTCCCCACGAACCCGGGACTAGGTTGGCCAGCCGCCGACATGTCCGACGACTATAGGGTCGTCCCCACGACCCCGGGCCAATGTTGGCCAATCGCCAACATGTCCGACGACTATATGGTCGTCCCTACGACCCCGGGAATAGATTGGCCCGCCACCGTCATGTCCGACGACAATAGGGTCGTCCCCACGACCCCGGGTCTAGGTTGGCCAGCCGCCGACATGTCCGACGACTATAAAGTTGTCCCCACGACACCGGGCCAAAGTTGGCCAGCCGCTGACATGTCCAACGACTATAGGGTCGTCCCGACGACCCCGGGCCAATGTTGGCCAATCGCCAACATGTCCGACCACTATAGGGTCGTCCCTACGACCCCGGGACTAGATTGGCCCGCCACCGTCATGTCCAAAGATTATAGGGTCGTCCCCACGACCCCGGGACTAGATTGGCCCGCTACCGTCATGTCCGAAGACTATAGGGTCGTCCCCACGACCCCGGGCCAAAGTTGGCCAGCCGCTGACATGTCCAACGACTATAGGGTCGTCCCCACGACCACGGGCTTAAGTTCGTCAGCCGCCGACATGTCCGACGACTATTGGATCGTCCCCACGACCACGGGCCAAAGTTGGCCAGCCGCCGACATGTCCGACGACTATAGGGTCGTCCCCACGAACCCGGGACTAGGTTGGCCTGCCACCGTCATGTCCGACGACAATAGGGTCGTCCCCACGACCCCGGGACTAGATTGGCCCGACACCGTCATGTCCGACGACTATAGGGTCGTCCCGACGACCCCGGGCCAATGTTGGCCAATCGCCAACATGTCCGACGACTATAGGGTCGTCCCTACGACCCCGGGGCTAGATTGGCCCGCCACCATCATGTCCAAAGATTATAGGGTCGTCCCCACGACCCCGGGACTAGATTGGCCCGCTACCGTCATGTCCGAAGACTATAGGGTCGTCCCCACGACCACGGGCCAAAGTTGGCCAGCCGCTGACATGTCCAACGACTATAGGGTCGTCCCTACGACCCCGGGACTAGATTCGCCCGCCACCGTCATGTCCGACGACAATAGGGTCGTCCCCACGACCACGGGCCAAATTTGGCCAGCCGCCGACATGTCCAACGACTATTGGGTCGCCCCACGACCACGGGCCAAAGTTGGCCAGCCGCCGACTTGTCCGACGACTATAGGGTCGTCCCCATGACCCGGGACTAGACTGGCCCGCCACCGTCATGTCCGACGACTATAGGGTCGTCCCCACGACCACGGGCCAAAGTTGGCCAGCCGCCGACATATCCGACGACTATAGGGTCGTCCCCACGACCCCCGGACTAGATTGGCCCGCCACTGTCATGTCCAACGACTATCGGATCGTCCCCACGACCACGGGCCAAAGTTGGCCAGCCGCCGACATGTCCGATGACTGTAGGGTCGTCCCCACAACCCCGGGACTAGATTGGCCCGCCACCGTCAAGTCCGACGACTATAGGGTCGTCCCCACGACCCCGGGCCAAAGTTGGCAAGCCGCCGAAATGTCCGACGACTGTAGGGTCGTCCCCACAACCCCGGGACTAGATTGGCCCGCCACCGTCAAGTCCGACGACTATAGGGTCGTCCCCACGACTTCGGGACTAGATTGGCCCGCCAACGTCAAGTCCGACGACTATAGGGTCGTCCCCACGACCCCGGGCCAAAGTTGGCAAGCGGCCGAAATGTCCGACGACTATAGGGTCGCCCCCACGAGCTCGGGACTAGATTGGCCCGCCACCGTCAAGTCCGACGACTATAGGGTCGTCCCCACGACCCCGGGCCAAAGTTGGCAAGCCGCCGAAATGTCCGACGACTGTAGGGTCGTCCCCACGACCCCCGGACTAGATTGGCCCGCCACCGTCAAGTCCGACGACTATAGGGTCGTCCCCACGACCCCGGGCCAAAGTTGGCCCGCCAACGTCAAGTCCGACGACTATAGGGTCGTCCCCACGACCCCGGGCCAAAGTTGGCAAGCCGCCGAAATGTCCGACGACTGTAGGGTCGTCCCCACGACCCCCGGACTAGATTGGCCCGCCACTGTCATGTCCAACGACTATCGGATCGTCCCCACGACCACGGGCCAAAGTTGGCCAGCCGCCGACATGTCCGATGACTGTAGGGTCGTCCCCACAACCCCGGGACTAGATTGGCCCGCCACCGTCAAGTCCGACGACTATAGGGTCGTCCCCACGACCCCGGGCCAAAGTTGGCAAGCCGCCGAAATGTCCGACGACTGTAGGGTCGTCCCCACAACCCCGGGACTAGATTGGCCCGCCACCGTCAAGTCCGACGACTATAGGGTCGTCCCCACGACCCCGGGCCAAAGTTGGCAAGCCGCCGAAATGTCCGACGACTGTAGGGTCGTCCCCACGACCCCCGGACTAGATTGGCCCGCCACCGACAATTCCGACGACTATAGGGTCGTCCCCACGACCCCGGGACTAGATTGGCCCGCCACCGTCATGTCCAACGACTATCGGATCGTCCCCACGACCACGGGCCAAAGTTGGCCAGCCGCCGACATGTCCGACGACTATTGGGTCGTACCCACGACACCGGGTCAAAGTTGGCCAGCCGCTGACATGTCCAACGACTATAGGGTCGTCCCCACGACCACGGGCCAAAGTTGACCAGCCGCCAACATGTCCGACGACTATTGGATCGTCCCCACGACCCCGGGCCAAAGTTGGCAAGCCGCCGAAATGTCCGACGACTATAGGGTCGTCCCCACGACCCCGGGAATAGATTGGCCGGCCACCGTCAAGTCCGACGACTATAGGGTCGTCCCCACGACCACGGGCCAAAGTTGGCCAGCCGCCGACATGTCCGACGACTATAGGGTCGTCCCCACGACCCCGGGAATAGATTGGCCGGCCACCGTCAAGTCCGACGACTATAGGGTCGTCCCCACGACTTCGGGACTAGATTGGCCCGCCACCGTCAAGTCCGACGACTATAGGGTCGTCCCCACGACCCCGGGCCAAAGTTGGCAAGCCGCCGAAATGTCCGACGACTGTAGGGTCGTCCCCACGACCCCCGGACTAGATTGGCCCGCCACCGTCATGTCCAACGACTATCGGATCGTCCCCACGACCACGGGCCAAAGTTGGCCAGCCGCCGACATGTCCGACGACTGTAGGGTCGTCCCCACGACCCCGGGCCAAAGTTGGCAAGCCGCCGAAATGTCCGACGACTGTAGGGTCGTCCCCACAACCCCGGGACTAGATTGGCCCGCCACCGTCAAGTCCGACGACTATAGGCTCGTCCCCACGACCCCGGGTCAAAGTTGGCCAGCCGCTGAGATTTCCAACGACTATTGGGTCGTCCCCACGACCACGGGCCAATGTTGGCAAGCCGCCGACATGTCCGACGACTATTGGATCGTCCCCACGACCACGGGCCAAAGTTGGCCAGCCGCCGACATTTCCGACGACTATAGGGTCGTCCCTACGACCCCGGGACTAGGTTGGCCCGCCGCAGACTTCTCCGACGACTATAGGGTCGTCCCCACGACCCCCGGACTAGGTTGGCTCGCCGCCGACTTTTCCGACGAGTATAGGGTCCTCCCCACGACCACGGGCCAAAGTTGGCCAGCCGCCGACATGTCCGACGACTATAGGGTCGTCCCCACGACCCGGGACTAGACTGGCCCACCACCGTCATGTCCGACGACTATAGGGTGGTCCCCACGACCCCGGGACTAGGTTGCCCCGCCGCCGACTTGTCCGACGACAATAGGGTCGTCCCCACGACCCCGGGAGTAGGTTGGCTCGCCACCGTCATGTCTGACGACTATAGGGTCGTCCCCACGACCACGGGCCAAAGTTGGCCAGCCGCCGACTTGTCCGACGACTATAGGGTCGTCCCCATGACCCGGGACTAGACTGGCCCGCCACCGTCATGTCCGACGACTATAGGGTCGTCCCCACGACCACGGGCCAAAGTTGGCCAGCCGCCGACATATCCGACGACTATAGGGTCGTCCCCACGACCCCGGGCCGAAGTTGGCCAGCCGCCGACATGTCCGACGACTATAGGGTCGTCCCCACGACCCGGGACTAGAGTGGCCCGCCACCGTCATGTCCGACGACTATATGGTCGTCCCCACGACCACGGGCCAATGTTGGCCAGCCGCTGACTTGTCCGACGACTATAGGGTCGTCCCCAAGACCGCGGGACTAGATTGGCTCGCCGCCGACTTGTCCGACGACTGTAGGGTCGTCCCCACGACACCGGGTCAAAGTTGGCCAGCCGCTGACATTTCCAACGTCTATTGGGTCGTCCCCACGACCCCGGGCCAAAGTTGGCAAGCCGCCGAAATGTCCGACGACTGTAGGGTCGTACCCACAACGCCGGGACTAGATTGGCCCGCCACCGTCAAGTCCGACGACTATAGGGTCGTCCCCACGACCCCGGGCCAAAGTTGGCAAGCCGCCGAAATGTCCGACGACTGTAGGGTCGTCCCCACGACCCCCGGACTAGATTGGCCCGCCACCGACAAGTCCGACGACTATAGGGTCGTCCCCACGACCCCCGGACTAGATTGGCCCGCCACCGACAAGTCCGACGACTATAGGGTCGTCCCCACGACCCCGGGACTAGATTGGCCCGCCACCGTCATGTCCAACGACTATCGGATCGTCCCCACGACCACGGGCCAAAGTTGGCCAGCCGCCGACATGTCCGACGACTATTGGGTCGTCCCCTCGACACCGGGCCAAAGTTAGCCAGCCGCTGACATGTCCAACGACTATAGGGTCGTCCCCACGACCACGGGCCAAAGTTGACCAGCCGCCGACATGTCCGACGACTATTGGATCGTCCCCACGACCCCGGGCCAAAGTTGGCAAGCTGCCGAAATGTCCGACGACTGTAGCGTCGTCCCCACGACCCCCGGACTAGACTGGCCCGCCACCGACAAGTCCGACGACTATAGGGTCGTCCCCACGACCCCGGGCCAAAGTTGGCCAGCCGCCGACATGTCCAACGACTATAGGGTCGTCCCCACGACCACGGGCCAAAGTTGACCAGCCGCCGACATGTCCGACAACTATTGGATCGTCCCCACGACCCAGGGCCAAAGTTGGCAAGCCGCCGAAATGTCCGACGACTGTAGGGTCGTCCCCACGACCCCGGGACTAGATTGGTCCGCCACCGTCATGTCCGACGACTATAGGGTCGTCCCCACGACCCCGGGCCAAAGTTGGCCAGCCCCCGACATGTCCGACGACTATAGGGTCGTACCCACGACCCCGAGACTAGATTGGCCCGCCACCGTCATGTCCGACGACAATAGGGTCGTCTCCACGATCCCGGGTCCAGGTTGGTCAGCCGCCGACATTTCCGACGACTATAGAGTCGTCCCCGTGACACCGGGCCAAAGTTGGCCAGCCGCCGACATGTCCGATGACTGTAGGGTCGTCCCCACAACCCCGGGACTAGATTGGCCCGCCACCGTCAAGTCCGACGACTATAGGGTCGTCCCCACGACCCCGGGCCAAAGTTGGCAAGCCGCCGAAATGTCCGACGACTGTAGGGTCGTCCCCACAACCCCGGGACTAGATTGGCCCGCCACCGTCAAGTCCGACGACTATAGGGTCGTCCCCACGACCCCGGGCCAAAGTTGGCAAGCCGCCGAAATGTCCGACGACTGTAGGGTCGTCCCCACGACCCCCGGACTAGACTGGCCCGCCACCGACAAGTCCGACGACTATAGGGTCGTCCCCACGACCCCGGGCCAATGTTGGCCAATCGCCGACATATCCGACGACTATTGGATCGTCCCCACGACCACGGGCCAAAGTTGGCCAGCCGCCGACATGTCCAACGACTATAGGGTCGTCCCCACGACCACGGGCCAAAGTTGACCAGCCGCCGACATGTCCGACAACTATTGGATCGTCCCCACGACCCCGGGCCAAAGTTGGCCAGCCGCCGACATGTCCGACGACTATAGGGTCGTCCCCACGACCCCGGGAATAGATTGGCCGGCCACCGTCAAGTCCGACGACTATAGGGTCGTCCCCACGACTTCGGGACTAGATTGGCCCGCCAACATCAAGTCCGACGACTATAGGGTCGTCCCCACGACCCCGGGCCAAAGTTGGCAAGCCGCCGAAATGTCCGACGACTGTAGGGTCGTCCCCACAACCCCGGGACTAGATTGGCCCGCCACCGTCAAGTCCGACGACTATAGGGTCGTCCCCACGACCCCGGGCCAAAGTTGGCAAGCCGCCGAAATGTCCGACGACTGTAGGGTCGTCCCCACGACCCCCGGACTAGATTGGCCCGCCACCGTCATGTCCAACGACTATCGGATCGTCCCCACGACCACGGGCCAAAGTTGGCCAGCCGCCGACATGTCCGACGACTGTAGGGTCGTCCCCACGACCCCGGGCCAAAGTTGGCAAGCCGCCGAAATGTCCGACGACTGTAGGGTCGTCCCCACGACCCCGAGACTAGATTGGCCCGCCACCGTCAAGTCCGACGACTATAGGGTCGTCCCCAGGACCTTGGGACTAGATTGGCCCGCCACCGTCAAGTCCGACGACTATAGGGTCGTCCCCACGACCCAGGGCCAAAGTTGGCAAGCCGCCGAAATGTCCGACGACTGTAGGGTCGTCCCCACGACCCCGGGACTAGATTGGTCCGCCACCGTCATGTCCGACGACTATAGGGTCGTCCCCACGACCCCGGGCCAAAGTTGGCCAGCCGCCGACATGTCCGACGACTATAGGGTCGTCCCCACGACCCCGAGACTAGATTGGCCCGCCACCGTCATGTCCGACAACAATAGGGTCGTCTCCACGATCCCGGGTCCAGGTTGGCCAGCCGCCGACATTTCCGACGACTATAGAGTCGTCCCCACGACACCGGGCCAAAGTTGGCCAGCCGCCGTCTTGTCCGACGCCTATAGGGTCGTCCCCTCGACCCCGGGACTAGATTGGCCCGCCACCGTCATGTCCGACGACTATAGGGTCGTCCCCACGACCCCGGGCCAAAGTTGGCCAGCCGCCGACATGTCCGACGACTATAGGGTCGTCCCCACGACCCCGAGACTAGATTGGCCCGCCACCGTCATGTCCGACGACAATAGGGTCGTCTCCACGATCCCGGGTCCAGGTTGGCCAGCCGCCGACATTTCCGACGACTATAGAGTCGTCCCCACGACACCGGGCCAAAGTTGGCCAGCCGCCGACATGTCCGACGACAATCGGATCGTCCCCACGACCACGCGCCAAAGTTGGCCAGCCGCCGACATGTCCGACGACTATAGGGTCGTCCCCACGACCCCGGGACTAGATTGGCCCGCCACCGTCATGTCCGACGACTATAGGGTCGTCCCCACGACCCCGGGCCAAAGTTGGCCAGCCGCCGACATGTCCGACGACTATAGGGTCGTCCCCAAGACCGCGGGACTAGATTGGCTCGCCGCCGACTTGTCCGACGACTATCGGATCGTCCCCACGACCACGGGCCAAAGTTGGCCAGCCGCCGACATGTCCGACGACTATTGGGTCGTACCCACGACACCGGGCCAAAGTTGGCCAGCCGCTGACATGTCCAACGACTATAGGGTCGTCCCCACGACCACGGGCCAAAATTGACCAGCCACCAACATGTCCGACGACTATTGGATCGTCCCCACGACCCCGGGCCAAAGTTGGCAAGCCGCCGAAATGTCCGACGACTATAGGGTCGTCCCCACGACCCCGGGAATAGATTGGCCGGCCACCGTCAAGTCCGACGACTATAGGGTCGTCCCCACGACCACGGGCCAAAGTTGGCCAGCCACCGACATGTCCGACGACTATAGGGTCGTCCCCACGACCCCGGGAATAGATTGGCCGGCCACCGTCAAGTCCGACGACTATAGGGTCGTCCCCACGACTTCGGGACTAGATTGGCCCGCCAACGTCAAGTCCGACGACTATAGGGTCGTCCCCACGACCCCGGGCCAAAGTTGGCAAGCCGCCGAAATGTCCGACGACTGTAGGGTCGTCCCCACAACCCCGGGACTAGATTGGCCCGCCACCGTCAAGTCCGACGACTATAGGGTCGTCCCCACGACCCCGGGCCAAAGTTGGCAAGCCGCCGAAATGTCCGACGACTGTAGGGTCGTCCCCACGACCCCCGGACTAGATTGGCCCGCCACCGTCATGTCCAACGACTATCGGATCGTCCCCACGACCACGGGCCAAAGTTGGCCAGCCGCCGACATGTCCGACGACTGTAGGGTCGTCCCCACGACCCCGGGCCAAAGTTGGCAAGCCGCCGAAATGTCCGACGACTGTAGGGTCGTCCCCACAACCCCGGGACTAGATTGGCCCGCCACCGTCAAGTCCGACGACTATAGGCTCGTCCACACGACCCCGGGCCAAAGTTGGCAAGACGCCGAAATGTCCGACGACTGTAGGGTCGTCCCCACGACCCCGGGACTAGATTGGCCCGCCACCGTCAAGTCCGACGACTATAGGGTCGTCCCCACGACCTCGGGACTAGGTTGGCCAGCCGCCGTCATGTCCGACGACTATAATGTCGTCCCCACGACCCCGGGCCAATGTTGGCCAATCGCCGACATGTCCGACGACTATAGGGTCGTCCCTACGACCCCGGGCCAAAGCTGGCCAGCCGCCGACATGTCCGACGACTATTGGATCGTCCCCACGACCACGGGCCAAAGTTGGCCAGCCGCCGACATTTCCGACGACTATAGGGTCGTCCCTACGACCCCGGGACTAGGTTGGCCCGCCGCAGACTTCTCCGACGACTATAGGGTCGTCCCCACGACCCCCGGACTAGGTTGGCTCGCCGCCGACTTTTCCGACGAGTATAGGGTCCTCCCCACGACCACGGGCCAAAGTTGGCCAGCCGCCGACATGTCCGACGACTATAGGGTCGTCCCCACGACCCGGGACTAGACTGGCCCACCACCGTCATGTCCGACGACTATAGGGTGGTCCCCACGACCCCGGGACTAGGTTGCCCCGCCGCCGACTTGTCCGACGACAATAGGGTCGTCCCCACGACCCCGGGAGTAGGTTGGCTCGCCACCGTCATGTCTGACGACTATAGGGTCGTCCCCACGACCACGGGCCAAAGTTGGCCAGCCGCCGACTTGTCCGACGACTATAGGGTCGTCCCCATGACCCGGGACTAGACTGGCCCGCCACCGTCATGTCCGACGACTATAGGGTCGTCCCCACGACCACGGGCCAAAGTTGGCCAGCCGCCGACATATCCGACGACTATAGGGTCGTCCCCACGACCCCGGGCCGAAGTTGGCCAGCCGCCGACATGTCCGACGACTATAGGGTCGTCCCCACGACCCGGGACTAGAGTGGCCCGCCACCGTCATGTCCGACGACTATATGGTCGTCCCCACGACCACGGGCCAATGTTGGCCAGCCGCTGACTTGTCCGACGACTATAGGGTCGTCCCCAAGACCGCGGGACTAGATTGGCTCGCCGCCGACTTGTCCGACGACTGTAGGGTCGTCCCCACGACACCGGGTCAAAGTTGGCCAGCCGCTGACATTTCCAACGTCTATTGGGTCGTCCCCACGACCCCGGGCCAAAGTTGGCAAGCCGCCGAAATGTCCGACGACTGTAGGGTCGTACCCACAACGCCGGGACTAGATTGGCCCGCCACCGTCAAGTCCGACGACTATAGGGTCGTCCCCACGACCCCGGGCCAAAGTTGGCAAGCCGCCGAAATGTCCGACGACTGTAGGGTCGTCCCCACGACCCCCGGACTAGATTGGCCCGCCACCGACAAGTCCGACGACTATAGGGTCGTCCCCACGACCCCCGGACTAGATTGGCCCGCCACCGACAAGTCCGACGACTATAGGGTCGTCCCCACGACCCCGGGACTAGATTGGCCCGCCACCGTCATGTCCAACGACTATCGGATCGTCCCCACGACCACGGGCCAAAGTTGGCCAGCCGCCGACATGTCCGACGACTATTGGGTCGTCCCCTCGACACCGGGCCAAAGTTAGCCAGCCGCTGACATGTCCAACGACTATAGGGTCGTCCCCACGACCACGGGCCAAAGTTGACCAGCCGCCGACATGTCCGACGACTATTGGATCGTCCCCACGACCCCGGGCCAAAGTTGGCAAGCTGCCGAAATGTCCGACGACTGTAGCGTCGTCCCCACGACCCCCGGACTAGACTGGCCCGCCACCGACAAGTCCGACGACTATAGGGTCGTCCCCACGACCCCGGGCCAATGTTGGCCAATCGCCGACATGTCCGACGACTATTGGATCGTCCCCACGACCACGGGCCAAAGTTGGCCAGCCGCCGACATGTCCAACGACTATAGGGTCGTCCCCACGACCACGGGCCAAAGTTGACCAGCCGCCGACATGTCCGACAACTATTGGATCGTCCCCACGACCCCGGGCCAAAGTTGGCCAGCCGCCGACATGTCCGACGACTATAGGGTCGTCCCCACGACCCTGGGAATAGATTGGCCGGCCACCGTCAAGTCCGACGACTATAGGGTCGTCCCCACGACTTCGGGACTAGATTGGACCGCCAACATCAAGTCCGACGACTATAGGGTCGTCCCCACGACCCCGGGCCAAAGTTGGCAAGCCGCCGAAATGTCCGACGACTGTAGGGTCGTCCCCACAACCCCGGGACTAGATTGGCCCGCCACCGTCAAGTCCGACGACTATAGGGTCGTCCCCACGACCCCGGGCCAAAGCTGGCAAGCCGCCGAAATGTCCGACGACTGTAGGGTCGTCCCCACGACCCCCGGACTAGATTGGCCCGCCACCGTCATGTCCAACGACTATCGGATCGTCCCCACGACCGCGGGCCAAAGTTGGCCAGCCGCCGACATGTCCGACGACTGTAGGGTCGTCCCCACGACCCCGGGCCAAAGTTGGCAAGCCGCCGAAATGTCCGACGACTGTAGGGTCGTCCCCACGACCCCGAGACTAGATTGGCCCGCCACCGTCAAGTCCGACGACTATAGGGTCGTCCCCAGGACCTTGGGACTAGATTGGCCCGCCACCGTCAAGTCCGACGACTATAGGGTCGTCCCCACGACCCAGGGCCAAAGTTGGCAAGCCGCCGAAATGTCCGACGACTGTAGGGTCGTCCCCACGACCCCGGGACTAGATTGGTCCGCCACCGTCATGTCCGACGACTATAGGGTCGTCCCCACGACCCCGGGCCAAAGTTGGCCAGCCCCCGACATGTCCGACGACTATAGGGTCGTACCCACGACCCCGAGACTAGATTGGCCCGCCACCGTCATGTCCGACGACAATAGGGTCGTCTCCACGATCCCGGGTCCAGGTTGGTCAGCCGCCGACATTTCCGACGACTATAGAGTCGTCCCCGTGACACCGGGCCAAAGTTGGCCAGCCGCCGACATGTCCGATGACTGTAGGGTCGTCCCCACAACCCCGGGACTAGATTGGCCCGCCACCGTCAAGTCCGACGACTATAGGGTCGTCCCCACGACCCCGGGCCAAAGTTGGCAAGCCGCCGAAATGTCCGACGACTGTAGGGTCGTCCCCACAACCCCGGGACTAGATTGGCCCGCCACCGTCAAGTCCGACGACTATAGGGTCGTCCCCACGACCCCGGGCCAAAGTTGGCAAGCCGCCGAAATGTCCGACGACTGTAGGGTCGTCCCCACGACCCCCGGACTAGACTGGCCCGCCACCGACAAGTCCGACGACTATATTGTCGTCCCCACGACCCCGGGCCAATGTTGGCCAATCGCCGACATATCCGACGACTATTGGATCGTCCCCACGACCACGGGCCAAAGTTGGCCAGCCGCCGACATGTCCAACGACTATAGGGTCGTCCCCACGACCACGGGCCAAAGTTGACCAGCCGCCGACATGTCCGACAACTATTGGATCGTCCCCACGACCCCGGGCCAAAGTTGGCCAGCCGCCGACATTTCCGACGACTATAGGGTCGTCCCCACGACCCCGGGAATAGATTGGCCGGCCACCGTCAAGTCCGACGACTATAGGGTCGTCCCCACGACTTCGGGACTAGATTGGCCCGCCAACATCAAGTCCGACGACTATAGGGTCGTCCCCACGACCCCGGGCCAAAGTTGGCAAGCCGCCGAAATGTCCGACGACTGTAGGGTCGTCCCCACAACCCCGGGACTAGATTGGCCCGCCACCGTCAAGTCCGACGACTATAGGGTCGTCCCCACGACCCCGGGCCAAAGTTGGCAAGCCGCCGAAATGTCCGACGACTGTAGGGTCGTCCCCACGACCCCCGGACTAGATTGGCCCGCCACCGTCATGTCCAACGACTATCGGATCGTCCCCACGACCACGGGCCAAAGTTGGCCAGCCGCCGACATGTCCGACGACTGTAGGGTCGTCCCCACGACCCCGGGCCAAAGTTGGCAAGCCGCCGAAATGTCCGACGACTGTAGGGTCGTCCCCACGACCCCGAGACTAGATTGGCCCGCCACCGTCAAGTCCGACGACTATAGGGTCGTCCCCAGGACCTTGGGACTAGATTGGCCCGCCACCGTCAAGTCCGACGACTATAGGGTCGTCCCCACGACCCAGGGCCAAAGTTGGCAAGCCGCCGAAATGTCCGACGACTGTAGGGTCGTCCCCACGACCCCGGGACTAGATTGGTCCGCCACCGTCATGTCCGACGACTATAGGGTCGTCCCCACGACCCCGGGCCAAAGTTGGCCAGCCGCCGACATGTCCGACGACTATAGGGTCGTCCCCACGACCCCGAGACTAGATTGGCCCGCCACCGTCATGTCCGACGACAATAGGGTCGTCTCCACGATCCCGGGTCCAGGTTGGCCAGCCGCCGACATTTCCGACGACTATAGAGTCGTCCCCACGACACCGGGCCAAAGTTGGCCAGCCGCCGTCTTGTCCGACGCCTATAGGGTCGTCCCCTCGACCCCGGGACTAGATTGGCCCGCCACCGTCATGTCCGACGACTATAGGGTCGTCCCCACGACCCCGGGCCAAAGTTGGCCAGCCGCCGACATGTCCGACGACTATAGGGTCGTCCCCACGACCCCGAGACTAGATTGGCCCGCCACCGTCATGTCCGACGACAATAGGGTCGTCTCCACGATCCCGGGTCCAGGTTGGCCAGCCGCCGACATTTCCGACGACTATAGAGTCGTCCCCACGACACCGGGCCAAAGTTGGCCAGCCGCCGACATGTCCGACGACAATCGGATCGTCCCCACGACCACGCGCCAAAGTTGGCCAGCCGCCGACATGTCCGACGACTATAGGGTCGTCCCCACGACCCCGGGACTAGATTGGCCCGCCACCGTCATGTCCGACGACTATAGGGTCGTCCCCACGACCCCGGGCCAAAGTTGGCCAGCCGCCGACATGTCCGACGACTATAGGGTCGTCCCCACGACCCCGAGACCAGATTGGCCCGCCACCGTCATGTCCGACGACAATAGGGTCGTCTCCACGATCCCGGGTCCAGGTTGGCCAGCCGCCGACATGTCCCACGACTATAGGGTCGTCCCCACGACCCCGGGCCAATGTTGGCCAATCGCCGACATGTCCAACGACTATAGGGTCGTCCCTACGACCCCGGGACTAGATTAGCCCGCCACCGTCATGTCCAACGACTATAGGGTCGTCCCCACGACCACGGGCCAAAGTTGGCATGCCGCCGAAATGTCCGACGACTATAGGGTCGTCCCCACGACCCCGGGCCAAAGTTGGCAAGCCGCCGAAATGTCCGACGACTGTAGGGTCGTCCCCACGACCCCCGGACTAGATTGGCCCGCCACCGTCATGTCCAACGACTATCGGATCGTCCCCACGACCACGGGCCAAAGTTGGCCAGCCGCCGACATGTCCGACGACTGTAGGGTCGCCCCCACGACCCCGGGCCAAAGTTGGCCAGCCGCCGACATGTCCGACGACTATAGGGTCGTCCCCACGACCCCGAGACCAGATTGGCCCGCCACCGTCATGTCCGACGACAATAGGGTCGTCTCCACGATCCCGGGTCCAGGTTGGCCAGCCGCCGACATTTCCGACGACTATAGAGTCGTCCCCACGACACCGGGCCAAAGTTGGCCAGCCGCCGACATGTCCGACGACAATCGGATCGTCCCCACGACCACGCGCCAAAGTTGGCCAGCCGCCGACATGTCCGACGACTATAGGGTCGTCCCCACGACCCCGGGACTAGATTGGCCCGCCACCGTCATGTCCGACGACTATAGGGTCGTCCCCACGACCCCGGGCCAAAGTTGGCCAGCCGCCGACATGTCCGACGACTATAGGGTCGTCCCCACGACCCCGAGACCAGATTGGCCCGCCACCGTCATGTCCGACGACAATAGGGTCGTCTCCACGATCCCGGGTCCAGGTTGGCCAGCCGCCGACATGTCCGACGACTATAGGGTCGTCCCCACGACCCCGGGCCAATGTTGGCCAATCGCCGACATGTCCAACGACTATAGGGTCGTCCCTACGACCCCGGGACTAGATTAGCCCGCCACCGTCATGTCCAACGACTATAGGGTCGTCCCCACGACCACGGGCCAAAGTTGGCATGCCGCCGAAATGTCCGACGACTATAGGGTCGTCCCCACGACCCCGGGCCAAAGTTGGCAAGCCGCCGAAATGTCCGACGACTGTAGGCTCGTCCCCACGACCCCGGGTCAAAGTTGGCCAGCCGCTGACATTTCCAACGACTATTGGGTCGTCCCCACGACCACGGGCCAATGTTGGCTAGCCGCCGACATGTCCGTCGACTATTGGATCGTCCCCACGACCCCGGGCCAAAGTTGGCAAGACGCCGAAATGTCCGACGACTGTAGGGTCGTCCCCACGACCCCGGGCCAAAGTTGGCCAGCCGCCGACATGTCCGACGACTATAGGGCCGTACCCACGACCCCGGGACTAGGCTGACAAGCCGCCAACATGTCCGACGACTATAGGGTCGTCCCCACGACCCCGGGACTAGATTGGCCCGCCACCGTCATGTCCAACGACTATAGGGTCGTCCCCACAACCACGGGCCAAAGTTGGCCAGCCGCCGACATTTCCGACGACTATAGAGTCGTCCCCACGACACCGGGCCAAAGTTGGCCAGCCGCCGACATGTCCGACGACTATAGGGTCGTCCCCACGACCCCGGGACAAGGTTGGCCCGCCGCCGACTTGTCCGACGACTATAGGGCCGTACCCACGACCCCGGGACTAGGCTGACAAGCCGCCAACATGTCCGACGACTATAGGGTCGTCCCCACGACCCCGGGCCAAAGTTGGCCAGCCGCCGAAATGTCCGACGACTATAGGGTCGTCCCCACGACCCCAGGACTAGATTGGCCCGCCACCGTCATGTCCGACGACTATAGGGTCGTCCCCACGACCCCGGGCCAAACTTGGCAAGCCGCCGAAATGTCCGACGACTGTAGGGTCGTCCCCACGACCCCCGGACTAGATTGGCCCGCCACCGTCATGTCCAACGACTATCGGATCGTCCCCACGACCACGGGCCAAAGTTGGCCAGCCGCCGACATGTCCGACGACTGTAGGGTCGTCCCCACAACACCGGGACTAGATTGGCCCACACCGTCAAGTCCGACGACTATAGGGTCGTCCCCACGACCCCGGGCCAAAGTTGGCAAGCCGCCGAAATGTCCGACGACTGTAGGGTCGTCCCCACAACCCCGGGACTAGATTGGCCCGCCACCGTCAAGTCCGACGACTATAGGGCCGTCCCCACGACCCCGCGCCAAAGTTGGCAAGCCGCCGAAATGTCCGACGACTGTAGGGTCGTCCCCACGACCCCCGGACTAGATTGGCCCGCCACCGACAATTCCGACGACTATAGGGTCGTCCCTACGACCCCGGGACTAGATTGGCCCGCCACCGTCATGTCCAACGACTATCGGATCGTCCCCACGACCACGGGCCAAAGTTGGCCAGCCGCCGACATGTCCGACGACTATTGGGTCGTCCCCACGACACCGGGCCAAAGTTGGCCAGCCGCTGACATGTCCAACGACTATAGGGTCGTCCCCACGACCACGGGCCAAAGTTGACCAGCCGCCAACATGTCCGACGACTATTGGATCGTCCCCACGACCCCGGGCCAAAGTTGGCAAGCCGCCGAAATGTCCGACGACTGTAGGGTCGTCCCCACGACCCCCGGACTAGATTGGCCCGCCACCGACAAGTCCGACGACTATAGGGTCGTCCCCACGACCCCGGGACTAGATTGGCCCGCCACCGTCATATCCAAAGACTATCGGATCGTCCCCACGACCCCGGGACTAGATTGGCCCGCCACCGCCTTGTCCGACGACAATAGGGTCGTCCCCACGACCCCGGGTCTAGGTTGGCCAGCCGCCGACATGTCCGACGACAATCGGATCGTCCCCACGACCACGGGCCAAAGTTGACCAGCCGCCAACATGTCCGACGACTATTGGATCGTCCCCACGACCACGGGCCAAACTTGGCCAGCCGCCGACATGTCCGACGACTATAGGGTCGTCCCCACGACCCCGAGACTAGATTGGCCCGCCACCGTCATGTCCGACGACAATAGGGTCGTCCCCACCACCCCGGGTCCAGGTTGGCTAGCCGCCGACATTTCCGACGACTATAGAGTCGTCCCCACGACACCGGGCCAAAGTTGGCCAGCCGCCGACATTTCCGACGACTATAGAGTCGTCCCCACCACACCGGGCCAAAGTTGGCCAGCCGCCGACATGTCCGACGACTATAGGGTCGTCCGCAAGACCCCGGGACTAGATTGGCCCGCCACCGTCATGTCCGACGATTATAGGGTCGTCCCCACGACCGCGAGACTAGATTGGCCCGCCACCGTCATGTCCGACGGCTATAGGGTCGTACCCACGACCCCGGGACTAGGCTGACAACCCGCCAACATGTCCGACGACTATAGGGTCGTCCCCACGACCCCGAGACTAGATTGGCCCGCCACCGTCATGTCCGACGACAATAGGGTCGTCCCCACGACCCCGGGACTAGGTTGGCCAGCCGCAGACATGTCCGACGACTATAGGGTCGTCCCGACGACCCCGGGCCAATGTTGGCCAATCGCTAACATGTCCGACGACTATAGGGTCGTCCCTACGACCCCGGGACTAGATTGGCCCGCCACCGTCATATCCGACGACAATAGGGTCGTCTCCACGACCCCGGGTCCAGGTTGGCCAGCCGCCGACATTTCCGACGACTATAGAGTCGTCCCCACGACACCGGGCCAAAGTTGGCCAGCCGCCTACATGTCCGACGACTATAGGGTCGTCCCCACGACCCCGGGACAAGGTTGGCCCGCCGCCGACTTGTCCGACGACTATAGGGCCGTACCCACGACCCCGGGACTAGGCTGACAAGCCGCCAACATGTCCGACGACTATAGGGTCGTCCCCACGACCCCGGGCCAAAGTTGGCCAGCCGCCGAAATGTCCGACGACTATAGGGTCGTCCCCACGACCCCGGGACTAGATTGGCCCGCCACCGTCATGTCCGACGACTATAGGGTCGTCCCCACGACCCCGGGCCAAAGTTGGCCAGCCGCCGACATGTCCGACGACTATAGGGTCGTCCCCACGACCCCGAGACTAGATTGGCCCGCCACCGTCATGTCCGACGACAATAGGGTCGTCTCCACGATCCCGGGTCCAGGTTGGCCAGCCGCCGACATTTCCGACGACTATAGAGTCGTCCCCACGACACCGGGCCAAAGTTGGCCAGCCGCCGACATGTCCGACGACAATCGGATCGTCCCCACGACCACGCGCCAAAGTTGGCCAGCCGCCGACATGTCCGACGACTATAAGGTCGTCCCCACGACCCCGGGCCAATGTTGGCCAATCGCCGACATGTCCAACGACTATAGGGTCGTCCCTACGACCCCGGGACTAGATTAGCCCGCCACCGCCATGTCCAACGACTATAGGGTCGTCCCCACGACCACGGGCCAAAGTTGGCATGCCGCCGAAATGCCCGACGACTATAGGGTCGTCCCCACGACCCCGGGACTAGGTTGGCCAGCCGCCGACATGTGCGACGACTATACGGTCGTCCCCACGACCCCGGGACTAGATTGGTCCGCCACCGTCATGTCCGACGACTATAGGGTCGTCCCCACGACCCCGGGACTAGGCTGACAACCCGCCAACATGTCCGACGACTATAGGGTCGTCCCCACGACCCCGGGCCAAAGATGTCCAGCCGCCGTCTTGTCCGACGACTATAGGGTCTTACCCACGACCCCGGGACTAGATTGGCCCGCCACCGTCATGTCCAACGACTATAGGGTCGTCCCCACAACCACGGGCCAAAGTTGGCCAGCCGCCGACATTTCCGACGACTATAGAGTCGTCCCCACGACACCGGGCCAAAGTTGGCCAGCCGCCGACATGTCCGACGACTATAGGGTCGTCCCCACGACCCCGGGACAAGGTTGGCCCGCCGCCGACATGTCCGACGACTATAGGGTCGTACCCACGACCCCGGGACTAGGCTGACAACCCGCCAACATGTCCGACGACTATAGGGTCGTCCCCACGACCCCGGGCCAAAGTTGGCAAGCCGCCGAAATGTCCGACGACTGTAGGGTCGTCCCCACGACCCCGGGACTAGATTGGCCCGCCACCGTCAAGTCCGACGACTATAGGGTCGTCCCCAGGACCTCGGGACAAGGTTGGCCCGCCGCCGACTTGTCCGACGACTATAGGGCCGTACCCACGACCCCGGGACTAGGCTGACAAGCCGCCAACATGTCCGACGACTATAGGGTCGTCCCCACGACCCCGGGCCAAAGTTGGCCAGCCGCCGAAATGTCCGACGACTATAGGGTCGTCCCCACGACCCCGGGACTAGATTGTCCCGCCACCGTCATGTCCGACGACTATAGGGTCGTCCCCACGACCCCGGGCCAAAGTTGGCAAGCCGCCGAAATGTCCGACGACTGTAGGGTCGTACCCACGACCCCGGGACTAGGCTGACAAGCCGCCAACATGTCCGACGACTATAGGGTCGTCCCCACGACCCCGGGACTAGATTGGCCCGCTACCGTCATGTCCGAAGACTATAGGGTCGTCCCCACGACCACGGGCCAAAGTTGGCCAGCCGCTGACATGTCCAACGACTATAGGGTCGTCCCTACGACCCCGGGACTAGATTCGCCCGCCACCGTCATGTCCGACGACAATAGGGTCGTCCCCACGACCACGGGCCAAATTTGGCCAGCCGCCGACATGTCCAACGACTATTGGGTCGCCCCACGACCACGGGCCAAAGTTGGCCAGCCGCCGACTTGTCCGACGACTATAGGGTCGTCCCCATGACCCGGGACTAGACTGGCCCGCCACCGTCATGTCCGACGACTATAGGGTCGTCCCCACGACCACGGGCCAAAGTTGGCCAGCCGCCGACATATCCGACGACTATAGGGTCGTCCCCACGACCCCGGGCCAAAGTTGGCCAGCCGCCGACATGTCCGACGACTATAGGGTCGTCCCCACGACTCGGGACTAGAGTGGCCCGCCACCGTCATGTCCGACGACTATATGGTCGTCCCCACGACCACGGGCCAATGTTGGCCAGCCGCTGACTTGTCCGACGACTATAGGGTCGTCCCCAAGACCGCGGGACTAGATTGGCTCGCCGCCGACTTGTCCGACGACTGTAGGGTCGTCCCCACGACTCCGTGCCAATGTTGGCAAGCTGCCGACTTGTCCGACGACTATAGGGTCGTCCCCACGACCCCGGGAATAGATTGGCCCGCCACCGTCATTTCCGACGACAATAAGGTCGTCCCCACGACCACGGGCCAAAGTTGGCCAGCCGCCGACATGTCCGAAGACTATAGGGTCGTCCCCACGACCCCGGGACTAGATTGGCCAGCCGCCGACATGTCCGACGACTATAGAGTCGTCCCCACGACACCGGGTCAAAGTTGGCCAGCCGCTGACATTTCCAACGTCTATTGGGTCGTCCCCACGACCACGGGCCAATGTTGGCTAGCCGCCGACATGTCCGACGACTATAGGGTCGTCCCCACGACCCCCGGACTAGATTGGCCCGCCACTGTCATGTCCAACGACTATCCGATCGTCCCCACGACCACGGGCCAAAGTTGGCCAGCCGCCGACATGTCCGATGACTGTAGGGTCGTCCCCACAACCCCGGGACTAGATTGGCCCGCCACCGTCAAGTCCGACGACTATAGGGTCGTCCCCACGACCCCGGGCCAAAGTTGGCAAGCCGCCGAAATGTCCGACGACTGTAGGGTCGTCCCCACAACCCCGGGACTAGATTGGCCCGCCACCGTCAAGTCCGACGACTATAGGGTCGTCCCCACGACTTCGGGACTAGATTGGCCCGCCAACGTCAAGTCCGACGACTATAGGGTC
Organism: Andrena praecox; assembly: GCA_963932275.1. NCBI lineage: Eukaryota > Metazoa > Arthropoda > Insecta > Hymenoptera > Andrenidae > Andrena > Andrena praecox. The sequence goes on along the minus strand of CAWVQO010000023.1, from coordinate 236,310 downwards.
GTCCCCACGACCCCGGGCCAAAGTTGGCAAGCGGCCGAAATGTCCGACGACTGTAGGGTCGTCCCCACAACCCCGGGACTAGATTGGCCCGCCACCGTCAAGTCCGACGACTATAGGGTCGTCCCCACGACCCCGGGCCAAAGTTGGCAAGCCGCCGAAATGTCCGACGACTGTAGGGTCGTCCCCACGACCCCCGGACTAGATTGGCCCGCCACCGTCATGTCCAACGACTATCGGATCGTCCCCACGACCACGGGCCAAAGTTGGCCAGCCGCCGACATGTCCGACGACTGTAGGGTCGTCCCCACGACCCCGGGCCAAAGTTGGCAAGCCGCCGAAATGTCCGACGACTGTAGGGTCGTCCCCACAACCCCGGGACTAGATTGGCCCGCCACCGTCAAGTCCGACGACTATAGGCTCGTCCCCACGACCCCGGGTCAAAGTTGGCCAGCCGCTGAGATTTCCAACGACTATTGGGTCGTCCCCACGACCACGGGCCAATGTTGGCAAGCCGCCGACATGTCCGTCGACTATTGGATCGTCCCCACGACCCCGGGCCAAAGTTGGCAAGCCGCCGACATGTCCGACGACTATAGGGTCGTCCCCACGACCTCGGGACTAGGTTGGCCACCCGCCGACATGTCCGACGACTATAGGGTCGTCCACACGACCCCGGGCCAAAGTTGGCAAGACGCCGAAATGTCCGACGACTGTAGGGTCGTCCCCACGACCCCGGGACTAGATTGGCCCGCCACAGTCAAGTCCGACGACTATAGGGTCGTCCCCACGACCTCGGGACTAGGTTGGCCAGCCGCCGTCATGTCCGACGACTATAATGTCGTCCCCACGACCCCGGGCCAATGTTGGCCAATCGCCGACATGTCCGACGACTATAGGGTCGTCCCTACGACCCCGGGCCAAAGCTGGCCAGCCGCCGACATGTCCGACGACTATTGGATCGTCCCCACGACCACGGGCCAAAGTTGGCAAGCCGCCGACATGTCCGACGACTATAGGGTCGTCCCCACGACCCGTGGACTAGGTTGGCTCACCGCCGACTTGTCCGTCGACAATAGCGTCGTCCCCACGACCCCGGGCCAAAGTTGGCCAGCCGCCGACATTTCCGACGACTATAGAGTCGTCCCCACGACACCGGGCCAAATTTGGCCAGCCGCCGACATGTCCGACGACAATAGGGTCGTCCCCACGACCCCGGGACTAGATTGGCCCGCCACCGTCATGTCCGGCGACTGTCGGATCGTCCCCACGACCACGGGCCAAAGTTGGCCAGCCGCCGACATGTCCGACGACTATAGGGTCGTCCCCACGAACCCGGGACTAGGTTGGCCAGCCGCCGACATGTCCGACGACTATAGGGTCGTCCCCACGACCCCGGGCCAATGTTGGCCAATCGCCAACATGTCCGACGACTATATGGTCGTCCCTACGACCCCGGGAATAGATTGGCCCGCCACCGTCATGTCCGACGACAATAGGGTCGTCCCCACGACCCCGGGTCTAGGTTGGCCAGCCGCCGACATGTCCGACGACTATAAAGTTGTCCCCACGACACCGGGCCAAAGTTGGCCAGCCGCCGACATGTCCGACGACAATAGGGTCGTCCCCACGACCCCGGGACTAGATTGGCCCGCCACCGTCATGTCCGGCGACTGTCGGATCGTTCCCACGTCTACGGGCCAAAGTTGGCCAGCCGCCGACATGTCCGACGATTATTGGATCGTCCCCACGACCACGGGCCAAAGTTGGCCAGCCGCCGACATGTGCGACGACTATACGGTCGTCCCCACGACCCCGGGACTAGATTGGTCCGCCACCGTCATGTCCGACGACTATAGGGTCGTCCCCACGACCCCGGGACTAGGCTGACAACCCGCCAACATGTCCGACGACTATAGGGTCGTCCCCACGACCCCGGGCCAAAGATGTCCAGCCGCCGTCTTGTCCGACGACTATAGGGTCTTACCCACGACCCCGGGACTAGATTGGCCCGCCACCGTCATGTCCAACGACTATAGGGTCGTCCCCACAACCACGGGCCAAAGTTGGCCAGCCGCCGACATTTCCGACGACTATAGAGTCGTCCCCACGACCCCGGGCCAAAGTTGGCAAGCCGCCGACATGTCCGACGACTGTAGGGTCGTCCCCACAACCACGGGCCAAAGTTGGCCAGCCGCCGACATGTCCGACGATTATTGGATCGTCCCCACGACCACGGGCCAAAGTTGGCCAGCCGCCGACATGTCCGACGACTATAGGGTCGTCCCTACGACCCCGGGGCTAGATTGGCCCGCCACCATCATGTCCAAAGATTATAGGGTCGTCCCCACGACCCCGGGACTAGATTGGCCCGCTACCGTCATGTCCGAAGACTATAGGGTCGTCCCCACGACCACGGGCCAAAGTTGGCCAGCCGCTGACATGTCCAACGACTATAGGGTCGTCCCTACGACCCCGGGACTAGATTCGCCCGCCACCGTCATGTCCGACGACAATAGGGTCGTCCCCACGACCACGGGCCAAATTTGGCCAGCCGCCGACATGTCCAACGACTATTGGGTCGCCCCACGACCACGGGCCAAAGTTGGCCAGCCGCCGACTTGTCCGACGACTATAGGGTCGTCCCCATGACCCGGGACTAGACTGGCCCGCCACCGTCATGTCCGACGACTATAGGGTCGTCCCCACGACCACGGGCCAAAGTTGGCCAGCCGCCGACATATCCGACGACTATAGGGTCGTCCCCACGACCCCGGGCCAAAGTTGGCCAGCCGCCGACATGTCCGACGACTATAGGGTCGTCCCCACGACTCGGGACTAGAGTGGCCCGCCACCGTCATGTCCGACGACTATATGGTCGTCCCCACGACCACGGGCCAATGTTGGCCAGCCGCTGACTTGTCCGACGACTATAGGGTCGTCCCCAAGACCGCGGGACTAGATTGGCTCGCCGCCGACTTGTCCGACGACTGTAGGGTCGTCCCCACGACTCCGTGCCAATGTTGGCAAGCTGCCGACTTGTCCGACGACTATAGGGTCGTCCCCACGACCCCGGGAATAGATTGGCCCGCCACCGTCATTTCCGACGACAATAAGGTCGTCCCCACGACCACGGGCCAAAGTTGGCCAGCCGCCGACATGTCCGAAGACTATAGGGTCGTCCCCACGACCCCGGGACTAGATTGGCCAGCCGCCGACATGTCCGACGACTATAGAGTCGTCCCCACGACACCGGGTCAAAGTTGGCCAGCCGCTGACATTTCCAACGTCTATTGGGTCGTCCCCACGACCACGGGCCAATGTTGGCTAGCCGCCGACATGTCCGACGACTATAGGGTCGTCCCCACGACCCCCGGACTAGATTGGCCCGCCACTGTCATGTCCAACGACTATCGGATCGTCCCCACGACCACGGGCCAAAGTTGGCCAGCCGCCGACATGTCCGATGACTGTAGGGTCGTCCCCACAACCCCGGGACTAGATTGGCCCGCCACCGTCAAGTCCGACGACTATAGGGTCGTCCCCACGACCCCGGGCCAAAGTTGGCAAGCCGCCGAAATGTCCGACGACTGTAGGGTCGTCCCCACAACCCCGGGACTAGATTGGCCCGCCACCGTCAAGTCCGACGACTATAGGGTCGTCCCCACGACTTCGGGACTAGATTGGCCCGCCAACGTCAAGTCCGACGACTATAGGGTCGTCCCCACGACCCCGGGCCAAAGTTGGCAAGCGGCCGAAATGTCCGACGACTGTAGGGTCGTCCCCACAACCCCGGGACTAGATTGGCCCGCCACCGTCAAGTCCGACGACTATAGGGTCGTCCCCACGACCCCGGGCCAAAGTTGGCAAGCCGCCGAAATGTCCGACGACTGTAGGGTCGTCCCCACGACCCCCGGACTAGATTGGCCCGCCACCGTCATGTCCAACGACTATCGGATCGTCCCCACGACCACGGGCCAAAGTTGGCCAGCCGCCGACATGTCCGACGACTGTAGGGTCGTCCCCACGACCCCGGGCCAAAGTTGGCAAGCCGCCGAAATGTCCGACGACTGTAGGGTCGTCCCCACAACCCCGGGACTAGATTGGCCCGCCACCGTCAAGTCCGACGACTATAGGCTCGTCCCCACGACCCCGGGTCAAAGTTGGCCAGCCGCTGAGATTTCCAACGACTATTGGGTCGTCCCCACGACCACGGGCCAATGTTGGCAAGCCGCCGACATGTCCGTCGACTATTGGATCGTCCCCACGACCCCGGGCCAAAGTTGGCAAGCCGCCGACATGTCCGACGACTATAGGGTCGTCCCCACGACCTCGGGACTAGGTTGGCCACCCGCCGACATGTCCGACGACTATAGGGTCGTCCACACGACCCCGGGCCAAAGTTGGCAAGACGCCGAAATGTCCGACGACTGTAGGGTCGTCCCCACGACCCCGGGACTAGATTGGCCCGCCACAGTCAAGTCCGACGACTATAGGGTCGTCCCCACGACCTCGGGACTAGGTTGGCCAGCCGCCGTCATGTCCGACGACTATAATGTCGTCCCCACGACCCCGGGCCAATGTTGGCCAATCGCCGACATGTCCGACGACTATAGGGTCGTCCCTACGACCCCGGGCCAAAGCTGGCCAGCCGCCGACATGTCCGACGACTATTGGATCGTCCCCACGACCACGGGCCAAAGTTGGCAAGCCGCCGACATGTCCGACGACTATAGGGTCGTCCCCACGACCCGTGGACTAGGTTGGCTCACCGCCGACTTGTCCGTCGACAATAGCGTCGTCCCCACGACCCCGGGCCAAAGTTGGCCAGCCGCCGACATTTCCGACGACTATAGAGTCGTCCCCACGACACCGGGCCAAATTTGGCCAGCCGCCGACATGTCCGACGACAATAGGGTCGTCCCCACGACCCCGGGACTAGATTGGCCCGCCACCGTCATGTCCGGCGACTGTCGGATCGTCCCCACGACCACGGGCCAAAGTTGGCCAGCCGCCGACATGTCCGACGACTATAGGGTCGTCCCCACGAACCCGGGACTAGGTTGGCCAGCCGCCGACATGTCCGACGACTATAGGGTCGTCCCCACGACCCCGGGCCAATGTTGGCCAATCGCCAACATGTCCGACGACTATATGGTCGTCCCTACGACCCCGGGAATAGATTGGCCCGCCACCGTCATGTCCGACGACAATAGGGTCGTCCCCACGACCCCGGGTCTAGGTTGGCCAGCCGCCGACATGTCCGACGACTATAAAGTTGTCCCCACGACACCGGGCCAAAGTTGGCCAGCCGCCGACATGTCCGACGACAATAGGGTCGTCCCCACGACCCCGGGACTAGATTGGCCCGCCACCGTCATGTCCGGCGACTGTCGGATCGTCCCCACGTCTACGGGCCAAAGTTGGCCAGCCGCCGACATGTCCGACGACTATAGGGTTGTCCCCACGACCCCGGGCCAATGTTGGCCAATCGCCGACATGTCTGACGACTATAGGGTCGTCCCTACGACCCCGGGACTAGATTGGCCCGCCACCGTCATGTCCAAAGATTATAGGGTCGTCCCCACGACCCCGGGACTAGATTGGCCCGCTACCGTCATGTCCGAAGACTATAGGGTCGTCCCCACGACCCCGGGCCAAAGTTGGCCAGCCGCTGACATGTCCAACGACTATAGGGTCGTCCCCACGACCACGGGCCTAAGTTCGTCAGCCGCCGACATGTCCGACGACTATTGGATCGTCCCCACGACCACGGGCCAAAGTTGGCCAGCCGCCGACATGTCCGACGACTATAGGGTCGTCCCCACGAACCCGGGACTAGGTTGGCCAGCCGCCGACATGTCCGACGACTATAGGGTCGTCCCCACGACCCCGGGCCAATGTTGGCCAATCGCCAACATGTCCGACGACTATATGGTCGTCCCTACGACCCCGGGAATAGATTGGCCCGCCACCGTCATGTCCGACGACAATAGGGTCGTCCCCACGACCCCGGGTCTAGGTTGGCCAGCCGCCGACATGTCCGACGACTATAAAGTTGTCCCCACGACACCGGGCCAAAGTTGGCCAGCCGCTGACATGTCCAACGACTATAGGGTCGTCCCCACGACACCGGGCCAAAGTTGGCCAGCCGCCGACATTTCCGACGACTATAGAGTCGTCCCCACCACACCGGGCCAAAGTTGGCCAGCCGCCGACATGTCCGACGACTATAGGGTCGTCCGCAAGACCCCGGGACTAGATTGGCCCGCCACCGTCATGTCCGACGATTATAGGGTCGTCCCCACGACCGCGAGACTAGATTGGCCCGCCACCGTCATGTCCGACGGCTATAGGGTCGTACCCACGACCCCGGGACTAGGCTGACAACCCGCCAACATGTCCGACGACTATAGGGTCGTCCCCACGACCCCGAGACTAGATTGGCCCGCCACCGTCATGTCCGACGACAATAGGGTCGTCCCCACGACCCCGGGACTAGGTTGGCCAGCCGCAGACATGTCCGACGACTATAGGGTCGTCCCGACGACCCCGGGCCAATGTTGGCCAATCGCTAACATGTCCGACGACTATAGGGTCGTCCCTACGACCCCGGGACTAGATTGGCCCGCCACCGTCATATCCGACGACAATAGGGTCGTCTCCACGACCCCGGGTCCAGGTTGGCCAGCCGCCGACATTTCCGACGACTATAGAGTCGTCCCCACGACACCGGGCCAAAGTTGGCCAGCCGCCTACATGTCCGACGACTATAGGGTCGTCCCCACGACCCCGGGACAAGGTTGGCCCGCCGCCGACTTGTCCGACGACTATAGGGCCGTACCCACGACCCCGGGACTAGGCTGACAAGCCGCCAACATGTCCGACGACTATAGGGTCGTCCCCACGACCCCGGGCCAAAGTTGGCCAGCCGCCGAAATGTCCGACGACTATAGGGTCGTCCCCACGACCCCGGGACTAGATTGGCCCGCCACCGTCATGTCCGACGACTATAGGGTCGTCCCCACGACCCCGGGCCAAAGTTGGCCAGCCGCCGACATGTCCGACGACTATAGGGTCGTCCCCACGACCCCGAGACTAGATTGGCCCGCCACCGTCATGTCCGACGACAATAGGGTCGTCTCCACGATCCCGGGTCCAGGTTGGCCAGCCGCCGACATTTCCGACGACTATAGAGTCGTCCCCACGACACCGGGCCAAAGTTGGCCAGCCGCCGACATGTCCGACGACAATCGGATCGTCCCCACGACCACGCGCCAAAGTTGGCCAGCCGCCGACATGTCCGACGACTATAAGGTCGTCCCCACGACCCCGGGCCAATGTTGGCCAATCGCCGACATGTCCAACGACTATAGGGTCGTCCCTACGACCCCGGGACTAGATTAGCCCGCCACCGCCATGTCCAACGACTATAGGGTCGTCCCCACGACCACGGGCCAAAGTTGGCATGCCGCCGAAATGCCCGACGACTATAGGGTCGTCCCCACGACCCCGGGACTAGGTTGGCCAGCCGCCGACATGTGCGACGACTATACGGTCGTCCCCACGACCCCGGGACTAGATTGGTCCGCCACCGTCATGTCCGACGACTATAGGGTCGTCCCCACGACCCCGGGACTAGGCTGACAACCCGCCAACATGTCCGACGACTATAGGGTCGTCCCCACGACCCCGGGCCAAAGATGTCCAGCCGCCGTCTTGTCCGACGACTATAGGGTCTTACCCACGACCCCGGGACTAGATTGGCCCGCCACCGTCATGTCCAACGACTATAGGGTCGTCCCCACAACCACGGGCCAAAGTTGGCCAGCCGCCGACATTTCCGACGACTATAGAGTCGTCCCCACGACACCGGGCCAAAGTTGGCCAGCCGCCGACATGTCCGACGACTATAGGGTCGTCCCCACGACCCCGGGACAAGGTTGGCCCGCCGCCGACATGTCCGACGACTATAGGGTCGTACCCACGACCCCGGGACTAGGCTGACAACCCGCCAACATGTCCGACGACTATAGGGTCGTCCCCACGACCCCGGGCCAAAGTTGGCAAGCCGCCGAAATGTCCGACGACTGTAGGGTCGTCCCCACGACACCGGGACTAGATTGGCCCGCCACCGTCAAGTCCGACGACTATAGGGTCGTCCCCAGGACCTCGGGACAAGGTTGGCCCGCCGCCGACTTGTCCGACGACTATAGGGCCGTACCCACGACCCCGGGACTAGGCTGACAAGCCGCCAACATGTCCGACGACTATAGGGTCGTCCCCACGACCCCGGGCCAAAGTTGGCCAGCCGCCGAAATGTCCGACGACTATAGGGTCGTCCCCACGACCCCGGGACTAGATTGTCCCGCCACCGTCATGTCCGACGACTATAGGGTCGTCCCCACGACCCCGGGCCAAAGTTGGCAAGCCGCCGAAATGTCCGACGACTGTCGGGTCGTACCCACGACCCCGGGACTAGGCTGACAAGCCGCCAACATGTCCGACGACTATAGGGTCGTCCCCACGACCCCGGGTCCAGGTTGGCCAGCCGCCGACATTTCCGACGACTATAGAGTCGTCCCCACGACACCGGGCCAAAGTTGGCCAGCCGCCGACATGTCCGACGACTATAGGGTCGTCCCCACGACGCCGGGACTAGATTGGCCCGCCACCGTCATGTCCGACGACTATAGGGTCGTCGCCACGACCCCGGGCCAAAGTTAGCAAGCCGCCGAAATGTCCGACGACTGTAGGGTCGTCCCCACGACCCCGGGACTAGATTGGCCCGCCACCGTCATGTCCGACGAAAATAGGGTCGTCCCCACGACCCCGGGTCCAGGTTGGCCAGCCGCCGACATTTCCGACGACTATAGAGTCGTCCCCACGACACCGGGCCAAAGTTGGCCAGCCGCCGACATGTCCGACGACTATAGGGTCGTCCCCACGACCCCGGGACAAGGTTGGCCCGCCGCCGACTTGTCCGACGAATATAGGGCCGTACCCACGACCCCGGGACTAAGCTGACAAGCCGCCAACATGTCCGACGACTATAGGGTCGTCCCCACGACCCCGGGACTAGATTGGCCCGCCACCGTCATGTCCAACGACTATAGGGTCGTCCCCACAACCACGGGCCAAAGTTGGCCAGCCGCCGACATGTCCGACGATTATTGGATCGTCCCCACGACCACGGGCCAAAGTTGGCCAGCCGCCGACATGTGCGACGACTATACGGTCGTCCCCACGACCCCGGGACTAGATTGGTCCGCCACCGTCATGTCCGACGACTATAGGGTCGTCCCCACGACCCCGGGACTAGGCTGACAACCCGCCAACATGTCCGACGACTATAGGGTCGTCCCCACGACCCCGGGCCAAAGATGTCCAGCCGCCGTCTTGTCCGACGACTATAGGGTCTTACCCACGACCCCGGGACTAGATTGGCCCGCCACCGTCATGTCCAACGACTATAGGGTCGTCCCCACAACCACGGGCCAAAGTTGGCCAGCCGCCGACATTTCCGACGACTATAGAGTCGTCCCCACGACCCCGGGCCAAAGTTGGCAAGCCGCCGAAATGTCCGACGACTGTAGGGTCGTCCCCACAACCACGGGCCAAAGTTGGCCAGCCGCCGACATGTCCGACGATTATTGGATCGTCCCCACGACCACGGGCCAAAGTTGGCCAGCCGCCGACATGTCCGACGACTATAGGGTCGTCCCCACGACCCCGGGACTAGATTGGCCCGCCACCGTCATGTCCAACGACTATAGGGTCGTCCCCACAACCACGGGCCAAAGTTGGCCAGCCGCCGACATGTCCGACGATTATTGGATCGTCCCCACGACCACGGGCCAAAGTTGGCCAGCCGCCGACATGTCCGACGACTATAGGGTCGTCCCCACGACCCCGGGACAAGGTTGGCCCGCCGCCGACTTGTCCGACGACTATAGGGTCGTACCCACGACACCGGGACTAGGCTGACAACCCGCCAACATGTCCGACGACTATAGGGTCGTCCCCACGACCCCGGGCCAAAGTTGGCAAGCCGCCGAAAAGTCCGACGACTGTAGGGTCGTCCCCACGACCCCGGGACTAGATTGGCCCGCCACCGTCAAGTCCGACGACCTCGGGACTAGGTTGGCCAGCCGCCGACATGTCCGACGACTATAGGGTCGTCCCCACGACCTCGGGCCAATTTTGGCCAGCCGCTGACATGTCCAACGACTATAGGGTCGTCCCCACGACCACGGGCCAAAGTTGACCAGCCGCCGACATGTCCGACGACTATTGGATCGTCCCCACGACCCCGGGCCAAAGTTGGCAAGCCGCCGACATGTCCGACGACTATAGGGTCGCCCCCACGAGCTCGGGACTAGATTGGCCCGCCAACGTCAAGTCCGACGACTATAGGGTCGTCCCCACGACCCCGGGCCAAAGTTGGCAAGACGCCGAAATGTCCGACGACTGTAGGGTCGTCCCCACGACCCCGGGACTAGATTGGCCCACCACCGTCAAGTCCGACGACTATAGGGTCGGCCCCACGACCTCGGGAGTAGGTTGGCCAGCCGCCGACATGTCCGACGACTATAGGGTGGTGCCCACGACCCCGGGCCCAAGTTGGCAAGCCGCCGACATGTCCGACGACTATAGGGTCGTCCCCACGACCCGTGGACTAGGTTGGCTCACCGCCGACTTGTCCGTCGACAATAGCGTCGTCCCCACGTCTACGGGCCAAAGTTGGCCAGCCGCCGACATGTCCGACGACTATAGGGTTGTCCCCACGACCCCGGGCCAATGTTGGCCAATCGCCGACATGTCTGACGACTATAGGGTCGTCCCTACGACCCCGGGACTAGATTGGCCCGCCACCGTCATGTCCAAAGATTATAGGGTCGTCCCCACGACCCCGGGACTAGATTGGCCCGCTACCGTCATGTCCGAAGACTATAGGGTCGTCCCCACGACCCCGGGCCAAAGTTGGCCAGCCGCCGACATGTCCGACGACTATAGGGTCGTCCCCACGAACCCGGGACTAGGTTGGCCAGCCGCCGACATGTCCGACGACTATAGGGTCGTCCCCACGACCCCGGGCCAATGTTGGCCAATAGCCAACATGTCCGACGACTATATGGTCGTCCCTACGACCCCGGGAATAGATTGGCCCGCCACCGTCATGTCCGACGACAATAGGGTCGTCCCCACGACCCCGGGTCTAGGTTGGCCAGCCGCCGACATGTCCGACGACTATAAAGTTGTCCCCACGACACCGGGCCAAAGTTGGCCAGCCGCTGACATGTCCAACGACTATAGGGTCGTCCCGACGACCCCGGGCCAATGTTGGCCAATCGCCAACATGTCCGACCACTATAGGGTCGTCCCTACGACCCCGGGACTAGATTGGCCCGCCACCGTCATGTCCAAAGATTATAGGGTCGTCCCCACGACCCCGGGACTAGATTGGCCCGCTACCGTCATGTCCGAAGACTATAGGGTCGTCCCCACGACCCCGGGCCAAAGTTGGCCAGCCGCTGACATGTCCAACGACTATAGGGTCGTCCCCACGACCACGGGCTTAAGTTCGTCAGCCGCCGACATGTCCGACGACTATTGGATCGTCCCCACGACCACGGGCCAAAGTTGGCCAGCCGCCGACATGTCCGACGACTATAGGGTCGTCCCCACGAACCCGGGACTAGGTTGGCCCGCCACCGTCATGTCCGACGACAATAGGGTCGTCCCCACGACCCCGGGACTAGATTGGCCCGACACCGTCATGTCCGACGACTATAGGGTCGTCCCGACGACCCCGGGCCAATGTTGGCCAATCGCCAACATGTCCGACGACTATAGGGTCGTCCCTACGACCCCGGGGCTAGATTGGCCCGCCACCATCATGTCCAAAGATTATAGGGTCGTCCCCACGACCCCGGGACTAGATTGGCCCGCTACCGTCATGTCCGAAGACTATAGGGTCGTCCCCACGACCACGGGCCAAAGTTGGCCAGCCGCTGACATGTCCAACGACTATAGGGTCGTCCCTACGACCCCGGGACTAGATTCGCCCGCCACCGTCATGTCCGACGACAATAGGGTCGTCCCCACGACCACGGGCCAAATTTGGCCAGCCGCCGACATGTCCAACGACTATTGGGTCGCCCCACGACCACGGGCCAAAGTTGGCCAGCCGCCGACTTGTCCGACGACTATAGGGTCGTCCCCATGACCCGGGACTAGACTGGCCCGCCACCGTCATGTCCGACGACTATAGGGTCGTCCCCACGACCACGGGCCAAAGTTGGCCAGCCGCCGACATATCCGACGACTATAGGGTCGTCCCCACGACCCCGGGCCAAAGTTGGCCAGCCGCCGACATGTCCGACGACTATAGGGTCGTCCCCACGACTCGGGACTAGAGTGGCCCGCCACCGTCATGTCCGACGACTATATGGTCGTCCCCACGACCACGGGCCAATGTTGGCCAGCCGCTGACTTGTCCGACGACTATAGGGTCGTCCCCAAGACCGCGGGACTAGATTGGCTCGCCGCCGACTTGTCCGACGACTGTAGGGTCGTCCCCACGACTCCGTGCCAATGTTGGCAAGCTGCCGACTTGTCCGACGACTATAGGGTCGTCCCCACGACCCCGGGAATAGATTGGCCCGCCACCGTCATTTCCGACGACAATAAGGTCGTCCCCACGACCACGGGCCAAAGTTGGCCAGCCGCCGACATGTCCGAAGACTATAGGGTCGTCCCCACGACCCCGGGACTAGATTGGCCAGCCGCCGACATGTCCGACGACTATAGAGTCGTCCCCACGACACCGGGTCAAAGTTGGCCAGCCGCTGACATTTCCAACGTCTATTGGGTCGTCCCCACGACCACGGGCCAATGTTGGCTAGCCGCCGACATGTCCGACGACTATAGGGTCGTCCCCACGACCCCCGGACTAGATTGGCCCGCCACTGTCATGTCCAACGACTATCGGATCGTCCCCACGACCACGGGCCAAAGTTGGCCAGCCGCCGACATGTCCGATGACTGTAGGGTCGTCCCCACAACCCCGGGACTAGATTGGCCCGCCACCGTCAAGTCCGACGACTATAGGGTCGTCCCCACGACCCCGGGCCAAAGTTGGCAAGCCGCCGAAATGTCCGACGACTGTAGGGTCGTCCCCACAACCCCGGGACTAGATTGGCCCGCCACCGTCAAGTCCGACGACTATAGGGTCGTCCCCACGACTTCGGGACTAGATTGGCCCGCCAACGTCAAGTCCGACGACTATAGGGTCGTCCCCACGACCCCGGGCCAAAGTTGGCAAGCGGCCGAAATGTCCGACGACTGTAGGGTCGTCCCCACAACCCCGGGACTAGATTGGCCCGCCACCGTCAAGTCCGACGACTATAGGGTCGTCCCCACGACCCCGGGCCAAAGTTGGCCCGCCAACGTCAAGTCCGACGACTATAGGGTCGTCCCCACGACCCCGGGCCAAAGTTGGCAAGCCGCCGAAATGTCCGACGACTGTAGGGTCGTCCCCACGACCCCCGGACTAGATTGGCCCGCCACTGTCATGTCCAACGACTATCGGATCGTCCCCACGACCACGGGCCAAAGTTGGCCAGCCGCCGACATGTCCGATGACTGTAGGGTCGTCCCCACAACCCCGGGACTAGATTGGCCCGCCACCGTCAAGTCCGACGACTATAGGGTCGTCCCCACGACCCCGGGCCAAAGTTGGCAAGCCGCCGAAATGTCCGACGACTGTAGGGTCGTCCCCACAACCCCGGGACTAGATTGGCCCGCCACCGTCAAGTCCGACGACTATAGGGTCGTCCCCACGACCCCGGGCCAAAGTTGGCAAGCCGCCGAAATGTCCGACGACTGTAGGGTCGTCCCCACGACCCCCGGACTAGATTGGCCCGCCACCGACAATTCCGACGACTATAGGGTCGTCCCCACGACCCCGGGACTAGATTGGCCCGCCACCGTCATGTCCAACGACTATCGGATCGTCCCCACGACCACGGGCCAAAGTTGGCCAGCCGCCGACATGTCCGACGACTATTGGGTCGTACCCACGACACCGGGTCAAAGTTGGCCAGCCGCTGACATGTCCAACGACTATAGGGTCGTCCCCACGACCACGGGCCAAAGTTGACCAGCCGCCAACATGTCCGACGACTATTGGATCGTCCCCACGACCCCGGGCCAAAGTTGGCAAGCCGCCGAAATGTCCGACGACTATAGGGTCGTCCCCACGACCCCGGGAATAGATTGGCCGGCCACCGTCAAGTCCGACGACTATAGGGTCGTCCCCACGACCACGGGCCAAAGTTGGCCAGCCGCCGACATGTCCGACGACTATAGGGTCGTCCCCACGACCCCGGGAATAGATTGGCCGGCCACCGTCAAGTCCGACGACTATAGGGCCGTCCCCACGACTTCGGGACTAGATTGGCCCGCCACCGTCAAGTCCGACGACTATAGGGTCGTCCCGACGACCCCGGGCCAAAGTTGGCAAGCCGCCGAAATGTCCGACGACTGTAGGGTCGTCCCCACGACCCCCGGACTAGATTGGCCCGCCACCGTCATGTCCAACGACTATCGGATCGTCCCCACGACCACGGGCCAAAGTTGGCCAGCCGCCGACATGTCCGACGACTGTAGGGTCGTCCCCACGACCCCGGGCCAAAGTTGGCAAGCCGCCGAAATGTCCGACGACTGTAGGGTCGTCCCCACAACCCCGGGACTAGATTGGCCCGCCACCGTCAAGTCCGACGACTATAGGCTCGTCCCCACGACCCCGGGTCAAAGTTGGCCAGCCGCTGAGATTTCCAACGACTATTGGGTCGTCCCCACGACCACGGGCCAATGTTGGCAAGCCGCCGACATGTCCGTCGACTATTGGATCGTCCCCACGACCCCGGGCCAAAGTTGGCAAGCCGCCGACATGTCCGACGACTATAGGGTCGTCCCCACGACCTCGGGACTAGGTTGGCCACCCGCCGACATGTCCGACGACTATAGGGTCGTCCACACGACCCCGGGCCAAAGTTGGCAAGACGCCGAAATGTCCGACGACTGTAGGGTCGTCCCCACGACCCCGGGACTAGATTGGCCCGCCACAGTCAAGTCCGACGACTATAGGGTCGTCCCCACGACCTCGGGACTAGGTTGGCCAGCCGCCGTCATGTCCGACGACTATAATGTCGTCCCCACGACCCCGGGCCAATGTTGGCCAATCGCCGACATGTCCGACGACTATAGGGTCGTCCCTACGACCCCGGGCCAAAGCTGGCCAGCCGCCGACATGTCCGACGACTATTGGATCGTCCCCACGACCACGGGCCAAAGTTGGCAAGCCGCCGACATTTCCGACGACTATAGAGTCGTCCCCACGACACCGGGCCAAATTTGGCCAGCCGCCGACATGTCCGACGACAATAGGGTCGTCCCCACGACCCCGGGACTAGATTGGCCCGCCACCGTCATGTCCGGCGACTGTCGGATCGTCCCCACGACCACGGGCCAAAGTTGGCCAGCCGCCGACATGTCCGACGACTGTAGGGTCGTCCCCACGACCCCCGGACTAGATTGGCCCGCCACCGTCATGTCCAACGACTATCGGATCGTCCCCACGACCACGGGCCAAAGTTGGCCAGCCGCCGACATGTCCGACGACTGTAGGGTCGTCCCCACGACCCCGGGCCAAAGTTGGCAAGCCGCCGAAATGTCCGACGACTATAGGGTCGTCCCCACGACCTCGGGACTAGGTTGGCCAGCCGCCGTCATGTCCGACGACTATAATGTCGTCCCCACGACCCCGGGCCAATGTTGGCCAATCGCCGACATGTCCGACGACTATAGGGTCGTCCCTACGACCCCGGGCCAAAGCTGGCCAGCCGCCGACATGCCCGACGACTATTGGATCGTCCCCACGACCACGGGCCAAAGTTGGCAAGCCGCCGACATTTCCGACGACTATAGAGTCGTCCCCACGACACCGGGCCAAATTTGGCCAGCCGCCGACATGTCCGACGACTATAGGGTCGTCCCCACGACCCGTGGACTAGGTTGGCTCACCGCCGACTTGTCCGTCGACAATAGCGTCGTCCCCACGACCCCGGGCCAAAGTTGGCCAGCCGCCGACATGTCCGACGACTGTAGGGTCGTCCCCACGACCCCCGGACTAGATTGGCCCGCCACCGTCATGTCCAACGACTATCGGATCGTCCCCACGACCACGGGCCAAAGTTGGCCAGCCGCCGACATGTCCGACGACTGTAGGGTCGTCCCCACGACCCCGGGCCAAAGTTGGCAAGCCGCCGAAATGTCCGACGACTATAGGGTCGTCCCCACGACCTCGGGACTAGGTTGGCCAGCCGCCGTCATGTCCGACGACTATAATGTCGTCCCCACGACCCCGGGCCAATGTTGGCCAATCGCCGACATGTCCGACGACTATAGGGTCGTCCCTACGACCCCGGGCCAAAGCTGGCCAGCCGCCGACATGTCCGACGACTATTGGATCGTCCCCACGACCACGGGCCAAAGTTGGCAAGCCGCCGACATTTCCGACGACTATAGAGTCGTCCCCACGACACCGGGCCAAATTTGGCCAGCCGCCGACATGTCCGACGACTATAGGGTCGTCCCCACGACCCGTGGACTAGGTTGGCTCACCGCCGACTTGTCCGTCGACAATAGCGTCGTCCCCACGACCCCGGGCCAAAGTTGGCCAGCCGCCGACATTTCCGACGACTATAGAGTCGTCCCCACGACACCGGGCCAAATTTGGCCAGCCGCCGACATGTCCGACGACAATAGGGTCGTCCCCACGACCCCGGGACTAGATTGGCCCGCCACCGTCATGTCCGGCGACTGTCGGATCGTCCCCACGACCACGGGCCAAAGTTGGCCAGCCGCCGACATGTCCGACGACTATAGGGTCGTCCCCACGAACCCGGGACTAGGTTGGCCAGCCGCCGACATGTCCGACGACTATAGGGTCGTCCCCACGACCCCGGGCCAATGTTGGCCAATCGCCAACATGTCCGACGACTATATGGTCGTCCCTACGACCCCGGGAATAGATTGGCCCGCCACCGTCATGTCCGACGACAATAGGGTCGTCCCCACGACCCCGGGTCTAGGTTGGCCAGCCGCCGACATGTCCGACGACTATAAAGTTGTCCCCACGACACCGGGCCAAAGTTGGCCAGCCGCTGACATGTCCAACGACTATAGGGTCGTCCCGACGACCCCGGTCCAATGTTGGCCAATCGCCAACATGTCCGACCACTATAGGGTCGTCCCTACGACCCCGGGACTAGATTGGCCCGCCACCGTCATGTCCAAAGATTATAGGGTCGTCCCCACGACCCCGGGACTAGATTGGCCAGCCGCCGACATGTCCGAAGACTATAGGGTCGTCCCCACGACCCCGGGACTAGATTGGCCAGCCGCCGACATGTCCGACGACTATAGAGTCGTCCCCACGACACCGGGTCAAAGTTGGCCAGCCGCTGACATTTCCAACGTCTATTGGGTCGTCCCCACGACCACGGGCCAATGTTGGCTAGCCGCCGACATGTCCGACGACTATAGGGTCGTCCCCACGACCACGGGACTAGATTGGTCCGCCACCGTCATGTCCGACGACTATAGGGTCGTCCCCACGACCCCGGGCCAAAGTTGGCAAGCCGCCGAAATGTCCGACGACTGTAGGGTCGTCCCCACGACCCCGGGAATAGATTGGCCGGCCACCGTCAAGTCCGACGACTATAGGGTCGTCCCCACGACTTCGGGACTAGATTGGCCCGCCAACGTCAAGTCCGACGACTATAGGGTCGTCCCCACGACCCCGGGCCAAAGTTGGCAAGCGGCCGAAATGTCCGACGACTGTAGGGTCGTCCCCACAACCCCGGGACTAGATTGGCCCGCCACCGTCAAGTCCGACGACTATAGGGTCGTCCCCACGACCCCGGGCCAAAGTTGGCAAGCCGCCGAAATGTCCGACGACTGTAGGGTCGTCCCCACAACCCCGGGACTAGATTGGCCCGCCACCGTCAAGTCCGACGACTATAGGGTCGTCCCCACGACCCCGGGCCAAAGTTGGCAAGCCGCCGAAATGTCCGACGACTGTAGGGTCGTCCCCACGACCCCCGGACTAGATTGGCCCGCCACCGACAATTCCGAAGACTATAGGGTCGTCCCCACGACCCCGGGACTAGATTGGCCCGCCACCGTCATGTCCAACGACTATCGGATCGTCCCCACGACCACGGGCCAAAGTTGGCCAGCCGCCGACATGTCCGACGACTATTGGGTCGTACCCACGACACCGGGCCAAAGTTGGCCAGCCGCTGACATGTCCAACGACTATAGGGTCGTCCCCACGACCACGGGCCAAAATTGACCAGCCACCAACATGTCCGACGACTATTGGATCGTCCCCACGACCCCGGGCCAAAGTTGGCAAGCCGCCGAAATGTCCAACGACTATAGGGTCGTCCCCACGACCCCGGGAATAGATTGGCCGGCCACCGTCAAGTCCGACGACTATAGGGTCGTCCCCACGACCACGGGCCAAAGTTGGCCAGCCACCGACATGTCCGACGACTATAGGGTCGTCCCCACGACCCCGGGAATAGATTGGCCGGCCACCGTCAAGTCCGACGACTATAGGGTCGTCCCCACGACTTCGGGACTAGATTGGCCCGCCAACGTCAAGTCCGACGACTATAGGGTCGTCCCCACGACCCCGGGCCAAAGTTGGCAAGCCGCCGAAATGTCCGACGACTGTAGGGTCGTCCCCACAACCCCGGGACTAGATTGGCCCGCCACCGTCAAGTCCGACGACTATAGGGTCGTCCCCACGACCCCGGGCCAAAGTTGGCAAGCCGCCGAAATGTCCGACGACTGTAGGGTCGTCCCCACGACCCCCGGACTAGATTGGCCCGCCACCGTCATGTCCAACGACTATCGGATCGTCCCCACGACCACGGGCCAAAGTTGGCCAGCCGCCGACATGTCCGACGACTGTAGGGTCGTCCCCACGACCCCGGGCCAAAGTTGGCAAGCCGCCGAAATGTCCGACGACTGTAGGGTCGTCCCCACAACCCCGGGACTAGATTGGCCCGCCACCGTCAAGTCCGACGACTATAGGCTCGTCCACACGACCCCGGGCCAAAGTTGGCAAGACGCCGAAATGTCCGACGACTGTAGGGTCGTCCCCACGACCCCGGGACTAGATTGGCCCGCCACCGTCAAGTCCGACGACTATAGGGTCGTCCCCACGACCTCGGGACTAGGTTGGCCAGCCGCCGTCATGTCCGACGACTATAATGTCGTCCCCACGACCCCGGGCCAATGTTGGCCAATCGCCGACATGTCCGACGACTATAGGGTCGTCCCTACGACCCCGGGCCAAAGCTGGCCAGCCGCCGACATGTCCGACGACTATTGGATCGTCCCCACGACCACGGGCCAAAGTTGGCCAGCCGCCGACATTTCCGACGACTATAGGGTCGTCCCTACGACCCCGGGACTAGGTTGGCCCGCCGCAGACTTCTCCGACGACTATAGGGTCGTCCCCACGACCCCCGGACTAGGTTGGCTCGCCGCCGACTTTTCCGACGAGTATAGGGTCCTCCCCACGACCACGGGCCAAAGTTGGCCAGCCGCCGACATGTCCGACGACTATAGGGTCGTCCCCACGACCCGGGACTAGACTGGCCCACCACCGTCATGTCCGACGACTATAGGGTGGTCCCCACGACCCCGGGACTAGGTTGCCCCGCCGCCGACTTGTCCGACGACAATAGGGTCGTCCCCACGACCCCGGGAGTAGGTTGGCTCGCCACCGTCATGTCTGACGACTATAGGGTCGTCCCCACGACCACGGGCCAAAGTTGGCCAGCCGCCGACTTGTCCGACGACTATAGGGTCGTCCCCATGACCCGGGACTAGACTGGCCCGCCACCGTCATGTCCGACGACTATAGGGTCGTCCCCACGACCACGGGCCAAAGTTGGCCAGCCGCCGACATATCCGACGACTATAGGGTCGTCCCCACGACCCCGGGCCGAAGTTGGCCAGCCGCCGACATGTCCGACGACTATAGGGTCGTCCCCACGACCCGGGACTAGAGTGGCCCGCCACCGTCATGTCCGACGACTATATGGTCGTCCCCACGACCACGGGCCAATGTTGGCCAGCCGCTGACTTGTCCGACGACTATAGGGTCGTCCCCAAGACCGCGGGACTAGATTGGCTCGCCGCCGACTTGTCCGACGACTGTAGGGTCGTCCCCACGACACCGGGTCAAAGTTGGCCAGCCGCTGACATTTCCAACGTCTATTGGGTCGTCCCCACGACCCCGGGCCAAAGTTGGCAAGCCGCCGAAATGTCCGACGACTGTAGGGTCGTACCCACAACGCCGGGACTAGATTGGCCCGCCACCGTCAAGTCCGACGACTATAGGGTCGTCCCCACGACCCCGGGCCAAAGTTGGCCAGCCGCCGAAATGTCCGACGACTGTAGGGTCGTCCCCACGACCCCCGGACTAGATTGGCCCGCCACCGACAAGTCCGACGACTATAGGGTCGTCCCCACGACCCCCGGACTAGATTGGCCCGCCACCGACAAGTCCGACGACTATAGGGTCGTCCCCACGACCCCGGGACTAGATTGGCCCGCCACCGTCATGTCCAACGACTATCGGATCGTCCCCACGACCACGGGCCAAAGTTTTCCAGCCGCCGACATGTCCGACGACTATTGGGTCGTCCCCTCGACACCGGGCCAAAGTTAGCCAGCCGCTGACATGTCCAACGACTATAGGGTCGTCCCCACGACCACGGGCCAAAGTTGACCAGCCGCCGACATGTCCGACGACTATTGGATCGTCCCCACGACCCCGGGCCAAAGTTGGCAAGCTGCCGAAATGTCCGACGACTGTAGCGTCGTCCCCACGACCCCCGGACTAGACTGGCCCGCCACCGACAAGTCCGACGACTATAGGGTCGTCCCCACGACCCCGGGCCAATGTTGGCCAATCGCCGACATGTCCGACGACTATTGGATCGTCCCCACGACCACGGGCCAAAGTTGGCCAGCCGCCGACATGTCCAACGACTATAGGGTCGTCCCCACGACCACGGGCCAAAGTTGACCAGCCGCCGACATGTCCGACAACTATTGGATCGTCCCCACGACCCCGGGCCAAAGTTGGCCAGCCGCCGACATGTCCGACGACTATAGGGTCGTCCCCACGACCCTGGGAATAGATTGGCCGGCCACCGTCAAGTCCGACGACTATAGGGTCGTCCCCACGACTTCGGGACTAGATTGGACCGCCAACATCAAGTCCGACGACTATAGGGTCGTCCCCACGACCCCGGGCCAAAGTTGGCAAGCCGCCGAAATGTCCGACGACTGTAGGGTCGTCCCCACAACCCCGGGACTAGATTGGCCCGCCACCGTCAAGTCCGACGACTATAGGGTCGTCCCCACGACCCCGGGCCAAAGCTGGCAAGCCGCCGAAATGTCCGACGACTGTAGGGTCGTCCCCACGACCCCCGGACTAGATTGGCCCGCCACCGTCATGTCCAACGACTATCGGATCGTCCCCACGACCGCGGGCCAAAGTTGGCCAGCCGCCGACATGTCCGACGACTGTAGGGTCGTCCCCACGACCCCGGGCCAAAGTTGGCAAGCCGCCGAAATGTCCGACGACTGTAGGGTCGTCCCCACGACCCCGAGACTAGATTGGCCCGCCACCGTCAAGTCCGACGACTATAGGGTCGTCCCCACGACCCAGGGCCAAAGTTGGCAAGCCGCCGAAATGTCCGACGACTATAGGGTCGTCCCCACGACCCAGGGCCAAAGTTGGCAAGCCGCCGAAATGTCCGACGACTGTAGGGTCGTCCCCACGACCCCGGGACTAGATTGGTCCGCCACCGTCATGTCCGACGACTATAGGGTCGTCCCCACGACCCCGGGCCAAAGTTGGCCAGCCCCCGACATGTCCGACGACTATAGGGTCGTACCCACGACCCCGAGACTAGATTGGCCCGCCACCGTCATGTCCGACGACAATAGGGTCGTCTCCACGATCCCGGGTCCAAGTTGGTCAGCCGCCGACATTTCCGACGACTATAGAGTCGTCCCCATGACACCGGGCCAAAGTTGGCCAGCCGCCGACATGTCCGATGACTGTAGGGTCGTCCCCACAACCCCGGGACTAGATTGGCCCGCCACCGTCAAGTCCGACGACTATAGGGTCGTCCCCACGACCCCGGGCCAAAGTTGGCAAGCCGCCGAAATGTCCGACGACTGTAGGGTCGTCCCCACAACCCCGGGACTAGATTGGCCCGCCACCGTCAAGTCCGACGACTATAGGGTCGTCCCCACGACCCCGGGCCAAAGTTGGCAAGCCGCCGAAATGTCCGACGACTGTAGGGTCGTCCCCACGACCCCCGGACTAGACTGGCCCGCCACCGACAAGTCCGACGACTATAGGGTCGTCCCCACGACCCCGGGCCAATGTTGGCCAATCGCCGACATATCCGACGACTATTGGATCGTCCCCACGACCACGGGCCAAAGTTGGCCAGCCGCCGACATGTCCAACGACTATAGGGTCGTCCCCACGACCACGGGCCAAAGTTGACCAGCCGCCGACATGTCCGACAACTATTGGATCGTCCCCACGACCCCGGGCCAAAGTTGGCCAGCCGCCGACATGTCCGACGACTATAGGGTCGTCCCCACGACCCCGGGAATAGATTGGCCGGCCACCGTCAAGTCCGACGACTATAGGGTCGTCCCCACGACTTCGGGACTAGATTGGCCCGCCAACATCAAGTCCGACGACTATAGGGTCGTCCCCACGACCCCGGGCCAAAGTTGGCAAGCCGCCGAAATGTCCGACGACTGTAGGGTCGTCCCCACAACCCCGGGACTAGATTGGCCCGCCACCGTCAAGTCCGACGACTATAGGGTCGTCCCCACGACCCCGGGCCAAAGTTGGCAAGCCGCCGAAATGTCCGACGACTGTAGGGTCGTCCCCACGACCCCCGGACTAGATTGGCCCGCCACCGTCATGTCCAACGACTATCGGATCGTCCCCACGACCACGGGCCAAAGTTGGCCAGCCGCCGACATGTCCGACGACTGTAGGGTCGTCCCCACGACCCCGGGCCAAAGTTGGCAAGCCGCCGAAATGTCCGACGACTGTAGGGTCGTCCCCACGACCCCGAGACTAGATTGGCCCGCCACCGTCAAGTCCGACGACTATAGGGTCGTCCCCAGGACCTTGGGACTAGATTGGCCCGCCACCGTCAAGTCCGACGACTATAGGGTCGTCCCCACGACCCAGGGCCAAAGTTGGCAAGCCGCCGAAATGTCCGACGACTGTAGGGTCGTCCCCACGACCCCGGGACTAGATTGGTCCGCCACCGTCATGTCCGACGACTATAGGGTCGTCCCCACGACCCCGGGCCAAAGTTGGCCAGCCGCCGACATGTCCGACGACTATAGGGTCGTCCCCACGACCCCGAGACTAGATTGGCCCGCCACCGTCATGTCCGACGACAATAGGGTCGTCTCCACGATCCCGGGTCCAGGTTGGCCAGCCGCCGACATTTCCGACGACTATAGAGTCGTCCCCACGACACCGGGCCAAAGTTGGCCAGCCGCCGTCTTGTCCGACGCCTATAGGGTCGTCCCCTCGACCCCGGGACTAGATTGGCCCGCCACCGTCATGTCCGACGACTATAGGGTCGTCCCCACGACCCCGGGCCAAAGTTGGCCAGCCGCCGACATGTCCGACGACTATAGGGTCGTCCCCACGACCCCGAGACTAGATTGGCCCGCCACCGTCATGTCCGACGACAATAGGGTCGTCTCCACGATCCCGGGTCCAGGTTGGCCAGCCGCCGACATTTCCGACGACTATAGAGTCGTCCCCACGACACCGGGCCAAAGTTGGCCAGCCGCCGACATGTCCGACGACAATCGGATCGTCCCCACGACCACGCGCCAAAGTTGGCCAGCCGCCGACATGTCCGACGACTATAGGGTCGTCCCCACGACCCCGGGACTAGATTGGCCCGCCACCGTCATGTCCGACGACTATAGGGTCGTCCCCACGACCCCGGGCCAAAGTTGGCCAGCCGCCGACATGTCCGACGACTATAGGGTCGTCCCCACGACCCCGAGACCAGATTGGCCCGCCACCGTCATGTCCGACGACAATAGGGTCGTCTCCACGATCCCGGGTCCAGGTTGGCCAGCCGCCGACATTTCCGACGACTATAGAGTCGTCCCCACGACACCGGGCCAAAGTTGGCCAGCCGCCGACATGTCCGACGACAATCGGATCGTCCCCACGACCACGCGCCAAAGTTGGCCAGCCGCCGACATGTCCGACGACTATAGGGTCGTCCCCACGACCCCGGGACTAGATTGGCCCGCCACCGTCATGTCCGACGACTATAGGGTCGTCCCCACGACCCCGGGCCAAAGTTGGCCAGCCGCCGACATGTCCGACGACTATAGGGTCGTCCCCACGACCCCGAGACCAGATTGGCCTGCCACCGTCATGTCCGACGACAATAGGGTCGTCTCCACGATCCCGGGTCCAGGTTGGCCAGCCGCCGACATGTCCGACGACTATTGGGTCGTCCCCACGACCCCGGGCCAATGTTGGCCAATCGCCGACATGTCCAACGACTATAGGGTCGTCCCTACGACCCCGGGACTAGATTAGCCCGCCACCGTCATGTCCAACGACTATAGGGTCGTCTCCACGACCACGGGCCAAAGTTGGCATGCCGCCGAAATGTCCGACGACTATAGGGTCGTCCCCACGACCCCGGGCCAAAGTTGGCAAGCCGCCGAAATGTCCGACGACTGTAGGGTCGTCCCCACGACCCCCGGACTAGATTGGCCCGCCACCGTCATGTCCAACGACTATCGGATCGTCCCCACGACCACGGGCCAAAGTTGGCCAGCCGCCGACATGTCCGACGACTGTAGGGTCGCCCCCACGACCCCGGGCCAAAGTTGGCAAGCCGCCGAAATGTCCGACGACTGTAGGGTCGTCCCCACAACCCCGGGACTAGATTGGCCCGCCACCGTCAAGTCCGACGACTATAGGCTCGTCCCCACGACCCCGGGTCAAAGTTGGCCAGCCGCTGACATTTCCAACGACTATTGGGTCGTCCCCACGACCACGGGCCAATGTTGGCTAGCCGCCGACATGTCCGTCGACTATTGGATCGTCCCCACGACCCCGGGCCAAAGTTGGCAAGACGCCGAAATGTCCGACGACTGTAGGGTCGTCCCCACGACCCCGGGCCAAAGTTGGCCAGCCGCCGACATGTCCGACGACTATAGGGCCGTACCCACGACCCCGGGACTAGGCTGACAAGCCGCCAACATGTCCGACGACTATAGGGTCGTCCCCACGACCCCGGGACTAGATTGGCCCGCCACCGTCATGTCCAACGACTATAGGGTCGTCCCCACAACCACGGGCCAAAGTTGGCCAGCCGCCGACATTTCCGACGACTATAGAGTCGTCCCCACGACACCGGGCCAAAGTTGGCCAGCCGCCGACATGTCCGACGACTATAGGGTCGTCCCCACGACCCCGGGACAAGGTTGGCCCGCCGCCGACTTGTCCGACGACTATAGGGCCGTACCCACGACCCCGGGACTAGGCTGACAAGCCGCCAACATGTCCGACGACTATAGGGTCGTCCCCACGACCCCGGGCCAAAGTTGGCCAGCCGCCGAAATGTCCGACGACTATAGGGTCGTCCCCACGACCCCAGGACTAGATTGGCCCGCCACCGTCATGTCCGACGACTATAGGGTCGTCCCCACGACCCCGGGCCAAACTTGGCAAGCCGCCGAAATGTCCGACGACTGTAGGGTCGTCCCCACGACCCCCGGACTAGATTGGCCCGCCACCGTCATGTCCAACGACTATCGGATCGTCCCCACGACCACGGGCCAAAGTTGGCCAGCCGCCGACATGTCCGACGACTGTAGGGTCGTCCCCACAACACCGGGACTAGATTGGCCCACACCGTCAAGTCCGACGACTATAGGGTCGTCCCCACGACCCCGGGCCAAAGTTGGCAAGCCGCCGAAATGTCCGACGACTGTAGGGTCGTCCCCACAACCCCGGGACTAGATTGGCCCGCCACCGTCAAGTCCGACGACTATAGGGCCGTCCCCACGACCCCGCGCCAAAGTTGGCAAGCCGCCGAAATGTCCGACGACTGTAGGGTCGTCCCCACGACCCCCGGACTAGATTGGCCCGCCACCGACAATTCCGACGACTATAGGGTCGTCCCTACGACCCCGGGACTAGATTGGCCCGCCACCGTCATGTCCAACGACTATCGGTTCGTCCCCACGACCACGGGCCAAAGTTGGCCAGCCGCCGACATGTCCGACGACTATTGGGTCGTCCCCACGACCCCGGGCCAAAGTTGGCAAGCCGCCGAAATGTCCGACGACTGTAGGGTCGTCCCCACGACCCCCGGACTAGATTGGCCCGCCACCGTCATGTCCAACGACTATCGGATCGTCCCCACGACCACGGGCCAAAGTTGGCCAGCCGCCGACATGTCCGACGACTGTAGGGTCGTCCCCACGACCCCGGGCCAAAGTTGGCAAGCCGCCGAAATGTCCGACGACTGTAGGGTCGTCCCCACGACCCCGAGACTAGATTGGCCCGCCACCGTCAAGTCCGACGACTATAGGGTCGTCCCCAGGACCTTGGGACTAGATTGGCCCGCCACCGTCAAGTCCGACGACTATAGGGTCGTCCCCACGACCCAGGGCCAAAGTTGGCAAGCCGCCGAAATGTCCGACGACTGTAGGGTCGTCCCCACGACCCCGGGACTAGATTGGTCCGCCACCGTCATGTCCGACGACTATAGGGTCGTCCCCACGACCCCGGGCCAAAGTTGGCCAGCCGCCGACATGTCCGACGACTATAGGGTCGTCCCCACGACCCCGAGACTAGATTGGCCCGCCACCGTCATGTCCGACGACAATAGGGTCGTCTCCACGATCCCGGGTCCAGGTTGGCCAGCCGCCGACATTTCCGACGACTATAGAGTCGTCCCCACGACACCGGGCCAAAGTTGGCCAGCCGCCGTCTTGTCCGACGCCTATAGGGTCGTCCCCTCGACCCCGGGACTAGATTGGCCCGCCACCGTCATGTCCGACGACTATAGGGTCGTCCCCACGACCCCGGGCCAAAGTTGGCCAGCCGCCGACATGTCCGACGACTATAGGGTCGTCCCCACGACCCCGAGACTAGATTGGCCCGCCACCGTCATGTCCGACGACAATAGGGTCGTCTCCACGATCCCGGGTCCAGGTTGGCCAGCCGCCGACATTTCCGACGACTATAGAGTCGTCCCCACGACACCGGGCCAAAGTTGGCCAGCCGCCGACATGTCCGACGACAATCGGATCGTCCCCACGACCACGCGCCAAAGTTGGCCAGCCGCCGACATGTCCGACGACTATAGGGTCGTCCCCACGACCCCGGGACTAGATTGGCCCGCCACCGTCATGTCCGACGACTATAGGGTCGTCCCCACGACCCCGGGCCAAAGTTGGCCAGCCGCCGACATGTCCGACGACTATAGGGTCGTCCCCACGACCCCGAGACCAGATTGGCCCGCCACCGTCATGTCCGACGACAATAGGGTCGTCTCCACGATCCCGGGTCCAGGTTGGCCAGCCGCCGACATTTCCGACGACTATAGAGTCGTCCCCACGACACCGGGCCAAAGTTGGCCAGCCGCCGACATGTCCGACGACAATCGGATCGTCCCCACGACCACGCGCCAAAGTTGGCCAGCCGCCGACATGTCCGACGACTATAGGGTCGTCCCCACGACCCCGGGACTAGATTGGCCCGCCACCGTCATGTCCGACGACTATAGGGTCGTCCCCACGACCCCGGGCCAAAGTTGGCCAGCCGCCGACATGTCCGACGACTATAGGGTCGTCCCCACGACCCCGAGACCAGATTGGCCTGCCACCGTCATGTCCGACGACAATAGGGTCGTCTCCACGATCCCGGGTCCAGGTTGGCCAGCCGCCGACATGTCCGACGACTATAGGGTCGTCCCCACGACCCCGGGCCAATGTTGGCCAATCGCCGACATGTCCAACGACTATAGGGTCGTCCCTACGACCCCGGGACTAGATTAGCCCGCCACCGTCATGTCCAACGACTATAGGGTCGTCTCCACGACCACGGGCCAAAGTTGGCATGCCGCCGAAATGTCCGACGACTATAGGGTCGTCCCCACGACCCCGGGCCAAAGTTGGCAAGCCGCCGAAATGTCCGACGACTGTAGGGTCGTCCCCACGACCCCCGGACTAGATTGGCCCGCCACCGTCATGTCCAACGACTATCGGATCGTCCCCACGACCACGGGCCAAAGTTGGCCAGCCGCCGACATGTCCGACGACTGTAGGGTCGCCCCCACGACCCCGGGCCAAAGTTGGCAAGCCGCCGAAATGTCCGACGACTGTAGGGTCGTCCCCACAACCCCGGGACTAGATTGGCCCGCCACCGTCAAGTCCGACGACTATAGGCTCGTCCCCACGACCCCGGGTCAAAGTTGGCCAGCCGCTGACATTTCCAACGACTATTGGGTCGTCCCCACGACCACGGGCCAATGTTGGCTAGCCGCCGACATGTCCGTCGACTATTGGATCGTCCCCACGACCCCGGGCCAAAGTTGGCAAGACGCCGAAATGTCCGACGACTGTAGGGTCGTCCCCACGACCCCGGGCCAAAGTTGGCCAGCCGCCGACATGTCCGACGACTATAGGGCCGTACCCACGACCCCGGGACTAGGCTGACAAGCCGCCAACATGTCCGACGACTATAGGGTCGTCCCCACGACCCCGGGACTAGATTGGCCCGCCACCGTCATGTCCAACGACTATAGGGTCGTCCCCACAACCACGGGCCAAAGTTGGCCAGCCGCCGACATTTCCGACGACTATAGAGTCGTCCCCACGACACCGGGCCAAAGTTGGCCAGCCGCCGACATGTCCGACGACTATAGGGTCGTCCCCACGACCCCGGGACAAGGTTGGCCCGCCGCCGACTTGTCCGACGACTATAGGGCCGTACCCACGACCCCGGGACTAGGCTGACAAGCCGCCAACATGTCCGACGACTATAGGGTCGTCCCCACGACCCCGGGCCAAAGTTGGCCAGCCGCCGAAATGTCCGACGACTATAGGGTCGTCCCCACGACCCCAGGACTAGATTGGCCCGCCACCGTCATGTCCGACGACTATAGGGTCGTCCCCACGACCCCGGGCCAAACTTGGCAAGCCGCCGAAATGTCCGACGACTGTAGGGTCGTCCCCACGACCCCCGGACTAGATTGGCCCGCCACCGTCATGTCCAACGACTATCGGATCGTCCCCACGACCACGGGCCAAAGTTGGCCAGCCGCCGACATGTCCGACGACTGTAGGGTCGTCCCCACAACACCGGGACTAGATTGGCCCACACCGTCAAGTCCGACGACTATAGGGTCGTCCCCACGACCCCGGGCCAAAGTTGGCAAGCCGCCGAAATGTCCGACGACTGTAGGGTCGTCCCCACAACCCCGGGACTAGATTGGCCCGCCACCGTCAAGTCCGACGACTATAGGGCCGTCCCCACGACCCCGCGCCAAAGTTGGCAAGCCGCCGAAATGTCCGACGACTGTAGGGTCGTCCCCACGACCCCCGGACTAGATTGGCCCGCCACCGACAATTCCGACGACTATAGGGTCGTCCCTACGACCCCGGGACTAGATTGGCCCGCCACCGTCATGTCCAACGACTATCGGTTCGTCCCCACGACCACGGGCCAAAGTTGGCCAGCCGCCGACATGTCCGACGACTATTGGGTCGTCCCCACGACACCGGGCCAAAGATGGCCAGCCGCTGACATGTCCAACGACTATAGGGTCGTCCCCACGACCACGGGCCAAAGTTGACCAGCCGCCAACATGTCCGACGACTATTGGATCGTCCCCACGACCCCGGGCCAAAGTTGGCAAGCCGCCGAAATGTCCGACGACTGTAGGGTCGTCCCCACGACCCCCGGACTAGATTGGCCCGCCACCGACAAGTCCGACGACTATAGGGTCGTCCCCACGACCCCGGGACTAGATTGGCCCGCCACCGTCATATCCAAAGACTATCGGATCGTCCCCACGACCCCGGGACTAGATTGGCCCGCCACCGCCTTGTCCGACGACAATAGGGTCGTCCCCACGACCCCGGGTCTAGGTTGGCCAGCCGCCGACATGTCCGACGACAATCGGATCGTCCCCACGACCACGGGCCAAAGTTGACCAGCCGCCAACATGTCCGACGACTATTGGATCGTCCCCACGACCACGGGCCAAACTTGGCCAGCCGCCGACATGTCCGACGACTATAGGGTCGTCCCCACGACCCCGAGACTAGATTGGCCCGCCACCGTCATGTCCGACGACAATAGGGTCGTCCCCACCACCCCGGGTCCAGGTTGGCTAGCCGCCGACATTTCCGACGACTATAGAGTCGTCCCCACGACACCGGGCCAAAGTTGGCCAGCCGCCGACATTTCCGACGACTATAGAGTCGTCCCCACCACACCGGGCCAAAGTTGGCCAGCCGCCGACATGTCCGACGACTATAGGGTCGTCCGCAAGACCCCGGAACTAGATTGGCCCGCCACCGTCATGTCCGACGATTATAGGGTCGTCCCCACGACCGCGAGACTAGATTGGCCCGCCACCGTCATGTCCGACGGCTATAGGGTCGTACCCACGACCCCGGGACTAGGCTGACAACCCGCCAACATGTCCGACGACTATAGGGTCGTCCCCACGACCCCGAGACTAGATTGGCCCGCCACCGTCATGTCCGACGACAATAGGGTCGTCCCCACGACCCCGGGACTAGGTTGGCCAGCCGCAGACATGTCCGACGACTATAGGGTCGTCCCGACGACCCCGGGCCAATGTTGGCCAATCGCTAACATGTCCGACGACTATAGGGTCGTCCCTACGACCCCGGGACTAGATTGGCCCGCCACCGTCATATCCGACGACAATAGGGTCGTCTCCACGACCCCGGGTCCAGGTTGGCCAGCCGCCGACATTTCCGACGACTATAGAGTCGTCCCCACGACACCGGGCCAAAGTTGGCCAGCCGCCTACATGTCCGACGACTATAGGGTCGTCCCCACGACCCCGGGACAAGGTTGGCCCGCCGCCGACTTGTCCGACGACTATAGGGCCGTACCCACGACCCCGGGACTAGGCTGACAAGCCGCCAACATGTCCGACGACTATAGGGTCGTCCCCACGACCCCGGGCCAAAGTTGGCCAGCCGCCGAAATGTCCGACGACTATAGGGTCGTCCCCACGACCCCGGGACTAGATTGGCCCGCCACCGTCATGTCCGACGACTATAGGGTCGTCCCCACGACCCCGGGCCAAAGTTGGCCAGCCGCCGACATGTCCGACGACTATAGGGTCGTCCCCACGACCCCGAGACTAGATTGGCCCGCCACCGTCATGTCCGACGACAATAGGGTCGTCTCCACGATCCCGGGTCCAGGTTGGCCAGCCGCCGACATTTCCGACGACTATAGAGTCGTCCCCACGACACCGGGCCAAAGTTGGCCAGCCGCCGACATGTCCGACGACAATCGGATCGTCCCCACGACCACGCGCCAAAGTTGGCCAGCCGCCGACATGTCCGACGACTATAAGGTCGTCCCCACGACCCCGGGCCAATGTTGGCCAATCGCCGACATGTCCAACGACTATAGGGTCGTCCCTACGACCCCGGGACTAGATTAGCCCGCCACCGCCATGTCCAACGACTATAGGGTCGTCCCCACGACCACGGGCCAAAGTTGGCATGCCGCCGAAATGCCCGACGACTATAGGGTCGTCCCCACGACCCCGGGACTAGGTTGGCCAGCCGCCGACATGTGCGACGACTATACGGTCGTCCCCACGACCTCGGGACTAGATTGGTCCGCCACCGTCATGTCCGACGACTATAGGGTCGTCCCCACGACCCCGGGACTAGGCTGACAACCCGCCAACATGTCCGACGACTATAGGGTCGTCCCCACGACCCCGGGCCAAAGATGTCCAGCCGCCGTCTTGTCCGACGACTATAGGGTCTTACCCACGACCCCGGGACTAGATTGGCCCGCCACCGTCATGTCCAACGACTATAGGGTCGTCCCCACAACCACGGGCCAAAGTTGGCCAGCCGCCGACATTTCCGACGACTATAGAGTCGTCCCCACGACACCGGGCCAAAGTTGGCCAGCCGCCGACATGTCCGACGACTATAGGGTCGTCCCCACGACCCCGGGACA
The DNA here is from genome assembly GCA_963932275.1 of Andrena praecox. Lineage (NCBI taxonomy): Eukaryota > Metazoa > Arthropoda > Insecta > Hymenoptera > Andrenidae > Andrena > Andrena praecox. The sequence goes on along the minus strand of CAWVQO010000023.1, from coordinate 203,861 downwards.
AGGTTGGCCCGCCGCCGACATGTCCGACGACTATAGGGTCGTACCCACGACCCCGGGACTAGGCTGACAACCCGCCAACATGTCCGACGACTATAGGGTCGTCCCCACGACCCCGGGCCAAAGTTGGCAAGCCGCCGAAATGTCCGACGACTGTAGGGTCGTCCCCACGACCCCGGGACTAGATTGGCCCGCCACCGTCATGTCCAACGACTATAGGGTCGTCCCCACAACCACGGGCCAAAGTTGGCCAGCCGCCGACATTTCCGACGACTATAGAGTCGTCCCCACGACCCCGGGCCAAAGTTGGCAAGCCGCCGAAATGTCCGACGACTGTAGGGTCGTACCCACAACGCCGGGACTAGATTGGCCCGCCACCGTCAAGTCCGACGACTATAGGGTCGTCCCCACGACCCCGGGCCAAAGTTGGCAAGCCGCCGAAATGTCCGACGACTGTAGGGTCGTCCCCACGACCCCCGGACTAGATTGGCCCGCCACCGACAAGTCCGACGACTATAGGGTCGTCCCCACGACCCCCGGACTAGATTGGCCCGCCACCGACAAGTCCGACGACTATAGGGTCGTCCCCACGACCCCGGGACTAGATTGGCCCGCCACCGTCATGTCCAACGACTATCGGATCGTCCCCACGACCACGGGCCAAAGTTGGCCAGCCGCCGACATGTCCGACGACTATTGGGTCGTCCCCTCGACACCGGGCCAAAGTTAGCCAGCCGCTGACATGTCCAACGACTATAGGGTCGTCCCCACGACCACGGGCCAAAGTTGACCAGCCGCCGACATGTCCGACGACTATTGGATCGTCCCCACGACCCCGGGCCAAAGTTGGCAAGCTGCCGAAATGTCCGACGACTGTAGCGTCGTCCCCACGACCCCCGGACTAGACTGGCCCGCCACCGACAAGTCCGACGACTATAGGGTCGTCCCCACGACCCCGGGCCAATGTTGGCCAATCGCCGACATGTCCGACGACTATTGGATCGTCCCCACGACCACGGGCCAAAGTTGGCCAGCCGCCGACATGTCCAACGACTATAGGGTCGTCCCCACGACCACGGGCCAAAGTTGACCAGCCGCCGACATGTCCGACAACTATTGGATCGTCCCCACGACCCCGGGCCAAAGTTGGCCAGCCGCCGACATGTCCGACGACTATAGGGTCGTCCCCACGACCCTGGGAATAGATTGGCCGGCCACCGTCAAGTCCGACGACTATAGGGTCGTCCCCACGACTTCGGGACTAGATTGGACCGCCAACATCAAGTCCGACGACTATAGGGTCGTCCCCACGACCCCGGGCCAAAGTTGGCAAGCCGCCGAAATGTCCGACGACTGTAGGGTCGTCCCCACAACCCCGGGACTAGATTGGCCCGCCACCGTCAAGTCCGACGACTATAGGGTCGTCCCCACGACCCCGGGCCAAAGCTGGCAAGCCGCCGAAATGTCTGACGACTGTAGGGTCGTCCCCACGACCCCCGGACTAGATTGGCCCGCCACCGTCATGTCCAACGACTATCGGATCGTCCCCACGACCGCGGGCCAAAGTTGGCCAGCCGCCGACATGTCCGACGACTGTAGGGTCGTCCCCACGACCCCGGGCCAAAGTTGGCAAGCCGCCGAAATGTCCGACGACTGTAGGGTCGTCCCCACGACCCCGAGACTAGATTGGCCCGCCACCGTCAAGTCCGACGACTATAGGGTCGTCCCCAGGACCTTGGGACTAGATTGGCCCGCCACCGTCAAGTCCGACGACTATAGGGTCGTCCCCACGACCCAGGGCCAAAGTTGGCAAGCCGCCGAAATGTCCGACGACTGTAGGGTCGTCCCCACGACCCCGGGACTAGATTGGTCCGCCACCGTCATGTCCGACGACTATAGGGTCGTCCCCACGACCCCGGGCCAAAGTTGGCCAGCCCCCGACATGTCCGACGACTATAGGGTCGTACCCACGACCCCGAGACTAGATTGGCCCGCCACCGTCATGTCCGACGACAATAGGGTCGTCTCCACGATCCCGGGTCCAGGTTGGTCAGCCGCCGACATTTCCGACGACTATAGAGTCGTCCCCATGACACCGGGCCAAAGTTGGCCAGCCGCCGACATGTCCGATGACTGTAGGGTCGTCCCCACAACCCCGGGACTAGATTGGCCCGCCACCGTCAAGTCCGACGACTATAGGGTCGTCCCCACGACCCCGGGCCAAAGTTGGCAAGCCGCCGAAATGTCCGACGACTGTAGGGTCGTCCCCACAACCCCGGGACTAGATTGGCCCGCCATCGTCAAGTCCGACGACTATAGGGTCGTCCCCACGACCCCGGGCCAAAGTTGGCAAGCCGCCGAAATGTCCGACGACTGTAGGGTCGTCCCCACGACCCCCGGACTAGACTGGCCCGCCACCGACAAGTCCGACGACTATAGGGTCGTCCCCACGACCCCGGGCCAATGTTGGCCAATCGCCGACATATCCGACGACTATTGGATCGTCCCCACGACCACGGGCCAAAGTTGGCCAGCCGCCGACATGTCCAACGACTATAGGGTCGTCCCCACGACCACGGGCCAAAGTTGACCAGCCGCCGACATGTCCGACAACTATTGGATCGTCCCCACGACCCCGGGCCAAAGTTGGCCAGCCGCCGACATGTCCGACGACTATAGGGTCGTCCCCACGACCCCGGGAATAGATTGGCCGGCCACCGTCAAGTCCGACGACTATAGGGTCGTCCCCACGACTTCGGGACTAGATTGGCCCGCCAACATCAAGTCCGACGACTATAGGGTCGTCCCCACGACCCCGGGCCAAAGTTGGCAAGCCGCCGAAATGTCCGACGACTGTAGGGTCGTCCCCACAACCCCGGGACTAGATTGGCCCGCTACCGTCAAGTCCGACGACTATAGGGTCGTCCCCACGACCCCGGGCCAAAGTTGGCAAGCCGCCGAAATGTCCGACGACTGTAGGGTCGTCCCCACGACCCCCGGACTAGATTGGCCCGCCACCGTCATGTCCAACGACTATCGGATCGTCCCCACGACCACGGGCCAAAGTTGGCCAGCCGCCGACATGTCCGACGACTGTAGGGTCGTCCCCACGACCCCGGGCCAAAGTTGGCAAGCCGCCGAAATGTCCGACGACTGTAGGGTCGTCCCCACGACCCCGAGACTAGATTGGCCCGCCACCGTCAAGTCCGACGACTATAGGGTCGTCCCCAGGACCTTGGGACTAGATTGGCCCGCCACCGTCAAGTCCGACGACTATAGGGTCGTCCCCACGACCCAGGGCCAAAGTTGGCAAGCCGCCGAAATGTCCGACGACTGTAGGGTCGTCCCCACGACCCCGGGACTAGATTGGTCCGCCACCGTCATGTCCGACGACTATAGGGTCGTCCCCACGACCCCGGGCCAAAGTTGGCCAGCCGCCGACATGTCCGACGACTATAGGGTCGTCCCCACGACCCCGAGACTAGATTGGCCCGCCACCGTCATGTCCGACGACAATAGGGTCGTCTCCACGATCCCGGGTCCAGGTTGGCCAGCCGCCGACATTTCCGACGACTATAGAGTCGTCCCCACGACACCGGGCCAAAGTTGGCCAGCCGCCGTCTTGTCCGACGCCTATAGGGTCGTCCCCTCGACCCCGGGACTAGATTGGCCCGCCACCGTCATGTCCGACGACTATAGGGTCGTCCCCACGACCCCGGGCCAAAGTTGGCCAGCCGCCGACATGTCCGACGACTATAGGGTCGTCCCCACGACCCCGAGTCTAGATTGGCCCGCCACCGTCATGTCCGACGACAATAGGGTCGTCTCCACGATCCCGGGTCCAGGTTGGCCAGCCGCCGACATTTCCGACGACTATAGAGTCGTCCCCACGACACCGGGCCAAAGTTGGCCAGCCGCCGACATGTCCGACGACAATCGGATCGTCCCCACGACCACGCGCCAAAGTTGGCCAGCCGCCGACATGTCCGACGACTATAGGGTCGTCCCCACGACCCCGGGACTAGATTGGCCCGCCACCGTCATGTCCGACGACTATAGGGTCGTCCACACGACCCCGGGCCAAAGTTGGCCAGCCGCCGACATGTCCGACGACTATAGGGTCGTCCCCACGACCCCGAGACCAGATTGGCCCGCCACCGTCATGTCCGACGACAATAGGGTCGTCTCCACGATCCCGGGTCCAGGTTGGCCAGCCGCCGACATTTCCGACGACTATAGAGTCGTCCCCACGACACCGGGCCAAAGTTGGCCAGCCGCCGACATGTCCGACGACTATAGGGTCGTCCCCACGACCCCGGGACTAGATTGGCCCGCCACCGTCATGTCCGACGACTATAGGGTCGTCCCCACGACCCCGGGCCAAAGTTGGCCAGCCGCCGACATGTCCGACGACTATAGGGTCGTCCCCACGACCCCGAGACCAGATTGGCCCGCCACCGTCATGTCCGACGACAATAGGGTCGTCTCCACGATCCCGGGTCCAGGTTGGCCAGCCGCCGACATGTCCGACGACTATAGGGTCGTCCCCACGACCCCGGGCCAATGTTGGCCAATCGCCGACATGTCCAACGACTATAGGGTCGTCCCTACGACCCCGGGACTAGATTAGCCCGCCACCGTCATGTCCAACGACTATAGGGTCGTCCCCACGACCACGGGCCAAAGTTGGCATGCCGCCGAAATGTCCGACGACTATAGGGTCGTCCCCACGACCCCGGGCCAAAGTTGGCAAGCCGCCGAAATGTCCGACGACTGTAGGGTCGTCCCCACGACCCCCGGACTAGATTGGCCCGCCACCGTCATGTCCAACGACTATCGGATCGTCCCCACGACCACGGGCCAAAGTTGGCCAGCCGCCGACATGTCCGACGACTGTAGGGTCGCCCCCACGACCCCGGGCCAAAGTTGGCAAGCCGCCGAAATGTCCGACGACTGTAGGGTCGTCCCCACAACCCCGGGACTAGATTGGCCCGCCACCGTCAAGTCCGTCGACTATAGGCTCGTCCCCACGACCCCGGGTCAAAGTTGGCCAGCCGCTGACATTTCCAACGACTATTGGGTCGTCCCCACGACCACGGGCCAATGTTGGCTAGCCGCCGACATGTCCGTCGACTATTGGATCGTCCCCACGACCCCGGGCCAAAGTTGGCAAGACGCCGAAATGTCCGACGACTGTAGGGTCGTCCCCACGACCCCGGGCCAAAGTTGGCCAGCCGCCGACATGTCCGACGACTATAGGGCCGTACCCACGACCCCGGGACTAGGCTGACAAGCCGCCAACATGTCCGACGACTATAGGGTCGTCCCCACGACCCCGGGACTAGATTGGCCCGCCACCGTCATGTCCAACGACTATAGGGTCGTCCCCACAACCACGGGCCAAAGTTGGCCAGCCGCCGACATTTCCGACGACTATAGAGTCGTCCCCACGACACCGGGCCAAAGTTGGCCAGCCGCCGACATGTCCGACGACTATAGGGTCGTCCCCACGACCCCGGGACAAGGTTGGCCCGCCGCCGACTTGTCCGACGACTATAGGGCCGTACCCACGACCCCGGGACTAGGCTGACAAGCCGCCAACATGTCCGACGACTATAGGGTCGTCCCCACGACCCCGGGCCAAAGTTGGCCAGCCGCCGAAATGTCCGACGACTATAGGGTCGTCCCCACGACCCCAGGACTAGATTGGCCCGCCACCGTCATGTCCAACGACTATCGGATCGTCCCCACGACCACGGGCCAAAGTTGGCCAGCCGCCGACATGTCCGACGACTGTAGGGTCGTCCCCACAACACCGGGACTAGATTGGCCCACACCGTCAAGTCCGACGACTATAGGGTCGTCCCCACGACCCCGGGCCAAAGTTGGCAAGCCGCCGAAATGTCCGACGACTGTAGGGTCGTCCCCACAACCCCGGGACTAGATTGGCCCGCCACCGTCAAGTCCGACGACTATAGGGCCGTCCCCACGACCCCGCGCCAAAGTTGGCAAGCCGCCGAAATGTCCGACGACTGTAGGGTCGTCCCCACGACCCCCGGACTAGATTGGCCCGCCACCGACAATTCCGACGACTATAGGGTCGTCCCTACGACCCCGGGACTAGATTGGCCCGCCACCGTCATGTCCAACGACTATCGGATCGTCCCCACGACCACGGGCCAAAGTTGGCCAGCCGCCGACATGTCCGACGACTATTGGGTCGTCCCCACGACACCGGGCCAAAGTTGGCCAGCCGCTGACATGTCCAACGACTATAGGGTCGTCCCCACGACCACGGGCCAAAGTTGACCAGCCGCCAACATGTCCGACGACTATTGGATCGTCCCCACGACCCCGGGCCAAAGTTGGCAAGCCGCCGAAATGTCCGACGACTGTAGGGTCGTCCCCACGACCCCCGGACTAGATTGGCCCGCCACCGACAAGTCCGACGACTATAGGGTCGTCCCCACGACCCCGGGACTAGATTGGCCCGCCACCGTCATATCCAAAGACTATCGGATCGTCCCCACGACCCCGGGACTAGATTGGCCCGCCACCGCCTTGTCCGACGACAATAGGGTCGTCCCCACGACCCCGGGTCTAGGTTGGCCAGCCGCCGACATGTCCGACGACAATCGGATCGTCCCCACGACCACGGGCCAAAGTTGACCAGCCGCCAACATGTCCGACGACTATTGGATCGTCCCCACGACCACGGGCCAAACTTGGCCAGCCGCCGACATGTCCGACGACTATAGGGTCGTCCCCACGACCCCGAGACTAGATTGGCCCGCCACCGTCATGTCCGACGACAATAGGGTCGTCCCCACCACCCCGGGTCCAGGTTGGCTAGCCGCCGACATTTCCGACGACTATAGAGTCGTCCCCACGACACCGGGCCAAAGTTGGCCAGCCGCCGACATTTCCGACGACTATAGAGTCGTCCCCACCACACCGGGCCAAAGTTGGCCAGCCGCCGACATGTCCGACGACTATAGGGTCGTCCCCACGACCCCGGGACTAGATTGGCCCGCCACCGTCATGTCCGACGACTATAGGGTCGTCCCCACGACCCCGGGCCAAAGTTAGCAAGCCGCCGAAATGTCCGACGACTGTAGGGTCGTCCCCACGACCCCGGGACTAGATTGGCCCGCCACCGTCATGTCCGACGAAAATAGGGTCGTCCCCACGACCCCGGGTCCAGGTTGGCCAGCCGCCGACATTTCCGACGACCATAGAGTCGTCCCCACGACACCGGGCCAAAGTTGGCCAGCCGCCGACATGTCCGACGACTATAGGGTCGTCCCCACGACCCCGGGACAAGGTTGGCCCGCCGCCGACTTGTCCGACGAATATAGGGCCGTACCCACGACCCCGGGACTAAGCTGACAAGCCGCCAACATGTCCGACGACTATAGGGTCGTCCCCACGACCCCGGGACTAGATTGGCCCGCCACCGTCATGTCCAACGACTATAGGGTCGTCCCCACAACCACGGGCCAAAGTTGGCCAGCCGCCGACATGTCCGACGATTATTGGATCGTCCCCACGACCACGGGCCAAAGTTGGCCAGCCGCCGACATGTGCGACGACTATACGGTCGTCCCCACGACCCCGGGACTAGATTGGTCCGCCACCGTCATGTCCGACGACTATAGGGTCGTCCCCACGACCCCGGGACTAGGCTGACAACCCGCCAACATGTCCGACGACTATAGGGTCGTCCCCACGACCCCGGGCCAAAGATGTCCAGCCGCCGTCTTGTCCGACGACTATAGGGTCTTACCCACGACCCCGGGACTAGATTGGCCCGCCACCGTCATGTCCAACGACTATAGGGTCGTCCCCACAACCACGGGCCAAAGTTGGCCAGCCGCCGACATTTCCGACGACTATAGAGTCGTCCCCACGACCCCGGGCCAAAGTTGGCAAGCCGCCGAAATGTCCGACGACTGTAGGGTCGTCCCCACGACCCCGGGCCAAAGATGTCCAGCCGCCGTCTTGTCCGACGACTATAGGGTCGTCCCCACGACCCCGGGACTAGATTGGCCCGCCACCGTCATGTCCAACGACTATAGGGTCGTCCCCACAACCACGGGCCACAGTTGGCCAGCCGCCGACATGTCCGACGATTATTGGATCGTCCCCACGACCACGGGCCAAAGTTGGCCAGCCGCCGACATGTCCGACGACTATAGGGTCGTCCCCACGACCCCGGGACAAGGTTGGCCCGCCGCCGACTTGTCCGACGACTATAGGGTCGTACCCACGACCCCGGGACTAGGCTGACAACCCGCCAACATGTCCGACGACTATAGGGTCGTCCCCACGACCCCGGGCCAAAGTTGGCAAGCCGCCGAAAAGTCCGACGACTGTAGGGTCGTCCCCACGACCCCGGGACTAGATTGGCCCGCCACCGTCAAGTCCGACGACTATAGGGTCGTCCCCAGGACCTCGGGACCAGGTTGGCCCGCCGCCGACTTGTCCGACGACTATAGGGCCGTACCCACGACCCCGGGACTAGGCTGACAAGCCGCCAACATGTCCGACGACTATAGGGTCGTCCCCACGACCCCGGGCCAAAGTTGGCCAGCCGCCGAAATGTCCGACGACTATAGGGTCGTCCCTACGACCCCGGGACTAGATTGGCCAGCCGCCGACATGTCCGACGACTATAGGGTCGTCCCCACGACCCCGGGACAAGGTTGGCCCGCCGCCGACTTGTCCGACGACTATAGGGCCGTACCCACGACCCCGGGACTAAGCTGACAAGCCGCCAACATGTCCGACGACTATAGGGTCGTCCCCACGACCCCGGGCCAAAGTTGGCCAGCCGCCGAAATGTCCGACGACTATAGGGTCGTCCCCACGACCCCGGGACTAGATTGGCCCGCCACCGTCATATCCGACGACTATAGGGTCGTCCCCACGACCCCGGGCCAAAGTTGGCAAGCCGCCGAAATGTCCGACGACTGTAGGGTCGTACCCACGACCCCGGGACTAGGCTGACAAGCCGCCAACATGTCCGACGACTATAGGGTCGTCCCCACGACCCCGGGCCAAAGATGGCAAGCCGCCGAAATGTCCGACGACTGTAGGGTCGTCCCCACGACCCCGGGTCTAGGTTGGCCAGCCGCCGACATGTCCGACGACAATCGGATCGTCCCCACGCCCACGCGCCAAAGTTGGCCAGCCGCCGACATGTCCGACGACTATTGGATCGTCCCCACGACCACGGGCCAAAGTTGGCCAGCCGCCGACATGTCCGACGACTATAGGGTCGTCCCCACGACCCCGGGGCTAGATTGGCCCGCCACCGTCATGTCCGACGACTATAGGGTCGTCCCCACGACCCCGGGACTAGGTTGGCCAGCCGCAGACATGTCCGACGACTATAGGGTCGTCCCGACGACCCCGGGCCAATGTTGGCCAATCGCCAACATGTCCGACGACTATAGGGTCGTCCCTACGACCCCGGGACTAGATTGGCCCGCCACCGTCATGTCCGACGACTATAGGGTCGTCCCCACGACCCCGGGACTAGGTTGGCCAGCCGCAGACATGTCCGACGACTATAGGGTCGTCCCGACGACCCCGGGCCAAAGTTGGCAAGCCGCCGAAATGTCCGACGACTGTAGGGTCGTCCCCACGACTCCAGGACTAGATTGGTCCGCCACCGTCATGTCCGACGACTATAGGGTCGTCCCCACGACCCCGGGCCAAAGTTGGCAAGCCGCCGAAATGTCCGACGACTGTAGGGTCGTCCCCACGACTCCAGGACTAGATTGGTCCGCCACCGTCATGTCCGACGACTATAGGGTCGTCCCCACGACCCCGGGCAAAAGATGGCCAGCCGCCGACACGTCCGACGACTATAGGGTCGTCCCCAAGACCCCGAGACTAGATTGGCCCGCCACCGTCATGTCCGACGACAATAGGGTCGTCTCCACGACCCCGGGTCCAGGTTGGCCAGCCGCCGACATTTCCGACGACTATAGAGTCGTCCCCACGACACCGGGACTAGATTGGTCCGCCACCGTCAAATCCGACGACTATAGGGTCGTCCCCACGACCCCGGGACTAGATTAGCCGGCCACCGTCATGTCACACGACTATAGGGTCGTCCCCACGACGCCGGGCCAAAGATGTCCAGCCGCCGTCTTGTCCGACGACTATAGGGACTTACCCACGACCCCGGGACTAGATTGGCCCGCCACCGTCATGTCCAACGACTATAGGGTCGTCCCCACAACCACGGGCCAAAGTTGGCCAGCCGCCGACATGCCCGACGATTATTGGATCGTCCCCACGACCACGGGCCAAAGTTGGCCAGCCGCCGACATGTGCGACGACTATACGGTCGTCCCCACGACCCCGGGACTAGATTTGTCCGCCACCGTCATGTCCGACGACTATAGGGTCGTCCCCACGACCCCGGGACTAGGCTGACAACCCGCCAACATGTCCGACGACTATAGGGTCGTCCCCACGACCCCGGGCCAAAGATGTCCAGCCGCCGTCTTGTCCGACGACTATAGGGTCTTACCCACGACCCCGGGACTAGATTGGCCCGCCACCGTCATGTCCAACGACTATAGGGTCGTCCCCACAACCACGGGCCAAAGTTGGCCAGCCGCCGACATTTCCGACGACTATAGAGTCGTCCCCACGACACCGGGCCAAAGTTGGCCAGCCGCCGACATGTCCGACGACTATAGGGTCGTCCCCAGGACCTCGGGACAAGGTTGGCCCGCCGCCGACTTGTCCGACGACTATAGGGCCGTACCCACGACCCCGGGACTAGGCTGACAAGCCGCCAACATGTCCGACGATTATAGGGTCGTCCCCACGACCCCGGGCCAAAGTTGGCCAGCCGCCGAAATGTCCGACGACTCTAGGGTCGTCGCTACGACCCCGGGACTAGATTGGCCCGCCACCGTCATGTCCGACGATTATAGGGTCGTCCCCACGACCCCGGGCCAAAGTTGGCCAGCCGCCGAAATGTCCGACGACTATAGGGTCGTCCCCACGACCCCGGGACTAGATTGGCCCGCCACCGTCAAGTCCGACGACTATAGGGTCGTCCCCACGACCCCGGGCCAAAGTTGGCAAGCCGCCGAAATGTCCGACGACTGTAGGGTCGTCCCCACGACTCCAGGACTAGATTGGTCCGCCACCGTCATGTCCGACGACTATAGGGTCGTCCCCACGACCCCGGGCCAAAGATGGCCAGCCGCCGACATGTCCGACGACTATAGGGTCGTCCCCACGACCCCGAGACTAGATTGGCCCGCCACCGTCATGTCCGACGACAATAGGGTCGTCCCCACGACCCCGGGCCAAAGATGGCCAGCCGCCGACATGTCCGACGACTATAGGGTCGTCCCCACGACCCCGGGACTAGATTAGCCCGCCACCGTCATGTCACACGACTCTAGGGTCGTCCCCACGACCCCGGGCCAAAGATGTCCAGCCGCCGTCTTGTCCGACGACTATAGGGACTTACCCACGACCCCGGGACTAGATTGGCCCGCCACCGTCATGTCCAACGACTATAGGGTCGTCCCCACAACCACGGGCCAAAGTTGGCCAGCCGCCGAGATGTCCGACGACTATAGGGTCGTCCCCACGACCCCGGGCCAAAGTTGGCAAGCCGCCGAAATGTCCGACGACTGTAGGGTCGTCCCCACGACCCCGGGCCAAAGATGTCCAGCCGCCGTCTTGTCCGACGACTATAGGTTCGTCCCCACGACCCCGGGACTAGATTGGCCCGCCACCGTCATGTCCAACGACTATAGGGTCGTCCCCACAACCACGGGCCAAAGTTGGCCAGCCGCCGACATGTCCGACGATTATTGGATCGTCCCCACGACCACGGGCCAAAGTTGGCCAGCCGCCGACATGTGCGACGACTATACGGTCGTCCCCACGACCCCGGGACTAGATTGGTCCGCCACCGTCATGTCCGACGACTATAGGGTCGTCCCCACGACCCCGGGACTAGGCTGACAACCCGCCAACATGTCCGACGACTATAGGGTCGTCCCCACGACCCCGGGCCAAAGATGTCCAGCCGCCGTCTTGTCCGACGACTATAGGGTCTTACCCACGACCCCGGGACTAGATTGGCCCGCCACCGTCATGTCCAACGACTATAGGGTCGTCCCCACAACCACGGGCCAAAGTTGGCCAGCCGCCGACATTTCCGACGACTATAGAGTCGTCCCCACGACACCGGGCCAAAGTTGGCCAGCCGCCGACATGTCCGACGACTATAGGGTCGTCCCCACGACCCCGGGACAAGGTTGGCCCGCCGCCGACTTGTCCGACGACTATAGGGTCGTACCCAGGACCCCGGGACTAGGCTGACAACCCGCCAACATGTCCGACGACTATAGGGTCGTCCCCACGACCCCGGGCCAAAGTTGGCAAGCCGCCGAAATGTCCGACGACTGTAGGGTCGTCCCCACGACCCCGGGACTAGATTGGCCCGCCACCGTCAAGTCCGACGACTATAGGGTCGTCCCCAGGACCTCGGGACAAGGTTGGCCCGCCGCCGACTTGTCCGACGACTATAGGGCCGTACCCACGACCCCGGGACTAGGCTGACAAGCCGCCAACATGTCCGACGACTATAGGGTCGTCCCCACGACCCCGGGCCAAAGTTGGCCTGCCGCCGAAATGTCCGACGACTATAGGGTCGTCCCCACGACCCCGGGACTAGATTGTCCCGCCACCGTCATGTCCGACGACTATAGGGTCGTCCCCACGACCCCGGGCCAAAGTTGGCCAGCCGCCGACATTTCCGACGACTATAGAGTCGTCTCCACGACACCGGGCCAAAGTTGGCCAGCCGCAGACATGTCCGACGACTATAGGGTCGTCCCCACGACCCCGGGACAAGGTTGGCCCGCCGCCGACTTGTCCGACGACTATAGGGCCGTACCCACGACCCCGGGACTAGGCTGACAAGCCGCCAACATGTCCGACGACTATAGGGTCGTCCCCACGACCCCGGGCCAAAGTTGGCCAGCCGCCGAAATGTCCGACGACTATAGGGTCGTCCCCACGACCCCGGGAGTAGATTGGCCCGCCACCGTCATGTCCGACGACTATAGGGTCGTCCCCACGACCCCGGGCCAAATTTGGCAAGCCGCCGAAATGTCCGACGACTGTAGGGTCGTACCCACGACCCCGGGACTAGGCTGACAAGCCGCCAACATGTCCGACGACTATAGGGTCGTCCCCACGACCCCGGGCCAAAGTTGGTCAGCCGCCGAAATGTCCGACGACTATAGGGTCGTCCCCACGACCCCGGGACTAGATTGGCCCGCCACCGTCATGTCCGACGACTATAGGGTCGTCCCCACGACCCCGGGCCAAAGTTGGCAAGCCGCCGAAATGTCCGACGACTGTAGGGTCGTACCCACGACCCCGGGACTAGGCTGACAAGCCGCCAACATGTCCGACGACTATAGGGTCGCCCCCACGACCCCGGGCCAAAGTTAGCAAGCCGCCGAAATGTCCGACGACTGTAGGGTCGTCCCCAGGACCTCGGGACTAGATTGGCCCGCCACCGTCAAGTCCGACGACCATAGGGTCGTCCCCACGACCCCGGGCCAAAGTTGGCAAGCCGCCGAAATGTCCGACGACTGTAGGGTCGTACCCACGACCCCGGGAGTAGGCTGACAAGCCGCCAACATGTCCGACGATTATTGGGTCGCCCCCACGACCCCGGGCCAAAGTTGGCCAGCCGCCGACATGTCCGACGACTATAGGGTCGTCCCCACGACCTCGGGTCTAGATTGGCCCGCTACCGTCATGTCCGAAGACTATAGGGTCGTTCCCACGACACCGGTCCAAAGTTGGCCAGCCGCCGACATATCCGACGACTATAGGGTCGTCCCCACGAACCCGGGCCAAAGTTGGCAAGCCGCCGAAATGTCCGACGACTATAGGGTCGTCCCCACGACCCCGCGACTAGGTTGGCCAGCCGCCGACATGTCCGACGACTATAGGGTCGTCCCCAGGACCTCGGGACTAGATTGGCCCGCCACCGTCAAGTCCGACGACCATAGGGTCGTCCCCACGACCCCGGGCCAAAGTTGGCAAGCCGCCGAAATGTCCGACGACTGTAGGGTCGTACCCACGACCCCGGGAGTAGACTGACAAGCCGCCAACATGTCCGACGAGTATAGGGTCGCCCCCACGACCCCGGGCCAAAGTTGGCCACCCGCCGACATGTCCGACGACTATAGGGTCGTCCCCACGACCCCGGGTCTAGGTTGGCCAGCCGCCGACATGTCCGACGACTATAGGGTCGTCCCCACGACCCCGGGCCAAAGTTGGCCAGCCGCCGACATGTCCGACGACTATAGGGTCGTCCCCACGACCCCGGGGCTAGATTGGCCCGCCACCGTCATGTCCGACGACTATAGGGTCGTCCCCACGACCCCGGGACTAGGTTGGCCAGCCGCAGACATGTCCGACGACAATAGGGTCGTCTCCACGACCCCGGGTCCAGGTTGGCCAGCCGCCGACATTTCCGACGACTATAGAGTCGTCCCCACGACACCGGGACTAGATTGGTCCGCCACCGTCAAATCCGACGACTATAGGGTCGTCCCCACGACCCCGCGACTAGGTTGGCCAGCCGCCGACATGTCCGACGACCATAGGGTCGTCCCCACGACCCCGGGCCAAAGTTGGCAAGCCGCCGTTATGTCCGACGACTGTAGGGTCGTACCCACGACCCCGGGAGTAGGCTGACAAGCCGCCAACATGTCCGACGAGTATAGGGTCGCCCCCACGACCCCGGGCCAAAGTTGGCCAGCCGCCGACATGTCCGACGACTATTGGATCGTCCCCACGACCACGGGCCAAAGTTGGCCAGCCGCCGACATGTCCGACGACTATAGGGTCGTCCCCACGACCCCGGGGCTAGATTGGCCCGCCACCGTCATGTCCGACGACTATAGGGTCGTCCCCACGACCCCGGGACTAGGTTGGCCAGCCGCAGACATGTCCGACGACAATAGGGTCGTCTCCACGACCCCGGGTCCAGGTTGGCCAGCCGCCGACATTTCCGACGACTATAGAGTCGTCCCCACGACACCGGGACTAGATTGGTCCGCCACCGTCAAATCCGACGACTATAGGGTCGTCCCCACGACCCCGGGACTAGATTAGCCCGCCACCGTCATGTCACACGACTATAGGGTCGTCCCCACGACACCGGGCCAAAGTTGGCCAGCCGCCGACATGTCCGACGACTATAGGGTCGTCCCCACGACCCCGGGACAAGGTTGGCCCGCCGCCGACTTGGCCGACGACTATAGGGTCGTACCCAGGACCCCGGGACTAGGCTGACAACCCGCCAACATGTCCGACGACTATAGGGTCGTCCCCACGACCCCGGGCCAAAGTTGGCAAGCCGCCGAAATGTCCGACGACTGTAGGGTCGTCCCCACGACCCCGGGACTAGATTGGCCCGCCACCGTCAAGTCCGACGACTATAGGGTCGTCCCCAGGACCTCGGGACTAGATTGGCCCGCCACCGTCAAGTCCGACGACCATAGGGTCGTCCCCACGACCCCGGGCCAAAGTTGGCAAGCCGCCGAAATGTCCGACGACTGTAGGGTCGTACCCACGACCCCGGGAGTAGGCTGACAAGCCGCCAACATGTCCGACGATTATTGGGTCGCCCCCACGACCCCGGGCCAAAGTTGGCCAGCCGCCGACATGTCCGACGACTATAGGGTCGTCCCCACGACCTCGGGTCTAGATTGGCCCGCTACCGTCATGTCCGAAGACTATAGGGTCGTCCCCACGACACCGGTCCAAAGTTGGCCAGCCGCCGACATATCCGACGACTATAGGGTCGTCCCCACGAACCCGGGCCAAAGTTGGCAAGCCGCCGAAATGTCCGACGACTATAGGGTCGTCCCCACGACCCCGCGACTAGGTTGGCCAGCCGCCGACATGTCCGACGACTATAGGGTCGTCCCCAGGACCTCGGGACTAGATTGGCCCGCCACCGTCAAGTCCGACGACCATAGGGTCGTCCCCACGACCCCGGGCCAAAGTTGGCAATCCGCCGAAATGTCCGACGACTGTAGGGTCGTACCCACGACCCCGGGAGTAGGCTGACAAGCCGCCAACATGTCCGACGAGTATAGGGTCGCCCCCACGACCCCGGGCCAAAGTTGGCCACCCGCCGACATGTCCGACGACTATAGGGTCGTCCCCACGACCCCGGGTCTAGGTTGGCCAGCCGCCGACATGTCCGACGACTATAGGGTCGTCCCCACGACCCCCGGACTAGGTTGGCTCGCCGCCGACTTTTCCGACGAGTATAGGGTCCTCCCCACGACCACGGGCCAAAGTTGGCCAGCCGCCGACATGTCCGACGACTATAGGGTCGTCCCCACGACCCCGGGACAAGGTTGGCCCGCCACCGTCTTGTCCGACGACTATAGGGTCGTCTTTACGACCACGGGCCAAAGTTGGCCAGCCGTCGACATTTCCGATGACTATAGGGTCGTCCCCACGACCCCGAGACTAGATTGGCCCGCCACCGTCATGTCCGACGAAAATAGGGTCGTCCCCACGACCCCGGGTCGAGGTTGGCCAGCCGCCGACATTTCCGACGACTATAAGAGTCGTCCCCACGACACCGGGCCAAAGTTGGCCAGCCGCCGACATGTCCGACGACTATAGGGTCGTCCGCCACGACCCCGGGACAAGGTTGGACCGCCACCGTCTTGTCCGACGACTATAGGGTCGTCCACACGACCCCGGGTCTAGGTTGGCCAGCCGCCGACATGTCCGACGACTATAGTGTCGTCCCCACGACACCGGGCCAAAGTTGGCCAGCCGCCGACATGTCCGACGACTATTGGGTCGTCTCCACGACACCGGGCCAAAGTTGGCCAGCCGCTGACATGTCCAACGACTATAGGGTCGTCCCCACGACCACGGGCCAAAGTTGACCAGCCGCCGACATGTCCGACGACTATAGGGTCGTCCCCACGACCCCGAGTCCAGGTTGGCCCCCACCGACAAGTCCGACGACTATAGGGTCGTCCCCACGACCCCGGGACTAGATTGGCCCGCCACCGCCTTGTCCGACGACAATAGGGTCGTCCCCACGACCCCGGGTCTAGGTTGGCCAGCCGCCGACATGTCCGACGAAAATCGGATCGTCCCCACGACCACGCGCCAAAGTTGGCCAGCCGCCGACATGTCCGACGACTATTGGATCGTCCCCACGACCACGGGCCAAAGTTGGCCAGCCGCCGACATGTCCGACGACTATAGGGTCGTCCCGACGACCCCGGGACTAGATTGGCCCGCCACCGTCATGTCCGACGACTATAGGGTCGTCCCCACGACCCCGGGCCAAAGTTGGCCAGCCGCCGACATGTCCGACGACTATAGGGTCGTCCCCACGACCCCGAGACTAGATTGGCCCGCCACCGTCATGTCCGACGAAAATAGGGTCGTCCCCACGACCCCGGGTCCAGGTTGGCCAGCCGCCGACATTTTCGACGACTATAGAGTCGTCCCCACGAACCCGGGCCAAAGTTGGCAAGCCGCCGAAATGTCCGACGACTGTAGGGTCGTACCCACGACCCCGGGACTAGGCTGACAAGCCGCCAACATGTCCGACGACTATAGGGTCGTCCCCACGACCCCGGGTCTAGGTTGGCCAGCCGCCGACATGTCCGACGACAATCGGATCGTCCCCACGACCACGCGCCAAAGTTGGCCAGCCGCCGACATGTCCGACGACTATTGGATCGTCCCCACGACCACGGGCCAAAGTTGGCCAGCCGCCGACATGTCCGACGACTATAGGGTCGTCCCGACGACCCCGGGTCCAGGTTGGCCAGCCGCCGACATTTCCGACGACTATAGAGTCGTCCCCACGACACCGGGCCAAAGTTGGCCAACCGCCGACATGTCCGACGACTATAGGGTCGTCCCCACGACCCCGGGACTAGATTGGTCCGCCACCGTCATATCCGACGACTATAGGGTCGTCCCCACGACCCCGGGCCAAAGATGTCCAGCCGCCGTCTTCTCCGACGACTATAGGGTCGTCGTCACGACCCCGGGTCCAGGTTGGCCAGCCGCCGACATTTCCGACGACTATAGAGTCGTCCCCACGACACCGGGCCAAAGTTGGACAGCCGCCGACATGTCCGACGACTATAGGGTCGTCCCCACGACCCCGGGCCAAAGTTGGCCAGCCGCCGACATGTCCGACGACTATAGGGTCGTCCCCACGTCCACGGGCCAAAGTTGGCATGCCGCCGAAATGTCCGACGATTATAGGGTCGTCCCCACGACCCCGGGCCAAAGTTGGCAAGCCGCCGAAATGTCCGAAGACTGTAGGGTCGTACCCACGACCCCGGGACTAGGCTGACAAGCCGCCAACATGTCCGACGACTATAGGGTCGCCCCCACGACCCCGGGCCAAAGTTGGCCAGCCGCTGACATGTCCAACGACTATTGGGTCGTCCCCACGACCACGGGCCAAAGTTTGCCAGCCGCCGACATGTCCGAAGACTATAGGGTCGTCCCCACGACCCCGGGCCAAAGATGTCCAGCCGCCGTCTTGTCCGACGACTATAGGGTCGTCCCCACGACCCCGAGTCCAGGTTGGCCAGCCGCCGACATTTCCGACGACTATAGAGTCGTCCCCACGACCCCGGGCCAAAGTTGGTAAGACGCCGACATGTCCGACGACTATAGGGTCGTCCCCACGACCCCGAGACTAGATTGGCCCGTCACCGTCATGTCCGACGACAATAGGGTCGTCCCCACGACCCCGGGTCCAGGTTGGCCAGCGGCCGACATTTCCGACGACTATAGAGTCGTCCCCACGACACCGGGCCAAAGTTGGCCAGCCGCCGACATGTCCGACGACTATAGGGTCGTCCCCACGACCCCGGGACTAGATTGGCCCGCCACCGTCATGTCCGACGACAATAGGGTCGTCCCCACGACCCCGGGTCTAGGTTGGCCAGCCGCCGACTTGTCCGACGACTATAGGGTCGTACCCACGACCCCGGGACTAGGCTGACAAGCCGCCAACATGTCCGACGACTATAGGTTCGTCCCCACGACCCCGGGCCAAAGATGTCCAGCCGCCGTCTTGTCCGACGACTATAGGGTCGTCCCCACGACCCCGGGACTAGATTGGCCCGCCACCGTCATGTCCGACGATTATAGGGTCGTCCCCACGACCGCGAGACTAGATTGGCCCGCCACCGTCATGTCCGACGACAATAGGGTCGTCCCCACGACCACGGGCCAAAGTTGACCAGCCGCCGACATGTCCGACGACTATAGGGTCGTCCCCACGACCCCGGGACTAGATTGGCCCGCCACCGTCATGTCCAACGACTATAGGGTCGTCCCCACAACCACGGGCCAAAGTTGGCCTGCCGCCGACATGTCCGACGACGATTGGATCGTCCCCACGACCACGGGCCAAAGTTGGCCAGCCGCCGACATGTCCGACGACTATAGGGTCGTCCCCACGACCCCGGGACTAGATTGGTCCGCCACCGTCTTGTCCGACGACTATAGGGTCGTCCCCACGACCACGGGCCAAAGTTGACCAGCCGCCGACATGTCCGACGACTATAGGGTCGTCCCCACGACCCCGGGACTAGATTGGCCCGCCACCGTCATGTCCGACGATTATAGGGTCGTCCCCACGACCGCGAGACTAGATTGGCCCGCCACCGTCATGTCCGACGACAATAGGGTCGTCCCCACGACCCCGGGACTAGATTGGCCCGCCACCGTCATGTCCAACGATTATAGGGTCGTCCCTACGACCCCGGGACTAGATTGGCCCGCCACCGTCATGTCCGACGAATATAGGGTCGTCCACACGACCCTGGGACAAGCTTGGCCCGCCGGCGACTTGTCCGACGACTATAGGGTCGTCCCCACGACCCCGGGACTAGATTGGCCCGCCACCGTCATGTCCGACGACAATAGGGTCGTCCCCACGACCCCGGGTCTAGGTTGGCCAGCTGCCGACATGTCCGACGACTATAGAGTCGTCCCCACGACACCGCGCCAAAGTTGGACAGCCGCCGACATGTCCGACTACTATAGGGTCGTCCCCACGACCTCGGGTCTAGATTGGCCCGCTACCGTCATGTCCGAAGACTATAGGGTCGTCCCCACGACCTCGGGACTAGATTGGCCCGCTACCGTCAAGTCCGACGACTATAGGGTCGTCCCACGACCCCGGGCCAAAGTTGGCAAGCCGCCGAAATGTCCGACGACTATAGGGTCGTCCCCACGAACGCGAGCCAAGGATGTCCAGCCGCCGTCTTGTCCGACGCCTATAGGGTCGTCCCCACGACCCCGGGCCAAAGTTGGCATGCCGCCGAAATGTCCGCCGACTATAGGGTCGTCCCCACGACCCCGGGCCAAAGTTGGCAAGCCGCCGAAATGTCCGACGACTATAGGGTCGTCCCCACGAACGCGAGCCAAGGATATCCAGCCGCCGTCTTGTCCGACGACTATAGGGTCGTCCCCAAAACCCCGGGACTAGATTGGTCCGCCACCGTCATGTCCGACGACTATAGGGTCGTCCCCACGACCCCGGGCCAAAGTTGGCAAGCCGCCGAAATGTCCGACGACTGTAGGGTCGTCCCCACGACCCCGGGACTAGATTGGCCCGCCACCGTGAAGTCCGACGACTATAGGGTCGTCCCCACGACCTCGGGACTAGGTTGGCCAGCCGCCGACATGTCCGACGACTATAGGGTCCACCCCACGACCCCGGGCCAATGTTGGCCAATCGCCGACATATCCGACGACTATAGGGTCGTCCCTACGACCCCGGGACTAGATTGGCCCGCCACCGTCATGTCCAACGACTATAGGGTCGTCCCCACGACCCCGGGACTAGATTGGCCCGCCACCGTCATGTCCGACGACTATAGAGTCGTCCACACGACTACGGGCCAAAGTTGGCCAGCCGCCGACATGTCCGACGACTATTGGGTCGTCCCCACGACCACGGGCCAAAGTTGGCCAGCCGCCGACATGTCCGAAGACTATAGGGTCGTCCCCACGACCCCGGGACTAGATTGACCAGCCGCCGACATGTCCGACGACTGCAGGGTCGTCCCCACGACCTCGGGACTAGGTTGGCCAGCCGCCGACATGTCTGACGACTATTGGGTCGTCCCCACGACCCCGGGACTAGAATGGCCCGCCACCGTCATGTCCAACGACTATCGGATCGTCCCCACGACCACGGGACTAGGTTGGCCAGCCGCCGACATGTCCGACGACTATAGGGTCGTCCCGACGACCCCGGGCCAATGTTGGCCAGCCGCCGACATGTCCGCCGACTATTGGGTCGTCCCCACGACCACGGGCCAAAGTTGGCCAGCCGCCGACATGTCCGACGACTATTGGATCGTCCCCACGACCCCGGGACAAGATTGGCCCGCCACCGTCATGTCCAACGACTATCGGATCGCCCCCACGACCACGGGCCAAAGTTGGCCAGCCGCCGACATGTCCGACGACTATTGGGTCGTCCCCACGACCACGGGCCAAAGTTTTGCCAGCCGCCGACATGTCCGACGACAATAGGGTCGTCCCCACGACCCCGGGTCTAGGTTGGCCAGCCGCCGACATGTCCGACGACTATAGAGTCGTCCCCACGACACCGGGCAAAAGTTGGCCAGCCGCTGACATGTCCAACGACTATAGGGTCGTCCCCACGACCACGGGCCAAAGTTGGCCAGCCGCCGACATGTCCGACGACTATTGGATCGTTCCCACGACCACGGGCCAATGTTGGCCAGCCGCCGACATGTCCGACGACTATAGGGTCGTCCCCACGACCCCAGGAGTAGGTTGGCCAGCCGCCGACATGTCCGACGACTATAGGATCGTCCCGACGACCACGGGCCAATGTTGGCTAGCCGCCGACATGTCCGTCGACTATTGGATCGTCCCCACGACCCCGGGCCAAAGTTGGCAAGCCGCCGACATGTCCGACGACTATAGGGTCGTCCCCACGACCTCGGGACTAGGTTGGGAAGCCGCCGACATGTCCGACGACTATAGGGTCGTCCCCACGACCCCGGGCCAAAGTTGGCAAGCCGCCGAAATGTCCGACGACTGTAGGGTCGTCCCCACGACCCCGGGCCAAAGTTGGCAAGCCGCCGAAATGTCCGACGACTGTAGGGTCGTCCCCACGACCCCGGGACTAGATTGGCCCGCCACCGTCAGGTCCGACGACTATAGGGTCGTCCCTACGACCTCGGGACTAGATTGGCCCGCCAGCGTCAAATCCGACGACTATAGGGTCGTCCCCACGACCCCGGGCCAAAGTTGGCAAGCCGCCGAAATGTCCGACAACTGTAGGGTCGTCCCCACAACCCCGGGACTAGATTGGCCCGCCACCGTCAAGTCCGACGACTATAGGGTCGTCCCCACGACCCCGGGCCAAAGTTGGCAAGCCGCCGAAATGTCCGACGACTGTAGGGTAGTCCCCACGACCCCCGGACTAGATTGGCCCGCCACCGTCAATTCCGACGACTATAGGGTCGTCCCCACGACCTCGGGACTAGGTTGGCCAGCCGCCGACATGTCCGACGACTATAGGGTCGTCCCCACGACCCCGGGACTAGATTGGCCCGCCACCGTCATGTCCAACGACTATCGGATCGTCCCCACGACC
The DNA here is from genome assembly GCA_963932275.1 of Andrena praecox. Classification (NCBI taxonomy): domain Eukaryota; kingdom Metazoa; phylum Arthropoda; class Insecta; order Hymenoptera; family Andrenidae; genus Andrena; species Andrena praecox. The sequence goes on along the minus strand of CAWVQO010000023.1, from coordinate 181,129 downwards.
ACGGGCCAAAGTTGGCCAGCCGCCGACATGTCCGACGATTATTGGGTCGTCCCCACGACACCGGGCCAAAGTTGGCCAGCCGCTGACATGTCCAACGACTATAGGGTCGTCCCCACGACACCGGGCCAAAGTTGGCCAGCCGCCGACATGTCCGACGACTATAGGGTCGTCCCCACGACCCCGGGCCAAAGATGTCCAGCCGCCGCCTTGTCCGACGACTATAGGGTCGTCCCCACGACCCCTAGTCCAGGTTGGCCAGCCGCCGACATTTCCGACGACTATAGAGTCGTCCCCACGACCCCGGGCCAAAGTTGGCCAGCCGCCGACATGTCCGACGACTATGGGGTCGTCCCCACGACCCCGAGACTAGATTGGCCCGCCACCGTCATGTCCGACGACAATAGGGTCGTCCCCACGACCCCGGGTCCAGGTTGGCCAGCCGCCGACATTTCCGACGACTATAGAGTCGTCCCCACGACACCGGGCCAAAGTTGGCCAGCCGCCGACATGTCCGACGACTATAGGGTCGTCCCCACGGCCCCGGGACTAGATTGGCCCGGCACCGTCATGTCCGACGATTATAGGGTCGTCCCCACGACCCCGGGACATGCTTGGCCCGCCGCCGAATTGTTCGACGACTATAGGGTCGTCCCCACGACCCCGGGACTAGATTGGCCCGCCACCGTCATGTCCGACGAGAATAGGGTCGTCCCCTCGACCCCGGGTCTAGGTTGGCCAGCCGCCGACTTGTCCGACGACTATAGGGTCGTCCCCACGACCCCGGGCCAAAGATGTCCAGCCGCCGTCTTGTCCGACGACTATAGGGTCGTCCCCACGACCCCGGGACTAGATTGGCCCGCCACCGTCATGTCCAACGACTATAGGGTCGTCCCCACAACCACGGGCCAAAGCTGGCCAGCCGCCGACATGTCCAACGACTATAGGGTCGTCCCCACGACCACGGGCCAAAGTTGACCAGCCGCCGACATGTCCGACGACTATTGGATCGTCCCCACGACCCCGGGACTAGGCTGACAAGCCGCCAACATGTCCGACGACTATAGGGTCGTCCCCACGACCCCGGGCCAAAGTTAGCAAGCCGCCGAAATGTCCGACGACTGTAGGGTCGTCCCCACGACCCCTAGTCCAGGTTGGCCAGCCGCCGACATTTCCGACGACTATAGAGTCGTCCCCACGACCCCGGGCCAAAGTTGGCCAGCCGCCGACATGTCCGACGACTATGGGGTCGTCCCCAGGACCCCGAGACTAGATTGGCCCGCCACCGTCAAGTCCGACGACTATAGGGTCGTCCCCAGGACCTCGGGACTAGATTGGCCCGCCACCGTCAAGTCCGACGACCATAGGGTCGTCCCCACGACCCCGGGCGAAAGTTGGCAAGCCGCCGAAATGTCCGACGACTGTAGGGTCGTACCCACGACCCCGGGACTAGGCTGACAAGCCGCCAACATGTCCGACGAGTATAGGGTCGCCCCCACGACCCCGGGCCAAAGTTGGCCAGCCGCCGACATGTCCGACGACTATAGGGTCGTCCCCACGACCTCGGGTCTAGATTGGGCCGCCACCGTCAAGTCCGACGACTATAGGGTCGTCCCCAGGACCTCGGGACTAGATTGGCCCGCCACCGTCAAGTCCGACGACTATAGGGTCGTCCCCACGACCTCGGGACTAGGTTGGCCAGCCGCCGACATGTCCGACCACTATTGGGTCGTCCCCACGACCACGGGCCAAAGATGTCCACCCGCCGTCTTGTCCGACGCCTATAGGGTCGTCCCCACGACCCCGGGCCAAAGATGTCCAGCCGCCGTCTTGTCCGACGACTATAGGGTCGTCCCCACGACCCCGGGCCAAAGTTGGCAAGCCGCCGAAATGTCCGACGACTGTAGGGTCGTCCCCACAACCGCGAGACTAGATTGGCCCGCCACCGTCATGTCCGACGGCTATAGGGTCGTACCCGCGACCCCGGGACTAGGCTGACAACCCGCCAACATGTCCGACGACTATAGGGTCGTCCCCACGACCTCGGGTCTAGATTGGCCCGCTACCGTCATGTCCGAAGACTATAGGGTCGTCCCCACGACACCGGTCCAAAGTTGGCCAGCCGCCGACATGTCCGACGACTATAGGGTCGTCCCCACGAACCCGGGCCAAAGTTGGCAAGCCGCCGAAATGTCCGACCACTATAGGGTCGTCCCCACGACCCCGGGACAAGCGTGGCCCGCCGCCGACTTGTTCGACGACTATAGTGTCGTCCCCACGACCCCGGGTCTAGATTGGCCCGCCACCGTCATGTCCGACGACTATTGGATCGTCCCCACGACCACGGGCCAAAGTTGGCCAGCCGCCGACATGTTCGACTATAGGGTGGTCCCCACGACCCCGGGACTAGATTGGTCCGCCACCGTCAAGTCCGACGACCTCGGGACTAGGTTGGCCAGCCGCCGACATGTCCGACGACTATAGGGTCGTCCCCACGACCTCGGGCCAATTTTGGCCAGCCGCCGACATGTCCGACGACTATAGGGTCGTCCCCACGACCCCGGGCCAAAGTTGGCAAGCCGCCGAAATGTCCGACGACTGTAGGGTCGTCCCCAAGACCGCGGGACTAGATTGGCTCGCCGCCGACTTGTCCGACGACTGTAGGGTCGTCCCCATGACCCCGGGACTAGATTGGCCCGCCACCGTCATTTCCGACGACTATAGGGTCGTCCGCACGACCCCGGGACTAGATTGGCCCGCCACCGTCATGTCCGACGACAATAGGGTCGTCCCCACGACCCCGGGTCCAGGTTGGCGAGCCTCCGACATGTCCGACGACTATAGGGTCGTCCCCACGACCCCGGGACTAGGTTGGCTCGCCACCGTCATGTCTGACGACTATAGGGACGTCCCCACGACCACGGGCCAAAGTTGGCCAGCCGCCGACTTGTCCGACGACTATAGGGTCGTCCCCACGACCACGGGCCAAAGATGTCCAGCCGCCGTCTTGTCCGACGACTATAGGGTCGTCCCCACGACCCCGGGACTAGATTGGCCCGCCACCGTCATGTCCAACGACTATAGGGTCGTCCCCACAACCACGGGCCAAAGTTGGCCAGCCGCCGACATGTCCGACGATTATTGGATCGTCCCCACGACCACGGGCCAAAGTTGGCAAGCCGCCGAAATGTCCGACGACTGTAGGGTCGTCCCCACGACCCCGGGACTAGATTGGCCCGCCACCGTCAAGTCCGACGACTATAGGGCCGTCCCCAGGACCTCGGGACTAGATTGGCCCGCCACCGTCAAGTCCGACGACCATAGGGTCGTCCCCACGACCCCGGGCCAAAGTTGGCAAGCCGCCGAAATGTCCGACGACTGTAGGGTCGTACCCACGACCCCGGGACTAGGCTGACAAGCCGCCAACATGTCCGACGAGTATAGGGTCGCCCCCACGACCCCGGGCCAAAGTTGGCAAGCCGCCGAAATGTCCGACGACTGTAGGGTCGTCCCCAAGACCGCGGGACTAGATTGGCTCGCCGCCGACTTGTCCGAAGAATATAGGGTCGTCCCCACGACCACGGGACTAGATTGGCCAGCCACCGCCATGTCCGACGACTATAGGGTCGTCCCCACGACCTCGGGACTAGGTTGGCCAGCCGCCGACATGTCCGACGACTGTAGGGTCGTCCCCATGACCCCGGGACTAGATTGGCCCGCCACCGTCATTTCCGACGACTATAGGGTCGTCCGCACGACCCCGGGACTAGATTGGCCCGCCACCGTCATGTCCGACGACAATAGGGTCGTCCCCACGACCCCGGGTCCAGGTTGGCGAGCCTCCGACATGTCCGACGACTATAGGGTCGTCCCCACGACCCCGGGACTAGGTTGGCTCGCCACCGTCATGTCTGACGACTATAGGGTCGTCCCCACGACCACGGGCCAAAGTTGGCCAGCCGCCGACTTGTCCGACGACTATAGGGTCGTCCCCACGACCACGGGCCAAAGTTGGCCAGCCGGCGACATGTCCGACGACTATAGGGTCGTCCCTACGACCCCGGGACTAGGTTGGCCCGCCGCAGACTTCTCCGACGACTATAGGGTCGTCCCCACGACCCCCGGACTAGGTTGGCTCGCCGCCGACTTGTCCGACGAGTATAGGGTCCTCCCCACGACCACGGGCCAAAGTTGGCCAGCCGCCGACATGTCCGACGACTATAGGGTCGTCGCCACAACCACGGGCCAAAGATGTCCAGCCGCCGTCTTGTCCGACGACTATAGGGTCGTCCCCACGACCCTGGGACTAGATTGGCCCGCCACCGTCATGTCCAACGACTATAGGGTCGTCCCCACAACCACGGGCCAAAGTTGGCCAGCCGCCGACATGTCCGACGATTATTGGATCGTCCCCACGACCACGGGCCAAAGTTGGCAAGCCGCCGAAATGTCCGACGACTGTAGGGTCGTCCCCACGACCCCGGGACTAGATTGGCCCGCCACCGTCAAGTCCGACGACTATAGGGCCGTCCCCAGGACCTCGGGACTAGATTGGCCCGCCACCGTCAAGTCCGACGACCATAGGGTCGTCCCCACGACCCCGGGCCAAAGTTGGCAAGCCGCCGAAATGTCCGACGACTGTAGGGTCGTACCCACGACCCCGGGACTAGGCTGACAAGCCGCCAACATGTCCGACGAGTATAGGGTCGCCCCCACGACCCCGGGCCAAAGTTGGCCAGCCGCCGACATGTCCGACGACTATAGGGTCGTCCCCACGACCTCGGGTCTAGATGGCCCGCTACCGTCATGTCCGAAGACTATAGGGTCGTCCCCACGACACCGGTCCAAAGTTGGCCAGCCGCCGACATGTCCGACGACTATAGGGTCGTCCCCACGAACCCGGGCCAAAGTTGGCAAGCCGCCGAAATGTCCGACGACTATAGGGTCGTCCCCACGACCCCGGGACTAGGTTGGCCAGCCGCCGACATGTCCGACGACTATAGGGTCGTCCCCACGACCGCGAGCCAAGGATATCCAGCCGCCGTCTTGTCCGACGACTATAGGGTCGTCCCCACGACCCCGGGACTAGATTGGCCCGCCACCGTCATGTCCGACGACTATAGGGTCGTCCCCACGTCCCCGGGACAAGGTTGGCCCGCCGCCGACTTGTCCGACGACCATAGGGTCGTCCCCACGACCCCGGGCCAAAGTTGGCAAGCCGCCGAAATGTCCGACGACTGTAGGGTCGTACCCACGACCCCGGGACTAGGCTGACAAGCCGCCAACATGTCCGACGAGTATAGGGTCGTCCCCACGACACCGGGCCAAAGATGGACAGCCGCCGACATGTCCGACTACTATAGGGTCGTCCCCACGACCTCGGGTCTAGATTGGCCCGCTACCGTCATGTCCGAAGACTATAGGGTCGTCCCCACGACCACGGGACTAGATTGGCCAGCCACCGCCATGTCCGAAGACTATAGGGTCGTCCCCACGACCACGGGACTAGATTGGCCAGCCAGCGCCATGTCCGACGACTATAGGGTCGTCCCCACGACCTCGGGACTAGGTTGGCCAGCCGCCGACATGTCCGACGACTATAGGGTCGTCCCCACGACCGCGAGCCAAGGATATCCAGCCGCCGTCTTGTCCGACGACTATAGGGTCGTCCCCACGACCCCGGGACTAGATTGGCCCGCCACCGTCATGTCCGACGACTATAGGGTCGTCCCCACGTCCCCGGGACAAGGTTGGCCCGCCGCCGACTTGTCCGACGACTATAGGGTCGTACCCACGACCCCGGGACTAGATTGGCCCGCCACCGTCATGTCCAACGACTATAGGGTCGTCCCCACGACCCCGGGCCAAAGTTGGCATGCCGCCGAAATGTCCGACGACTATAGGGTCGTCCCCACGACCACAGGCCAAAGTTGGCAAGCCGCCGAAATGTCCGACGACTATAGGGTCGTCCCCACGACCGCGGGCCAAAGATGTCCAGCCGCCGTCGTGTCCGACGACTATAGGGTCGTCCCCACGACCCCGGGCCAAAGTTGGCAAGCCGCCGAAATGTCCGACGACTATAGGGTCGTCCCCACGACCCCGGGCCAATGTTGGCCAATCGCCGACATCTCCGACGACTATAGGGTCGTCCCCACGACCCCGGGACTAGATTGGCCCGCCATCGTCATGTCCAACGACAATAGGGTCGTCCCCACGACCCCGGGACTAGGTTTACAAGCCGCCAACATGTCCGACGACTATAGGGTCGTCCCCACGACCCCGGGCCAAAGATGGCATGCCGCCGAAATGGCCGACGACTATAGGGTCGTCCCCAGGACCGCGGGCCAAAGATGTCAAGCCGTCGTCTTCTCCGACGACTATAGGGTCGTCCCCACGACCCCGGGCCAATGTTGGCCAATTGCCGACATGTCCGACGACTATAGGGTCGTCCCTACGACCCCGGGACTAGATTGGCCCGCCACCGTCATGTCCAACGACTATAGGGTCGTCCCCACGACCATGGGCCAAAGTTGGCCAGCCGCCGATATGTCCAACGACTATTGGGTCGTCCCCACGACCACGGGCCAAAGTTAGCCAGCCGCCGACATGTCCGACGACTATAGGGTCGTCCCCACGACCCCGGGCCAAAGTTGGCAAGCCGCCGAAATGTCCGACGACTATAGGGTCGTCCCCACGACCCCGGGACTAGATTGGTCCGCCACCGTCATGTCCGACGACTATAGGGTCGTCCCTACGACCCCGGGCCAATGTTGGCCAATCGCCGACATGTCCGACGACTATAGGGTCGTCCCTACGACCCCGGGCCAAAGCTGGCCAGCCGCCGACATGTCCGACGACTATTGGATCGTCCCCACGACCACGGGCCAAAGTTGGCCAGCCGCCGACATGTCCGAAGACTATAGGGTCGTCCCCACGACCCCGGGCCAAAGTTGGCAAGCCGCCGAAATGTCCGACGACTATAGGGTCGTCCCCACGACCCCGGGCCAATGTTGGCCAATCGCCGACATCTCCGACGACTATAGGGTCGTCCCCACGACCCCGGGACTAGATTGGCCCGCCATCGTCATGTCCAACGACAATAGGGTCGTCCCCACGACCCCGGGACTAGGTTTACAAGCCGCCAACATGTCCGACGACTATAGGGTCGTCCCCACGACCCCGGGCCAAAGATGGCATGCCGCCGAAATGGCCGACGACTATAGGGTCGTCCCCAGGACCGCGGGCCAAAGATGTCAAGCCGTCGTCTTCTCCGACGACTATAGGGTCGTCCCCACGACCCCGGGCCAATGTTGGCCAATTGCCGACATGTCCGACGACTATAGGGTCGTCCCTACGACCCCGGGACTAGATTGGCCCGCCACCGTCATGTCCAACGACTATAGGGTCGTCCCCACGACCATGGGCCAAAGTTGGCCAGCCGCCGATATGTCCAACGACTATTGGGTCGTCCCCACGACCACGGGCCAAAGTTAGCCAGCCGCCGACATGTCCGACGACTATAGGGTCGTCCCCACGACCCCGGGCCAAAGTTGGCAAGCCGCCGAAATGTCCGACGACTATAGGGTCGTCCCCACGACCCCGGGACTAGATTGGTCCGCCACCGTCATGTCCGACGACTATAGGGTCGTCCCTACGACCCCGGGCCAATGTTGGCCAATCGCCGACATGTCCGACGACTATAGGGTCGTCCCTACGACCCCGGGCCAAGGCTGGCCAGCCGCCGACATGTCCGACGACTATTGGATCGTCCCCACGACCACGGGCCAAAGTTGGCCAGCCGCCGACATGTCCGAAGACTATAGGGTCGTCCCCACGACCCCGGGACTAGATTGGCCAGCCACCGACATGTCCGACGACTATAGAGTCGTCCCCACGACACCGGGTCAAAGTTGGCCAGCCGCTGATATTTCCATCGACTATTGGGTCGTCCCCACGACCACGGGCCAATGTTGGCTAGCCGCCGACATGTCCGACGACTATAGGGTCGTCCCCAGGACCACGGGCCAAAGCTGGCCAGCCGCCGACATGTCCGACGACTATTGGATCGTCCCCACGACCACGGGCCAAGGTTGGCCAGCCGCCGACATGTCCGGCGACTATAGGGTCGTCCCCACGACCCCGGGACTAGATTGGTCCGCCACCGTCATGTCCGACGACTATAGGGTCGTCCCCACGACCCCGGGCCAAAGTTGGCATGCCGCCGAAATGTCCGACGACTGTAGGGTCGTCCCCACGACCCCGGGACTAGATTGGCCCGCCACCGTCAAGTCCGACGACCTCGGGACTAGGTTGGCCAGCCGCCGACATGTCCGACGACTATAGGGTCGCCCCCACGACCTCGGGCCAATTTTGGCCCGCCGCCAACATGTCCGACGACTATAGGGTCGTCCCCACGACCGCGGGCCAAAGTTGGCAAGCCGCCGAAATGTCCGACGACTGTAGGGTCGTCCCCACGACCCCGGGACTAGATTGGCCCGCCACCGTCAAGTCCGACGACTATAGGGTCGTCCCCACGACCCCGGGTCAAAGTTGGCCAACCGCTGACATTTCCAACGACTATAGGGTCGTCCCCACGGCCTCGGGACTAGGTTGGCCACCCGCCGACATGTCCGACGACTATAGGGTCGTCCACACGACCCCGGGCCAAAGTTGGCAAGACGCCGAAATGTCCAACGACTGTAGGGTCGTCCCCACGACCCCGGGACTAGATTGGTCCGCCACCGTCATGTCCGACGACTATAGGGTCGTCCCCACGACCCCGGGCCAAAGTTGGCAAGCCGCCGAAATGTCCGACGACTGTAGGGTCGTCCCCACGACCCCGGGACTAGATTGGCCCGCCGCCGTCAAGTCCGACGACCTCGGGACTAGGTTGGCCAGCCGCCGACATGTCCGACGACTATAGGGTCGTCCCCACGACCTCGGGCCAATTTTGGCCAGCCCCCGACATGTCCGACGACTATAGGGTCGTCCCCACGACCCCGGGCCAAAGTTGGTAAGCCGCCGAAATGTCCGACGACTGTAGGGTCGTACCCACGACCCCGGGACTAGATTGGCCCGCCACCGTCATGTCCGACGATTATAGGGTCGTCCCCACGACCGCGAGACTAGATTGGCCCGCCACCGTCATGTCCGACGACAATAGGGTCGTCCCCACGACCCCGGGGCCAGGTTGGCCAGCCGCCGACATGTCCGACAACTATAGGGTCGTCCCCACGACCCCGGGCCAAAGATGTCCAGCCGCCATCTTGTCCGACGACTATAGGGTCTTACCCACGACCCCCGGACTAGATTGGCCCGCCACCGACAAGTCCGACGACTATAGGGTTGTCCCCACGACCCCGGGACTAGATTGGCCCGCCATCGTCATGTCCGACGACTATAGGGTCGTCCCCACGACCCCGGGCCAAAGTTGGCCAGCCGCCGACATGTCCGACGACTATAGGGTCGTCCCCAAGACCCCGAGACTAGATTGGCCCGCCACCGTCATGTCCGACGAAAATAGGGTCGTCCCCACGACCCCGGGTTCAGGTTGGCCAGCCGCCGACATTTCCGACGACTATAGAGTCGTCCCCACGACACCGGGCCAAAGTTGGCCAGCCGCCGACATGTCCGACGACTATAGGGTCGTCCCCACGTCCCCGGGACAAGGTTGGCCCGCCGCCGACTTGTCCGACGACTATAGGGCCGTACCCACGACCCCGGGACTAGGCTGACAAGCCGCCAACATGTCCGACGACTATGGGGTCGTCCCCACGACCCCGGGCCAAAGTTGGCCAGCCGCCGAAATGTCCGACGACTATAGGGTCGTCCCCACGACCCCGGGCCAAAGTTGGCCAGCCGCCGAAATGTCCGACGACTATAGGGTCGTCCCCACGATCCCGGGACTAGATTGGCCCGCCACAGTCATGTCCGACGACTATAGGGTCGTCCCCACGACCCCGGGCCAAAGTTGGCAAGCCGCCGAAATGTCCGACGACTGTAGGGCCGTACCCACGACCCCGGGACTAGGCTGACAAGCCGCCAACATGTCCGACGACTATAGGGTCGTCCCCACGACCCCGGGCCAAAGTTGGCAAGCCGCCGAAATGTCCGACGACTGTAGGGTCGTCCCCACGACCCCGGGACTAGATAGGCCCGCCACCGTCAAGTCCGACGACTATAGGGTCGTCCCCAGGACCTCGGGACTAGATTGGCCCGCCACCGTCAAGTCCGACGACTGTAGGGTCGTCCCCACGACCCCGGGCCAAAGTTGGCAAGCCGCCGAAATGTCCGACGACTGTAGGGTGGTACCCACGACCCCGGGACTAGGCTGACAAGCCGCCAACATGTCCGACGACTATAGGGTCGCCCCCACGACCCCGGGCCAAAGTTGGCCAGCCGCCGACATGTCCGACGACTATAGGGTCGTCCCCACGACCCCGAGACTAGATTGGCCCGCCACCGTCATGTCCGACGACAATAGGGTCGTCCCCACGACCCCGGGTCCAGGTTGGCCAGCCGCCGACATTTCCGACGACTATAGAGTCGTCCCCACGACACCGGTCCAAAGTTGGCCAGCCGCCGACATGTCCGACGACTATAGGGTCGTCCCCACGACCCCGGGACTAGATTGGCCCGCCACCGTCATGTCCAACGACTATAGGGTCGTCCCCACGACCCCGGGCCAACGTTGGCCAGCCGCCGACATGTCCGACGACTATAGGGTCGTCCCCACGACCCCGAGACTAGATTGGCCCGCCACCGTCATGTCCGACGACTATAGGGTCGTCCCCACGACCCCGAGACTAGATTGGCCCGCCACCGTCATGTCCGACGAAAATAGGGTCGTCCCCACGACCCCGGGTTCAGGTTGGCCAGCCGCCGACATTTCCGACGACTATAGAGTCGTCCCCACGACACCGGGCCAAAGTTGGCCAGCCGCCGACATGTCCGACGACTATAGGGTCGTCCCCACGACCCCGGGCCAAAGTTGGCAAGCCGCCGAAATGTCCGACGACTGTAGGGTCGTACCCACGACCCCGGGACTAGATTGGCCCGCCACCGTCATGTCCGACGATTATAGGGTCGTCCCCACGACCGCGAGACTAGATTGGCCCGCCACCGTCATGTCCGACGACAATAGGGTCGTCCCCACGACCCCGGGTCCAGGTTGGTCAGCCGCCGACATTTCCGACGACTATAGAGTCGTCCCCACGACACCGTGCCAAAGTTGGCCAGCCGCCGACATGTCCGACAACTACAGGGTCGTCCCCACGACCCCGGGCCAAAGATGTCCAGCCGCCGTCTTGTCCGACGACTATAGGGTCTTACCCACGACCGCGAGACTAGATTGGCCCGCCACCGTCATGTCCGACGACAATAGGGGCGACCCCACGACCCCGGGTCCAGGTTGGTCAGCCGCCGACATTTCCGACGACTATAGGGTCGTCCCCATGACCCCGGGCCAAAGTTGGCAAGCCGCCGAAATGTCCGACGACTGTAGGGTCGTCCCCACGACCCCGGGCCAAAGATGTCCAGCCGCCGTCTTGTCCGACGACTATAGGGTCGTCCCCACGACCCCGGGACTAGATTGGCCCGCCACCGTCATGTCCAACGACTATAGGGTCGTCCCCACAACCACGGGCCAAAGCTGGCCAGCCGCCGACATGTCCAACGACTATTGGATCGTCCCCACGACCACGGGCCAAAGTTGGCCAGCCGCCGACATGTCCGAAGACTATAAGGTCGTCCCCACGACCCCGGGACTAGATTGGCCAGCCGCCGACATGTCCGACGACTATAGAGTCGTCCCCACGACACCGGGTCAAAGTTGGCCAGCCGCTGACATTTCCAACGACTATTGGGTCGTCCCCACGACCACGGGCCAATGTTGGCTAGCCGCCGACATGTCCGACGACTATAGGGTCGTCCCCACGACCACGGGCCAAAGCTGGCCAGCCGCCGACATGTCCGACGACTATTGGATCGTCCCCACGACCACGGGCCAAAGTTGGCCAGCCGCCGACATGTCCGAAGACTATAGGGTCGTCCCCACGACCCCGGGACTAGATTGGTCCGCCACCGTCATGTCCGACGACTATAGGGTCGTCCACACGACCCCGGGCCAAAGTTGGCAAGCCGCCGAAATGTCCGACGACTGTGGGGTCGTCCCCACGACCCCGGCACTAGATTGGCCCGCCACCGTCAAGTCCGACGACCTCGGGACTAGGTTGGCCAGCCGCCGACATGTCCGACGACTATAGGGTCGTCCCCACGACCTCGGGCCAATTTTGGCCAGCCGCCGACATGTCCGACGACTATAGGGTCGTCCCCACGACCCCGGGCCAAAGTTGGCAAGCCGCCGAAATGTCCGACGACTGTAGGGTCGTCCCCACGACCCCGGGACTAGATAGGCCCGCCACCGTCAAGTCCGACGACTATAGGGTCGTCCCCAGGACCTCGGGACTAGATTGGCCCGCCACCGTCAAGTCCGACGACTATAGGGTCGTCCCCACGACCCCGGGCCAAAGTTGGCAAGCCGCCGAAATGTCCGACGACTGTAGGGTGGTACCCACGACCCCGGGACTAGGCTGACAAGCCGCCAACATGTCCGACGACTATAGGGTCGCCCCCACGACCCCGGGCCAAAGTTGGCCAGCCGCCGACATGTCCGACGACTATAGGGTCGTCCCCACGACCCCGAGACTAGATTGGCCCGCCACCGTCATGTCCGACGACAATAGGGTCGTCCCCACGACCCCGGGTCCAGGTTGGCCAGCCGCCGACATTTCCGACGACTATAGAGTCGTCCCCACGACCCCGGGCCAAAGTTGGCCAGCCGCCGACATGTCCGACGACTATAGGGTCGTCCCCACGACCCCGAGACTAGATTGGCCCGCCACTGTCATGTCCGACGACTATAGGGTCGTCACCACGACCCCGAGATTAGATTGGCCCGCCACCGTCATGTCCGACGAAAATAGGGTCGTCCCCACGACCCCGGGTTCAGGTTGGCCAGCCGCCGACATGTCCGACGACTATAGGGTCGTCCCCACGACCCGGGACTAGAGTGGCCCGCCACCGTCATGTCCGACGACTATATGGTCGTCCCCACGACCACGGGCCAATGTTGGCCAGCCGCTGACTTGTCCGACGACTATAGGGTCGTCCCCACGACCGCGGGGCTAGATTGGCTCGCCGCCGACTTGTCCGACGAGTGTAGGGTCGTCCCCACGACTCCGTGCCAAAGTTGGCAAGCTGCCGACTTGTCCGACGACTATAGGGTCGTCCCCACGACCCCGGGAATAGATTGGCCCGCCACCGTCATTTCCGACGACAATAGGGTCGTACCCACGAGTACGGGCCAAAGTTGGCCAGCCGGCGACATGTCCGACGACTATAGGGTCGTCCCTACGACCCCGGGACTAGGTTGGCCCGCCGCAGACTTCTCCGACGACTATAGGGTCGTCCCCACGACCCCCGGACTAGGTTGGCTCGCCGCCGACTTGTCCGACGAGTATAGGGTCGTCCCCACGACCACGGGCCAAAGTTGGCCAGCCGCCGACTTGTCAGACGACTATAGGGTCGTCCCCATGACCCGGGACTAGACTGGCCCGCCACCGTCATGTCCGACGACTATAGGGTCGTCCCCCCGACCACGGGCCAAAGTTGGCCAGCCGCCGACATATCCGACGACTATAGGGTCGTCCCCACGACCCCGGGCCAAAGTTGGCCAGCCGCCGACATGTCCAACGACTATTGGATCGTCCCCACGACCACGGGCCAAAGTTGGCTAGCCGCCGACATGTCCGAAGACTATAAGGTCGTCCCCACGACCCCGGGACTAGATTGGCCAGCCGCCGACATGTCCGACGACTATAGAGTCGTCCCCACGACACCGGGTCAAAGTTGGCCAGCCGCTGACATTTCCAACGACTATTGGGTCGTCCCCACGACCACGGGCCAATGTTGGCTAGCCGCCGACATGTCCGACGACTATAGGGTCGTCCCCACGACCACGGGCCAAAGCTGGCCAGCCGCCGACATGTCCGACGACTATTGGATCGTCCCCACGACCACGGGCCAAAGTTGGCCAGCCGCCGACATGTCCGAAGACTATAGGGTCGTCCCCACGACCCCGGGACTAGATTGGTCCGCCACCGTCATGTCCGACGACTATAGGGTCGTCCACACGACCCCGGGCCAAAGTTGGCAAGCCGCCGAAATGTCCGACGACTGTGGGGTCGTCCCCACGACCCCGGCACTAGATTGGCCCGCCACCGTCAAGTCCGACGACCTCGGGACTAGGTTGGCCAGCCGCCGACATGTCCGACGACTATAGGGTCGTCCCCACGACCTCGGGCCAATTTTGGCCAGCCGCCGACATGTCCGACGACTATAGGGTCGTCCCCACGACCCCGGGCCAAAGTTGGCAAGCCGCCGAAATGTCCGACGACTGTAGGGTCGTCCCCACGACCCCGGGACTAGATAGGCCCGCCACCGTCAAGTCCGACGACTATAGGGTCGTCCCCAGGACCTCGGGACTAGATTGGCCCGCCACCGTCAAGTCCGACGACTATAGGGTCGTCCCCACGACCCCGGGCCAAAGTTGGCAAGCCGCCGAAATGTCCGACGACTGTAGGGTGGTACCCACGACCCCGGGACTAGGCTGACAAGCCGCCAACATGTCCGACGACTATAGGGTCGCCCCCACGACCCCGGGCCAAAGTTGGCCAGCCGCCGACATGTCCGACGACTATAGGGTCGTCCCCACGACCCCGAGACTAGATTGGCCCGCCACCGTCATGTCCGACGACAATAGGGTCGTCCCCACGACCCCGGGTCCAGGTTGGCCAGCCGCCGACATTTCCGACGACTATAGAGTCGTCCCCACGACCCCGGGCCAAAGTTGGCCAGCCGCCGACATGTCCGACGACTATAGGGTCGTCCCCACGACCCCGAGACTAGATTGGCCCGCCACTGTCATGTCCGACGACTATAGGGTCGTCACCACGACCCCGAGATTAGATTGGCCCGCCACCGTCATGTCCGACGAAAATAGGGTCGTCCCCACGACCCCGGGTTCAGGTTGGCCAGCCGCCGACATGTCCGACGACTATAGGGTCGTCCCCACGACCCGGGACTAGAGTGGCCCGCCACCGTCATGTCCGACGACTATATGGTCGTCCCCACGACCACGGGCCAATGTTGGCCAGCCGCTGACTTGTCCGACGACTATAGGGTCGTCCCCACGACCGCGGGGCTAGATTGGCTCGCCGCCGACTTGTCCGACGAGTGTAGGGTCGTCCCCACGACTCCGTGCCAAAGTTGGCAAGCTGCCGACTTGTCCGACGACTATAGGGTCGTCCCCACGACCCCGGGAATAGATTGGCCCGCCACCGTCATTTCCGACGACAATAGGGTCGTACCCACGAGTACGGGCCAAAGTTGGCCAGCCGGCGACATGTCCGACGACTATAGGGTCGTCCCTACGACCCCGGGACTAGGTTGGCCCGCCGCAGACTTCTCCGACGACTATAGGGTCGTCCCCACGACCCCCGGACTAGATAGGCCCGCCACCGTCAAGTCCGACGACTATAGGGTCGTCCCCAGGACCTCGGGCCAAAGTTGGCAAGCCGCCGAAATGTCCGACGACTGTAGGGTGGTACCCACGACCCCGGGACTAGGCTGACAAGCCGCCAACATGTCCGACGACTATAGGGTCGCCCCCACGACCCCGGGCCAAAGTTGGCCAGCCGCCGACATGTCCGACGACTGTGGGGTCGTCCCCACGACCCCGGCACTAGATTGGCCCGCCACCGTCAAGTCCGACGACCTCGGGACTAGGTTGGCCAGCCGCCGACATGTCCGACGACTATAGGGTCGTCCCCACGACCTCGGGCCAATTTTGGCCAGCCGCCGACATGTCCGACGACTATAGGGTCGTCCCCACGACCCCGGGCCAAAGTTGGCAAGCCGCCGAAATGTCCGACGACTGTAGGGTCGTCCCCACGACCCCGGGACTAGATAGGCCCGCCACCGTCAAGTCCGACGACTATAGGGTCGTCCCCAGGACCTCGGGACTAGATTGGCCCGCCACCGTCAAGTCCGACGACTATAGGGTCGTCCCCACGACCCCGGGCCAAAGTTGGCAAGCCGCCGAAATGTCCGACGACTGTAGGGTGGTACCCACGACCCCGGGACTAGGCTGACAAGCCGCCAACATGTCCGACGACTATAGGGTCGCCCCCACGACCCCGGGCCAAAGTTGGCCAGCCGCCGACATGTCCGACGACTATAGGGTCGTCCCCACGACCCCGAGACTAGATTGGCCCGCCACCGTCATGTCCGACGACAATAGGGTCGTCCCCACGACCCCGGGTCCAGGTTGGCCAGCCGCCGACATTTCCGACGACTATAGAGTCGTCCCCACGACCCCGGGCCAAAGTTGGCCAGCCGCCGACATGTCCGACGACTATAGGGTCGTCCCCACGACCCCGAGACTAGATTGGCCCGCCACTGTCATGTCCGACGACTATAGGGTCGTCACCACGACCCCGAGATTAGATTGGCCCGCCACCGTCATGTCCGACGAAAATAGGGTCGTCCCCACGACCCCGGGTTCAGGTTGGCCAGCCGCCGACATGTCCGACGACTATAGGGTCGTCCCCACGACCCGGGACTAGAGTGGCCCGCCACCGTCATGTCCGACGACTATATGGTCGTCCCCACGACCACGGGCCAATGTTGGCCAGCCGCTGACTTGTCCGACGACTATAGGGTCGTCCCCACGACCGCGGGGCTAGATTGGCTCGCCGCCGACTTGTCCGACGAGTGTAGGGTCGTCCCCACGACTCCGTGCCAAAGTTGGCAAGCTGCCGACTTGTCCGACGACTATAGGGTCGTCCCCACGACCCCGGGAATAGATTGGCCCGCCACCGTCATTTCCGACGACAATAGGGTCGTACCCACGAGTACGGGCCAAAGTTGGCCAGCCGGCGACATGTCCGACGACTATAGGGTCGTCCCTACGACCCCGGGACTAGGTTGGCCCGCCGCAGACTTCTCCGACGACTATAGGGTCGTCCCCACGACCCCCGGACTAGGTTGGCTCGCCGCCGACTTGTCCGACGAGTATAGGGTCGTCCCCACGACCACGGGCCAAAGTTGGCCAGCCGCCGACTTGTCAGACGACTATAGGGTCGTCCCCATGACCCGGGACTAGACTGGCCCGCCACCGTCATGTCCGACGACTATAGGGTCGTCCCCCCGACCACGGGCCAAAGTTGGCCAGCCGCCGACATATCCGACGACAATAGGGTCGTCCCCACGACCCCGGGCCAAAGTTGGCCAGCCGCCGACATGTCCAACGACTATTGGATCGTCCCCACGACCACGGGCCAAAGTTGGCTAGCCGCCGACATGTCCGAAGACTATAAGGTCGTCCCCACGACCCCGGGACTAGATTGGCCAGCCGCCGACATGTCCGACGACTATAGAGTCGTCCCCACGACACCGGGTCAAAGTTGGCCAGCCGCTGACATTTCCAACGACTATTGGGTCGTCCCCACGACCACGGGCCAATGTTGGCTAGCCGCCGACATGTCCGACGACTATAGGGTCGTCCCCACGACCACGGGCCAAAGCTGGCCAGCCGCCGACATGTCCGACGACTATTGGATCGTCCCCACGACCACGGGCCAAAGTTGGCCAGCCGCCGACATGTCCGAAGACTATAGGGTCGTCCCCACGACCCCGGGACTAGATTGGTCCGCCACCGTCATGTCCGACGACTATAGGGTCGTCCACACGACCCCGGGCCAAAGTTGGCAAGCCGCCGAAATGTCCGACGACTGTGGGGTCGTCCCCACGACCCCGGCACTAGATTGGCCCGCCACCGTCAAGTCCGACGACCTCGGGACTAGGTTGGCCAGCCGCCGACATGTCCGACGACTATAGGGTCGTCCCCACGACCTCGGGCCAATTTTGGACAGCCGCCGACATGTCCGACGACTATAGGGTCGTCCCCACGACCCCGGGCCAAAGTTGGCAAGCCGCCGAAATGTCCGACGACTGTAGGGTCGTCCCCACGACCCCGGGACTAGATAGGCCCGCCACCGTCAAGTCCGACGACTATAGGGTCGTCCCCAGGACCTCGGGACTAGATTGGCCCGCCACCGTCAAGTCCGACGACTATAGGGTCGTCCCCACGACCCCGGGCCAAAGTTGGCAAGCCGCCGAAATGTCCGACGACAGTAGGGTGGTACCCACGACCCCGGGACTAGGCTGACAAGCCGCCAACATGTCCGACGACTATAGGGTCGCCCCCACAACCCCGGGCCAAAGTTGGCCAGCCGCCGACATGTCCGACGACTATAGGGTCGTCCCCACGACCCCGAGACTAGATTGGCCCGCCACCGTCATGTCCGACGACAATAGGGTCGTCCCCACGACCCCGGGTCCAGGTTGGCCAGCCGCCGACATTTCCGACGACTATAGAGTCGTCCCCACGACCCCGGGCCAAAGTTGGCCAGCCGCCGACATGTCCGACGACTATAGGGTCGTCCCCACGACCCCGAGACTAGATTGGCCCGCCACTGTCATGTCCGACGACTATAGGGTCGTCACCACGACCCCGAGATTAGATTGGCCCGCCACCGTCATGTCCGACGAAAATAGGGTCGTCCCCACGACCCCGGGTTCAGGTTGGCCAGCCGCCGACATGTCCGACGACTATAGGGTCGTCCCCACGACCCGGGACTAGAGTGGCCCGCCACCGTCATGTCCGACGACTATATGGTCGTCCCCACGACCACGGGCCAATGTTGGCCAGCCGCTGACTTGTCCGACGACTATAGGGTCGTCCCCACGACCGCGGGGCTAGATTGGCTCGCCGCCGACTTGTCCGACGAGTGTAGGGTCGTCCCCACGACTCCGTGCCAAAGTTGGCAAGCTGCCGACTTGTCCGACGACTATAGGGTCGTCCCCACGACCCCGGGAATAGATTGGCCCGCCACCGTCATTTCCGACGACAATAGGGTCGTACCCACGAGTACGGGCCAAAGTTGGCCAGCCGGCGACATGTCCGACGACTATAGGGTCGTCCCTACGACCCCGGGACTAGGTTGGCCCGCCGCAGACTTCTCCGACGACTATAGGGTCGTCCCCACGACCCCCGGACTAGGTTGGCTCGCCGCCGACTTGTCCGACGAGTATAGGGTCGTCCCCACGACCACGGGCCAAAGTTGGCCAGCCGCCGACTTGTCAGACGACTATAGGGTCGTCCCCATGACCCGGGACTAGACTGGCCCGCCACCGTCATGTCCGACGACTATAGGGTCGTCCCCCCGACCACGGGCCAAAGTTGGCCAGCCGCCGACATATCCGACGACTATAGGGTCGTCCCCACGACCCCGGGCCAAAGTTGGCCAGCCGCCGACATGTCCGACGACTATAGGGTCGTCCCCACGACCCGGGACTAGAGTGGCCCGCTACCGTCATGTCCGACGACTATATGGTCGTCCCCACGACCACGGGCCAATGTTGGCCAGCCGCTGACTTGTCCGACGACTATAGGGTCGTCCCCACGACCGCGGGGCTAGATTGGCTCGCCGCCGACTTGTCCGACGACTGTAGGGTCGTCCCCACGACTCCGTGCCAAAGTTGGCAAGCTGCCGACTTGTCCGACGACTATAGGGTCGTCCCCACGACCCCGGGAATAGATTGGCCCGCCACCGTCATTTCCGACGACAATAGGGTCGTCCCCACGACCACGGGTCAAAGTTGGCCAGCCGCCGACATATCCGACGACTATAGGGTCGTCCACACAACCACGGGCCAAAGTTGGACAGCCACCGACATTTCCGACGACTATTGGGTCGTCCCCACGACCACGGGCCAATGTTGGCCAGCCGCCGACTTGTCCGACGACTATAGGGTCGTTCCCAAGACCACGGGCCAAAGTTGGCCAGCCGCCGACTTGTTCGAGGACTATAGGGTCGTCCCCACGACCCCGGGGTCTAGGTTGGCCAGCCGCCGACATGTCCGACGACTATAGAGTCGTCCCCAAGACACCGGGCCAAAGTTGGCCAGCCGCCGACTTGTTCGAGGACTATAGGGTCGTCCCCACGACCCCGGGTCTAGGTTGGCCAGCCGCCGACATGTCCGACGACTATAGAGTCGTCCCCAAGACACCGGGCCAAAGTAGGACAGCCACCGACATCTCCGACGACTATAGGGTCGTCCCCACGATCCCGGGACTAGATTGGCTAGCCACCGTCACGTCCGACGACTATCGGATCGTCCCCACGACCACGGGCCGAAGTTGGCCAGCCGCCGACATGTCCGACGACTGTTGGGTCGTCCCCACGACCACGGGCCAAAGTTGGCCAGCCGCCGACATATCCGACGACTATAGGGTCGTCCCCACGACCCCGGGCCAATGTTGGCCAGCCGCCGACTTGTCCGACGACTATAGGGTCGTCCCCACGACCCGGGACTAGAGTGGCCCGCCACCGTCATGTCCGACGACAATATGGTCGTCCCCACGACCACTGGCCAATGTTGGCCAGCCGCTGACTTGTCCGACGACTATAGGGTCGTCCCCACGACCGCGGGACTAGATTGGCTCGCCGCCGACTTGTCCGACGACTGTAGGGTCGTCCCCACGACCACGGGACTAGATTGGCCCGCCACCGTCATTTCCGACGACTATAGGGTCGTCCCCACGACCACGGGCCAAAGTTGGCCAGCCGCCGACTTGTCCGACGACTATAGGGTCGTCCCCATGACCCGGGACTAGACTGGCCCGCCACCGTCATGTCCGACGACTATAGGGTCGTCCCCACGACCACGGGCCATATTTGGCCAGCCGCCGACTTGTCCGACGACTATAGGGTCGTTCCCACGACCACGGGCCAAAGTTGGCCAGCCGCCGACTTGTTCGAGGACTATAGGGTCGTCCCCACGACCCCGGGTCTAGGTTGGCCAGCCGCCGACATGTCCGACGACTATAGAGTCGTCCCCAAGACACCGGGCCAAAGTAGGACAGCCGCCGACATCTCCGACGACTATAGGGTCGTCCCCACGATCCCGGGACTAGATTGGCTAGCCACCGTCACGTCCGACGACTATCGGATCGTCCCCACGACCACGGGCCAAAGTTGGCCTGCCGCCGACATGTCCGACGACTGTTGGGTCGTCCCCACGACCACGGGCCAATGTTGGCCAGCCGCCGACATGTCCGACGATTATAGGGTCGTCCCCACGACCCCGGGCCAATAATGGCCAATCGACGACATGTCCGACGACTATAGGGTCGTACCCACGACCCCGGGACTTGATTGGCCCGGCACCGTCATGTCCAACGACTATCGGATCGTCCCTACGACCACGGGCCTAAGTTGACCAGCCGCCGACATGTCCGATGACTATAGGGTCGTCCCTATGACCCCGGGACTAGATTGGCCCGCCACCGTCATGTCCGACGACTATCGGATCGTCCCCACGACCACGGGCCAAAGTTGGCCAGCCGCCGACATGTCCGACGACTATAGGGTCGTCCCCACGACCCCGGGACTAGGTTGGCTCGCCACCGATATGTCTGACGACTATAGGGTGGTCCCCACGACCCCGGGACTAGGTTGGCCGGCCGCCGACTTGTCCGACGACTATAGGGTCGTCCCCACGACCCCCCGACTAGGTGGCCTCGCCGCCGACATGTCCGACGACTATAGGGTCGTCCCCACGACCCCGGGCCAAAGTTGGACAGCCGCCGACTTGTCCGACGACTAAAGGGTCGTCCCCACGACCACGGGCCAAAGTTGGCCAGCCGGCGACATTTCCGACGACTATAGGGTCGTCCCCACGGCCACGGGCCAAAGTTGGCCAGCCGCCGACATGTTCGGCGACTATAGGGTCGTCCCCACGACCCCGGGACTAGAGTGGCCCGCCACCGTCATGTCCGACGACTATAGGGTCGTCCCCACGACCCCCGGACTAGGTTGGCCGGCCGCCGACTTGTCCGACGACTATAGGGTCGTCCCCACGACCCCCCGACTAGGTGGGCTCGCCGCCGACTTGTCCGACGACTATAGGGTCGTCCCCACGACCCCGGGACTAGGTTGGCTCGCCACCGTCATGTCTGACGACTATAGGGTCGTCCCCACGACCAAGGGCCAAAGTTGGCAAGCCGCCGACATGTCCGACGACTATAGGGTCGTCCCCACGACCACGGGCCAAAGTTGGCCAGCCGCCGACATGTCCGACGACTATAGGGTCGTCCCCACGACCCGGGACTAGACTGGCCCGCCACCGTCATGTCCGACGACTATAGGGTCGTCCCCACGACCCCCGGACTAGGTTGGCCGGCCGCCGACTTGTCCGACGACTATAGGGTCGTCCCCACGACCCCCGGACTAGGTGGGCTCGCCGCCGACTTGTCCGACGACTATAGGGTCGTTCCCACGACCCCGGGCCAAAGTTGGCAAGCTGCCGACTTATCCGACGACTATAGGGTCGTCCCCCCGACCCCGGGACTAGGTAGGCCCCCCGCCGACTTGTCCGACGACTATAGGGTCGTCCCCACGACCCCGGGCCAAAGTTGGCCAGCCGCTGATATGTCCGACGACTATACGGTCGTCCCCACGACCCCGGGAATAGATTGGCCCGCCACCGTCATTTCCGACGACTATAGGGTCGTCCCCACGACCCCGGGCCAAAGTTGGCCAGCCGCCGACATGTCCGACGACTATAGGGTCGTCCCCACGACTACGGGCCAAAGTTGGCCAGCCGCCGACATATCCGACGACTGTAGGGTCGTCCCCACGACCCCGGGCCAAAGTTGGCCAGCCGCTGATATGTCCGAAGACTATAGGGTCGTCCCCACGACCCCGGGAATAGATTGGCCCGCCACCGTCATTTCCGACGACTATAGGGTCGTCCCAACGACCACGGGCCAAAGCTGGCCAGCCGCCGACATATCGGACGACTATAGGGTCGTCCCCACGACCCCGGGCCAAAGTTGGCCAGCCGCCGACATGTCCGACGACTATAGTGTCGTCCCCACGACCCGGGACTAGAGTGGCCCGCCACCGTCATCTCCGACGACTATATGGTCGTCCCCACGACCACGGGCCAATGTTGGCCAGCCGCTGACTTGTCCGACGACTATAGGGTCGTCCCCACGACCGCGGGACTAGATTGGCTCGCCGCCGACTTGTCCGACGACTGTAGGGTCGTCCCCATGACCCCGGGACTAGATTGGCCCGCCACCGTCAGTTCCGACGACTATAGGGTCGTCCCCACGACCACGGGCCAATGTTGGCCAGCCGCTAACTTGTCCGACGACTATAGGGTCGTCCCCACGACCACGGGCCAAAGCTGGCCAGCCGCCGACATGTCCGACGACTATTGGATCGTCCCCACGACCACGGGCCAAAGTTGGCCAGCCGCCGACATGTCCGACGACTATATGGTCGTCCCCACGACCACGGGCCAATGTTGGCCAGCCGCTGACTTGTCCGACGACTATAGGGTCGTCCCCACGACCGCGGGACTAGATTGGCTCGCCGCCGACTTGTCCGACGACTGTAGGGTCGTCCCCATGACCCCGGGACTAGATTGGCCCGCCACCGTCATTTCCGACGACTATAGGGTCGTCCCCACGACCACGGGCCAAAGTTGGCCAGCCGCCGACATATCCGACGACTATAGGGTCGTCCCCACGACCCCGGGACTAGGTTGGCCGGCCGCCGACTTGTCCGACGACTATAGGGTCGTCCCCACGACCCCCCGACTAGGTGGCCTCGCCGCCGACATGTCCGACGACTATAGGGTCGTCCCCACGACCCCGGGCCAAAGTTGGACAGCCGCCGACTTGTCCGACGACTAAAGGGTCGTCCCCACGATCACGGGCCAAAGTTGGCCAGCCGGCGACATTTCCGACGACTATAGGGTCGTCCCCACGGCCACGGGCCAAAGTTGGCCAGCCGCCGACATGTCCGGCGACTATAGGGTCGTCCCCACGACCCCGGGACTAGAGTGGCCCGCCACCGTCATGTCCGACGACTATAGGGTCGTCCCCACGACCCCCGGACTAGGTTGGCCGGCCGCCGACTTGTCCGACGACTATAGGGTCGTCCCCACGACCCCCCGACTAGGTGGGCTCGCCGCCGACTTGTCCGACGACTATAGGGTCGTCCCCACGACCCCGGGACTAGGTTGGCTCGCCACCGTCATGTCTGACGACTATAGGGTCGTCCCCACGACCACGGGCCAAAGTTGGCCAGCCGCCGACATGTCCGACGACTATAGGGTCGTCCCCACGACCCCGGGACTAGATTGGCCCGCCACCGTTATGTCCGACGACTATAGGGTCGTCCCCACGACCACGGGCCAAAGTTGGCCAGCCGGCGACATTTCCGACGACTATAGGGTCGTCCCCACGACCCCGGGCCAAAGTTGGACAGCCGCCGACTTGTCCGACGACTATAGGGTCGTCCCCACGACCACGGGCCAATGTTGGCCAGCCGCCGGCTTGTCCGACGATTATAGGGTCGTCCCCACGACCCCGGGACAAGGTTGGCCGCCGCCGACTTGTCCGACGACTATAGGGTCGTCCCCACGACCACGGGCCAAAGTTGGCCAGCCGCCGACATATCCGACGACTATAGGGTCGTCCCCACGACCCCGGGCCAATGTTGGCCAGCCGCCGACATGTCCGACGACTATAGGGTCGTCCCCACGACCCGGGACTAGAGTGGCCCGCCACCGTCATGTCCGACGACTATATGGTCGTCCCCACGACCACTGGCCAATGTTGGCCAGCCGCTGACTTGTCCGACGACTATAGGGTCGTCCCCACGACCGCGGGACTAGATTGGCTCGCCGCCGACTTGTCCGACGACTGTAGGGTCGTCCCCACGACCACGGGACTAGATTGGCCCGCCACCGTCATTTCCGACGACTATAGGGTCGTCCCCACGACCACGGGCCAAAGTTGGCCAGCCGCCGACTTGTCCGACGACTATAGGGTCGTCCCCATGACCCGGGACTAGACTGGCCCGCCACCGTCATGTCCGACGACTATAGGGTCGTCCCCACGACCACGGGCCATATTTGGCCAGCCGCCGACTTGTCCGACGACTATAGGGTCGTTCCCACGACCACGGGCCAAAGTTGGCCAGCCGCCGACTTGTTCGAGGACTATAGGGTCGTCCCCACGACCCCGGGTCTAGGTTGGCCAGCCGCCGACATGTCCGACGACTATAGAGTCGTCCCCAAGACACCGGGCCAAAGTAGGACAGCCACCGACATCTCCGACGACTATAGGGTCGTCCCCACGATCCCGGGACTAGATTGGCTAGCCACCGTCACGTCCGACGACTATCGGATCGTCCCCACGACCACGGGCCGAAGTTGGCCAGCCGCCGACTTGTTCGAGGACTATAGGGTCGTCCCCACGACCCCGGGTCTAGGTTGGCCAGCCGCCGACATGTCCGACGACTATAGAGTCGTCCCCAAGACACCGGGCCAAAGTAGGACAGCCACCGACATCTCCGACGACTATAGGGTCGTCCCCACGATCCCGGGACTAGATTGGCTAGCCACCGTCACGTCCGACGACTATCGGATCGTCCCCACGACCACGGGCCGAAGTTGGCCAGCCGCCGACATGTCCGACGACTGTTGGGTCGTCCCCACGACCACGGGCCAATGTTGGCCAGCCGCAAACATGTCCGACGATTATAGGGTCGTCCCCACGACCCCGGGCCAATAATGGCCAATCGACGACATGTCCGACGACTATAGGGTCGTACCCACGACCCCGGGACTTGATTGGCCCGGCACCGTCATGTCCAACGACTATCGGATCGTCCCTACGACCACGGGCCTAAGTTGACCAGCCGCCGACATGTCCGATGACTATAGGGTCGTCCCTATGACCCCGGGACTAGATTGGCCCGCCACCGTCATGTCCGACGACTATCGGATCGTCCCCACGACCACGGGCCAAAGTTGGCCAGCCGCCGACTTGTCCGACGACTATAGGGTCGTCCCCACGACCCCGGGACTAGGTTGGCTCGCCACCGATATGTCTGACGACTATAGGGTCGTCCCCACGACCCCGGGACTAGGTTGGCCGGCCGCCGACTTGTCCGACGACTATAGGGTCGTCCCCACGACCCCCCGACTAGGTGGCCTCGCCGTCGACATGTCCGACGACTATAGGGTCGTCCCCACGACCCCGGGCCAAAGTTGGACAGCCGCCGACTTGTCCGACGACTAAAGGGTCGTCCCCACGACCACGGGCCAAAGTTGGCCAGCCGGCGACATTTCCGACGACTATAGGGTCGTCCCCACGGCCACGGGCCAAAGTTAGCCAGCCGCCGACATGTCCGACGACTATAGGATCGTCCCCACGACCCGGGACTAGACTGGCCCCCCACCGTCATGTCCGACGACTATAGGGTCATCCCCACGACCCCGGGTCTAGGTTGGCCCGCCGCCGACTTGTCCGACGACTATAGGGTCGTCCCCACGACCCCGGGACTAGATTGGCCCGCCACCGTTATGTCCGACGACTATAGGGTCGTCCCCACGACCACGGGCCAAAGTTGGCCAGCCGGCGACATGTCCGACGACTATAGGGTCGTCCCTACGACCCCGGGACTAGGTTGGCTCGCCACCGACATGTCTGACGACTATAGGGTCGTCCCCACGACCCGGGACTAGACTGGCCCGCCACCGTCATGTCCGACGACTATAGGGTCGTCCCCACGACCCCGGGCCAAAGTTGGACAGCCGCCGACTTGTCCGACGACTATAGGGTCGTCCCCACGACCACGGGCCAATGTTGGCCAGCCGCTGACTTGTCCGACGACTATAGGGTCGTCCCCACGACCGCGGGACTAGATTGGCTCGCCGCCGACTTGTCCGACGACTGTAGGGTCGTCCCCATGACCCCGGGACTAGATTGGCCCGCCACCGTCATTTCCGACGACTATAGGGTCGTCCCCACGACCACGGGCCAAAGTTGGCCAGCCGCCGACATATCCGACGACTATAGTGTCGTCCCCACGACCACGGGCCAATGTTGGCCAGCCGCTAACTTGTCCGACGACTATAGGGTCGTCCCCACGACCCCCGGACTAGGTTGGCCGGCCGCCGACTTGTCCGACGACTATAGGGTCGTCCCCACCACCCCCGGACTAGGTGGGCTCGCCGCCGACTTGTCCGACGACTATAGGGTCGTTCCCACGACCCCGGGCCAAAGTTGGCAAGCTGCCGAATTATCCGACGACTATAGGGTCGTCCCCACGACCCCGGGACTAGGTAGGCCCGCCGCCGACTTGTCCGACGACTATAGGGTCGTCCCCACGACCCCGGGCCAAAGTTGGCCAGCCGCTGATATGTCCGACGACTATACGGTCGTCCCCACGACCCCGGGAATAGATTGGCCCGCCACCGTCATTTCCGACGACTATAGGGTCGTCCCCACGACCACTGGCCAATGTTGGCCAGCCGCTGACTTGTCCGACGACTATAGGGTCGTCCCCACGACCGCGGGACTAGATTGGCTCGCCGCCGACTTGTCCGACGACTGTAGGGTCGTCCCCACGACCACGGGAATAGATTGGCCCGCCACCGTCATTTCCGACGACTATAGGGTCGTCCCCACGACCACGGGCCAAAGTTGGCCAGCCGCCGACTTGTCCGACGACTATAGGGTCGTCCCCATGACCCGGGACTAGACTGGCCCGCCACCGTCATGTCCGACGACTATAGGGTCGTCCCCACGACCCCCGGACTAGGTTGGTACGCCGCCGACTTGTCCGACGGGTATAGGGTCCTCCCCACGACCACGGGCCAAAGTTGGCCAGCCGCCGACATGTCCGACGACTATAGGGTCGTCCCCACGACCCGGGACTAGACTGGCCCGCCACCGACATGTCCGACGACTATAAAGTCGTCCCCACGACCCCGGGTCAATGTTGGCTCGCCGCCGACATGTCCGACGACTATAGGGTCGTCCCCACGACCCCCGGGCCAAAGTTGGACAGCCACCGACATTTCCGACGACTATAGGGTCGTCCCCACGACCCGGGACTAGACTGGCCCGCCACCGTCATGTCCGACGACTATAGGGTCGTCCCCACGACCCCCGGGCTAGGTTGGCCGGCCGCCGACTTATCCGACGACTATAGGCTCGTCCCCACGACCCCCGGACTAGGTGGGCTCGCCGCCGACTTGTCCGACGACTATAGGGTCGTTCCCACGACCCCGGGCCAAAGTTGGCAAGCTGCCGACTTATCCGACGACTATAGGGTCGTCCCCACGACCCCGGGACTAGGTAGGCCCCCCGCCGACTTGTCCGACGACTATAGGGTCGTCCCCACGACCCCGGGCCAAAGTTGGCCAGCCGCTGATATGTCCGACGACTATACGGTCGTCCCCACGACCCCGGGAATAGATTGGCCCGCCACCGTCATTTCCGACGACTATAGGGTCGTCCCCACGACCCCGGGCCAAAGTTGGCCAGCCGCCGACATGTCCGACGACTATAGGGTCGTCCCCACGACTACGGGCCAAAGTTGGCCAGCCGCCGACATATCCGACGACTGTAGGGTCGTCCCCACGACCCCGGGCCAAAGTTGGCCAGCCGCCGACATGTCCGACGACTATAGTGTCGTCCCCACGACCCGGGACTAGAGTGGCCCGCCACCGTCATGTCCGACGACTATATGGTCGTCCCCACGACCACGGGCCAATGTTGGCCAGCCGCTGACTTGTCCGACGACTATAGGGTCGTCCCCACGACCGCGGGACTAGATTGGCTCGCCGCCGACTTGTCCGACGACTATAGGGTCGTCCCCACGACCCCCCGACTAGGTGGGCTCGCCGCCGACTTGTCCGACGACTATAGGGTCATCCCCACGACCCCGGGACTAGGTTGGCCCGCCGCCGACTTGTCCGACGACTATAGGGTCGTCCCCACGACCCCGGGACTAGGTTGGCACGCCACCGACATGTCTGACGACTATAGGGTCGTCTTCACGACCACGGGCCAAAATTGGCCAGCCGCCGACATTTCCGACGACTGTAGGGTCGTCCCCACGACCCCGGGCCAAAGTTGGCCAGCCGCCGACATGTCCGACGACTATAGTGTCGTCCCCATGACCCCGGGACTAGATTGGCCCGCCACCGTCATTTCCGACGACTATAGGGTCGTCCCCACGACCACGGGCCAAAGTTGGCCAGCCGCCGACATATCCGACGACTATAGTGTCGTCCCCACGACCACGGGCCAATGTTGGCCAGCCGCTAACTTGTCCGACGACTATAGGGTCGTCCCCACGACCACGGGCCAAAGCTGGCCAGCCGCCGACATGTCCGACGACTATTGGATCGTCCCCACGACCACGGGCCAAAGTTGGCCAGCCGCCGACATGTCCGACGACTATAGGGTCGTCCCCACGACCCCGGGACTAGATTGGTCCGCCACCATCATGTCCGACGACTATAGGGTCGTCCACACGACCCCGGGCCAAAGTTGGCAAGCCGCCGAAATGTCCGAC
The DNA here is from genome assembly GCA_963932275.1 of Andrena praecox. Classification (NCBI taxonomy): domain Eukaryota; kingdom Metazoa; phylum Arthropoda; class Insecta; order Hymenoptera; family Andrenidae; genus Andrena; species Andrena praecox. The sequence continues at coordinate 151,556 of CAWVQO010000023.1, read as the reverse complement.
GACTGTGGGGTCGTCCCCAAGACCCCGGGACTAGATTGGCCCGCCACCGTCAAGTCCGACGACCCCGGGCCAATGTTGGCTAGCCGCCGACATGTCCGACGACTATAGGGTCGTCCCCACGACCCCGGGCCAAAGTTGGCAAGCCGCCGAAATGTCCGACGACTGTAGGGTCGTCCCCAAGACCCCGGGCCAAAGATGTCCAGCCGCCGACATGTCCGACGACTATAGGGTCGTACCCACGACCCCGGGCCAATGATGTCCAGCCGCCGTCTTGTCCGACGACTATAGGGTCGTCCCCACGACCCCCGGACTAGGTTGGCCGGCCGCCGACTTGTCCGACGACTATAGGGTCGTCCCCACGACCCCCCGACTAGGTGGGCTCGCCGCCGACTTGTCCGACGACTATAGGGTCATCCCCACGACCCCGGGACTAGGTTGGCCCGCCGCCGACTTGTCCGACGACTATAGGGTCGTCCCCACGACCCCGGGACTAGGTTGGCACGCCACCGACATGTCTGACGACTATAGGGTCGTCTTCACGACCACGGGCCAAAATTGGCCAGCCGCCGACATTTCCGACGACTATAGGGTCGTCCTCACGACCACGGGCCAAATTTGGCCAGCTGCCGACTTGTCCGAACATTATAGGGTCGTCCCCACGACGCCGGGACTAGGTTGGCTCGCCGCCGACATTTCCGACGACTATAGGGTCGTCCCCACGACCACGGGCCATATTTGGCCAGCCGCCGACTTGTCCGACGACTATTGGGTCGTTCCCACGACCACGGGCCAAAGTTGGCCAGCTGCCGACTTGTTCGAGGACTATAGGGTCGTCCCCACGACCCCGGGTCTAGGTTGGCCAGCCGCCGACATGTCCGACGACTATAGAGTCGTCCCCAAGACACCGGGCCAAAGTAGGACAGCCGCCGACTTGTCCGACGACTATAGGGTCGTCCCCACGACCCCGGGACTAGGTTGGCTCGCCACCGATATGTCTGACGACTATAGGGTCGTCCCCACGACCCCGGGACTAGGTTGGCCGGCCGCCGACTTGTCCGACGACTATAGGGTCGTCCCCACGACCCCCCGACTAGGTGGCCTCGCCGCCGACATGTCCGACGACTATAGGGTCGTCCCCACGACCCCGGGCCAAAGTTGGACAGCCGCCGACTTGTCCGACGACTAAAGGGTCGTCCCCACGACCACGGGCCAAAGTTGGCCAGCCGGCGACATTTCCGACGACTATAGGGTCGTCCCCACGGCCACGGGCCAAAGTTGGCCAGCCGCCGACATGTCCGGCGACTATAGGGTCGTCCCCACGACCCCGGGACTAGAGTGGCCCGCCACCGTCATGTCCGACGACTATCGGATCGTCCCCACGACCACGGGCCAAAGTTGGCCAGCCGCCGACTTGTCCGACGACTATAGGGTCGTCCCCACGACCCCGGGACTAGGTTGGCTCGCCACCGATATGTCTGACGACTATAGGGTCGTCCCCACGACCCCGGGACTAGGTTGGCCGGCCGCCGACTTGTCCGACGACTATAGGGTCGTCCCCACGACCCCCCGACTAGGTGGCCTCGCCGCCGACATGTCCGACGACTATAGGGTCGTCCCCACGACCCCGGGCCAAAGTTGGACAGCCGCCGACTTGTCCGACGACTAAAGGGTCGTCCCCACGACCACCGGCCAAAGTTGGCCAGCCGGCGACATTTCCGACGACTATAGGGTCGTCCCCACGGCCACGGGCCAAAGTTGGCCAGCCGCCGACATGTCCGGCGACTATAGGGTCGTCCCCACGACCCCGGGACTAGAGTGGCCCGCCACCGTCATGTCCGACGACTATAGGGTCGTCCCCACGACCCCCGGACTAGGTTGGCCGGCCGCCGACTTGTCCGACGACTATTGGGTCGTCCCCACGACCCCCCGACTAGGTGGGCTCGCCGCCGACTTGTCCGACGACTATAGGGTCGTCCCCACGACCCCGGGACTAGGTTGGCTCGCCACCGTCATGTCTGACGACTATAGGGTCGTCCCCACGACCACGGGCCAAAGTTGGCCAGCCGCCGACATGTCCGACGACTATAGGGTCGTCCCCACGACCCGGGACTAGACTGGCCCGCCACCGTCATGTCCGACGACTATAGGGTCATCCCCACGACCCCGGGTCTAGGTTGGCCCGCCGCCGACTTGTCCGACGACTATAGGGTCGTCCCCACGACCCCGGGCCAAAGTTGGACAGCCGCCGACTTGTCCGACGACTATAGGGTCGTCCCCACGACCACGGGCCAATGTTGGCCAGCCGCCGGCTTGTCCGACGATTATAGGGTCGTCCCCACGACCCCGGGACAAGGTTGGCCCGCCGCCGACTTGTCCGACGACTATAGGGTCGTCCCCACGACCACGGGCCAAAGTTGGCCAGCCGCCGACATATCCGACGACTATAGGGTCGTCCCCACGACCACGGGCCAATGTTGGCCAGCCGCCGACATGTCCGACGATTATAGGGTCGTCCCCACGACCCCGGGCCAATAATGGCCAATCGACGACATGTCCGACGACTATAGGGTCGTACCCACGACCCCGGGACTTGATTGGCCCGGCACCGTCATGTCCAACGACTATCGGATCGTCCCTACGACCACGGGCCTAAGTTGACCAGCCGCCGACATGTCCGATGACTATAGGGTCGTCCCTATGACCCCGGGACTAGATTGGCCCGCCACCGTCATGTCCGACGACTATCGGATCGTCCCCACGACCACGGGCCAAAGTTGGCCAGCCGCCGACTTGTCCGACGACTATAGGGTCGTCCCCACGACCCCGGGACTAGGTTGGCTCGCCACCGATATGTCTGACGACTATAGGGTCGTCCCCACGACCCCGGGACTAGGTTGGCCGGCCGCCGACTTGTCCGACGACTATAGGGTCGTCCCCACGACCCCCCGACTAGGTGGCCTCGCCGTCGACATGTCCGACGACTATAGGGTCGTCCCCACGACCCCGGGCCAAAGTTGGACAGCCGCCGACTTGTCCGACGACTAAAGGGTCGTCCCCACGACCACGGGCCAAAGTTGGCCAGCCGGCGACATTTCCGACGACTATAGGGTCGTCCCCACGGCCACGGGCCAAAGTTAGCCAGCCGCCGACATGTCCAACGACTATAGGATCGTCCCCACGACCCGGGACTAGACTGGCCCGCCACCGTCATGTCCGACGACTATAGGGTCATCCCCACGACCCCGGGTCTAGGTTGGCCCGCCGCCGACTTGTCCGACGACTATAGGGTCGTCCCCACGACCCCGGGACTAGATTGGCCCGCCACCGTTATGTCCGACGACTATAGGGTCGTCCCCACGACCACGGGCCAAAGTTGGCCAGCCGGCGACATGTCCGACGACTATAGGGTCGTCCCTACGACCCCGGGACTAGGTTGGCTCGCCACCGACATGTCTGACGACTATAGGGTCGTCCCCACGACCCCGGGACTAGATTGGCCCGCCACCGTCAAGTCCGACGACTATAGGGTCGTCCCCACGACCCCGGGCCAAAGTTGGACAGCCGCCGACGTGTCCGACGACTATAGGGTCGTCCCCACGACCACGGGCCAATGTTGGCCAGCCGCTGACTTGTCCGACGACTATAGGGTCGTCCCCACGACCGCGGGACTAGATTGGTTCGCCGCCGACTTGTCCGACGACTGTAGGGTCGTCCCCATGACCCCGGGACTAGATTGGCCCGCCACCGTCATTTCCGACGACTATAGGGTCGTCCCCACGACCACGGGCCAAAGTTGGCCAGCCGCCGACATATCCGACGACTATAGTGTCGTCCCCACGACCACGGGCCAATGTTGGCCAGCCGCTAACTTGTCCGACGACTATAGGGTCGTCCCCACGACCCCCGGACTAGGTTGGCCGGCCGCCGACTTGTCCGACGACTATAGGGTCGTCCCCACCACCCCCGGACTAGGTGGGCTCGCCGCCGACTTGTCCGACGACTATAGGGTCGTTCCCACGACCCCGGGCCAAAGTTGGCAAGCTGCCGAATTATCCGACGACTATAGGGTCGTCCCCACGACCCCGGGACTAGGTAGGCCCGCCGCCGACTTGTCCGACGACTATAGGGTCGTCCCCACGACCCCGGGCCAAAGTTGGCCAGCCGCTGATATGTCCGACGACTATACGGTCGTCCCCACGACCCCGGGAATAGATTGGCCCGCCACCGTCATTTCCGACGACTATAGGGTCGTCCCCACGACCACTGGCCAATGTTGGCCAGCCGCTGACTTGTCCGACGACTATAGGGTCGTCCCCACGACCGCGGGACTAGATTGGCTCGCCGCCGACTTGTCCGACGACTGTAGGGTCGTCCCCACGACCACGGGACTAGATTGGCCCGCCACCATCATTTCCGACGACTATAGGGTCGTCCCCACGACCACGGGCCAAAGTTGGCCAGCCGCCGACTTGTCCGACGACTATAGGGTCGTCCCCATGACCCGGGACTAGACTGGCCCGCCACCGTCATGTCCGACGACTATAGGGTCGTCCCCACGACCCCCGGACTAGGTTGGTACGCCGCCGACTTGTCCGACGGGTATAGGGTCCTCCCCACGACCACGGGCCAAAGTTGGCCAGCCGCTGACTTGTCCGACGACTATAGGGTCGTCCCCACGACCGCGGGACTAGACTGGCCCGCCACCGACATGTCCGACGACTATAAAGTCGTCCCCACGACCCCGGGTCAATGTTGGCTCGCCGCCGACATGTCCGACGACTATAGGGTCGTCCCCACGACCCCCGGGCCAAAGTTGGACAGCCACCGACATTTCCGACGACTATAGGGTCGTCCCCACGACCCGGGACTAGACTGGCCCGCCACCGTCATGTCCGACGACTATAGGGTCGTCCCCACGACCCCCGGGCTAGGTTGGCCGGCCGCCGACTTATCCGACGACTATAGGCTCGTCCCCACGACCCCCGGACTAGGTGGGCTCGCCGCCGACTTGTCCGACGACTATAGGGTCGTTCCCACGACCCCGGGCCAAAGTTGGCAAGCTGCCGACTTATCCGACGACTATAGGGTCGTCCCCACGACCCCGGGACTAGGTAGGCCCCCCGCCGACTTGTCCGACGACTATAGGGTCGTCCCCACGACCCCGGGCCAAAGTTGGCCAGCCGCTGATATGTCCGACGACTATACGGTCGTCCCCACGACCCCGGGAATAGATTGGCCCGCCACCGTCATTTCCGACGACTATAGGGTCGTCCCCACGACCCCGGGCCAAAGTTGGCCAGCCGCCGACATGTCCGACGACTATAGGGTCGTCCCCACGACTACGGGCCAAAGTTGGCCAGCCGCCGACATATCCGACGACTGTAGGGTCGTCCCCACGACCCCGGGCCAAAGTTGGCCAGCCGCCGACATGTCCGACGACTATAGTGTCGTCCCCACGACCCGGGACTAGAGTGGCCCGCCACCGTCATGTCCGACGACTATATGGTCGTCCCCACGACCACGGGCCAATGTTGGCCAGCCGCTGACTTGTCCGACGACTATAGGGTCGTCCCCACGACCGCGGGACTAGATTGGCTCGCCGCCGACTTGTCCGACGACTGTAGGGTCGTCCCCATGACCCCGGGACTAGATTGGCCCGCCACCGTCATTTCCGACGACTATAGGGTCGTCCCCACGACCACGGGCCAAAGTTGGCCAGCCGCCGACATATCCGACGACTATAGTGTCGTCCCCACGACCACGGGCCAATGTTGGCCAGCCGCTAACTTGTCCGACGACTATAGGGTCGTCCCCACGACCACGGGCCAAAGCTGGCCAGCCGCCGACATGTCCGACGACTATTGGATCGTCCCCACGACCACGGGCCAAAGTTGGCCAGCCGCCGACATGTCCGACGACTATAGGGTCGTCCCCACGACCCCGGGACTAGATTGGTCCGCCACCATCATGTCCGACGACTATAGGGTCGTCCACACGACCCCGGGCCAAAGTTGGCAAGCCGCCGAAATGTCCGACGACTGTGGGGTCGTCCCCACGACCCCGGGACTAGATTGGCCCGCCACCGTCAAGTCCGACGACCCCGGGCCAATGTTGGCTAGCCGCCGACATGTCCGACGACTATAGGGTCGTCCCCACGACCCCGGGCCAAAGTTGGCAAGCCGCCGAAATGTCCGACGACTGTAGGGTCGTCCCCAAGACCCCGGGCCAAAGATGTCCAGCCGCCGACATGTCCGACGACTATAGGGTCGTACCCACGACCCCGGGCCAATGATGTCCAGCCGCCGTCTTGTCCGACGACTATAGGGTCGTCCCCACGACCCCCGGACTAGGTTGGCCGGCCGCCGACTTGTCCGACGACTATAGGGTCGTCCCCACGACCCCCCGACTAGGTGGGCTCGCCGCCGACTTGTCCGACGACTATAGGGTCATCCCCACGACCCCGGAACTAGGTTGGCCCGCCGCCGACTTGTCCGACGACTATAGGGTCGTCCCCACGACCCCGGGACTAGGTTGGCACGCCACCGACATGTCTGACGACTATAGGGTCGTCTTCACGACCACGGGCCAAAATTGGCCAGCCGCCGACATTTCCGACGACTATAGGGTCGTCCTCACGACCACGGGCCAAATTTGGCCAGCTGCCGACTTGTTCGAGGACTATAGGGTCGTCCCCACGACCCCGGGTCTAGGTTGGCCAGCCGCCGACATGTCCGACGACTATAGAGTCGTCCCCAAGACACCGGGCCAATGTAGGACAGCCGCCGACTTGTCCGACGACTATAGGGTCGTCCCCACGACCCCGGGACTAGGTTGGCTCGCCACCGATATGTCTGACGACTATAGGGTCGTCCCCACGACCCCGGGACTAGGTTGGCCGGCCGCCGACTTGTCCGACGACTATAGGGTCGTCCCCACGACCCCCCGACTAGGTGGCCTCGCCGCCGACATGTCCGACGACTATAGGGTCGTCCCCACGACCCCGGGCCAAAGTTGGACAGCCGCCGACTTGTCCGACGACTAAAGGGTCATCCCCACGACCCCGGGACTAGGTTGGCCCGCCGCCGACTTGTCCGAACATTATAGGGTCGTCCCCACGACGCCGGGACTAGGTTGGCTCGCCGCCGACATTTCCGACGACTATAGGGTCGTCCCCACGACCACGGGCCATATTTGGCCAGCCGCCGACTTGTCCGACGACTATAGGGTCGTTCCCACGACCCCCCGACTAGGTGGCCTCGCCGCCGACATGTCCGACGACTATAGGGTCGTCCCCACGACCCCGGGCCAAAGTTGGACAGCTGCCGACTTGTTCGAGGACTATAGGGTCGTCCCCACGACCCCGGGTCTAGGTTGGCCAGCCGCCGACATGTCCGACGACTATAGAGTCGTCCCCAAGACACCGGGCCAAAGTAGGACAGCCGCCGACTTGTCCGACGACTATAGGGTCGTCCCCACGACCCCCGGACTAGGTTGGCCGGCCGCCGACTTGTCCGACGACTATAGGGTCGTCCCCACGACCCCCCGACTAGGTGGGCTCGCCGCCGACTTGTCCGACGACTATAGGGTCATCCCCACGACCCCGGGACTAGGTTGGCCCGCCGCCGACTTGTCCGAACATTATAGGGTCGTCCCCACGACGCCGGGACTAGGTTGGCTCGCCGCCGACATTTCCGACGACTATAGGGTCGTCCCCACGACCACGGGCCACATTTGGCCAGCCGCCGACTTGTCCGACGACTATAGGGTCGTTCCCACGACCACGGGCCAAAGTTGGCCAGCTGCCGACTTGTTCGAGGACTATAGGGTCGTCCCCACGACCCCGGGTCTAGGTTGGCCAGCCGCCGACATGTCCGACGACTATAGAGTCGTCCCCAAGACACCGGGCCAAAGTAGGACAGCCGCCGACTTGTCCGACGACTATAGGGTCGTCCCCTCGACCCCGGGACTAGGTTGGCTCGCCACCGATATGTCTGACGACTATAGGGTCGTCCCCACGACCCCGGGACTAGGTTGGCCGGCCGCCGACTTGTCCGACGACTATAGGGTCGTCCCCACGACCCCCCGACTAGGTGGCCTCGCCGCCGACATGTCCGACGACTATAGGGTCGTCCCCACGACCCCGGGCCAAAGTTGGACAGCCGCCGACTTGTCCGACGACTAAAGGGTCGTCCCCACGACCACGGGCCAAAGTTGGCCAGCCGGCGACATTTCCGACGACTATAGGGTCGTCCCCACGGCCACGGGCCAAAGTTGGCCAGCCGCCGACATGTCCGGCGACTATAGGGTCGTCCCCACGACCCCGGGACTAGAGTGGCCCGCCACCGTCATGTCCGACGACTATCGGATCGTCCCCACGACCACGGGCCAAAGTTGGCCAGCCGCCGACTTGTCCGACGACTATAGGGTCGTCCCCACGACCCCGGGACTAGGTTGGCTCGCCACCGATATGTCTGACGACTATAGGGTCGTCCCCACGACCCCGGGACTAGGTTGGCCGGCCGCCGACTTGTCCGACGACTATAGGGTCGTCCCCACGACCCCCCGACTAGGTGGCCTCGCCGCCGACATGTCCGACGACTATAGGGTCGTCCCCACGACCCCGGGCCAAAGTTGGACAGCCGCCGACTTGTCCGACGACTAAAGGGTCGTCCCCACGACCACGGGCCAAAGTTGGCCAGCCGGCGACATTTCCGACGACTATAGGGTCGTCCCCACGGCCACGGGCCAAAGTTGGCCAGCCGCCGACATGTCCGGCGACTATAGGGTCGTCCCCACGACCCCGGGACTAGAGTGGCCCGCCACCGTCATGTCCGACGACTATAGGGTCGTCCCCACGACCCCCGGACTAGGTTGGCCGGCCGCCGACTTGTCCGACGACTATTGGGTCGTCCCCACGACCCCCCGACTAGGTGGGCTCGCCGCCGACTTGTCCGACGACTATAGGGTCGTCCCCACGACCCCGGGACTAGGTTGGCTCGCCACCGTCATGTCTGACGACTATAGGGTCGTCCCCACGACCACGGGCCAAAGTTGGCCAGCCGCCGACATGCCGACGACTATAGGGTCGTCCCCACGACCCGGGACTAGACTGGCCCGCCACCGTCATGTCCGACGACTATAGGGTCATCCCCACGACCCCGGGTCTAGGTTGGCCCGCCGCCGACTTGTCCGACGACTATAGGGTCGTCCCCACGACCCCGGGCCAAAGTTGGACAGCCGCCGACTTGTCCGACGACTATAGGGTCGTCCCCACGACCACGGGCCAATGTTGGCCAGCCGCCGGCTTGTCCGACGATTATAGGGTCGTCCCCACGACCCCGGGACAAGGTTGGCCCGCCGCCGACTTGTCCGACGACTATAGGGTCGTCCCCACGACCCCGGGACTAGATTGGCCCGCCACCGTTATGTCCGACGACTATAGGGTCGTCCCCACGACCACGGGCCAAAGTTGGCCAGCCGGCGACATGTCCGACGACTATAGGGTCGTCCCTACGACCCCGGGACTAGGTTGGCTCGCCACCGACATGTCTGACGACTATAGGGTCGTCCCCACGACCCCGGGACTAGATTGGCCCGCCACCGTCAAGTCCGACGACTATAGGGTCGTCCCCACGACCCCGGGCCAAAGTTGGACAGCCGCCGACGTGTCCGACGACTATAGGGTCGTCCCCACGACCACGGGCCAATGTTGGCCAGCCGCTGACTTGTCCGACGACTATAGGGTCGTCCCCACGACCGCGGGACTAGATTGGTTCGCCGCCGACTTGTCCGACGACTGTAGGGTCGTCCCCATGACCCCGGGACTAGATTGGCCCGCCACCGTCATTTCCGACGACTATAGGGTCGTCCCCACGACCACGGGCCAAAGTTGGCCAGCCGCCGACATATCCGACGACTATAGTGTCGTCCCCACGACCACGGGCCAAAGTTGGCCAGCCGCCGACATATCCGACGACTATAGTGTCGTCCCCACGACCACGGGCCAATGTTGGCCAGCCGCTAACTTGTCCGACGACTATACGGTCGTCCCCACGACCCCGGGAATAGATTGGCCCGCCACCGTCATTTCCGACGACTATAGGGTCGTCCCCACGACCACTGGCCAATGTTGGCCAGCCGCTGACTTGTCCGACGACTATAGGGTCGTCCCCACGACCGCGGGACTAGATTGGCTCGCCGCCGACTTGTCCGACGACTGTAGGGTCGTCCCCACGACCACGGGACTAGATTGGCCCGCCACCATCATTTCCGACGACTATAGGGTCGTCCCCACGACCACGGGCCAAAGTTGGCCAGCCGCCGACTTGTCCGACGACTATAGGGTCGTCCCCATGACCCGGGACTAGACTGGCCCGCCACCGTCATGTCCGACGACTATAGGGTCGTCCCCACGACCCCCGGACTAGGTTGGTACGCCGCCGACTTGTCCGACGGGTATAGGGTCCTCCCCACGACCACGGGCCAAAGTTGGCCAGCCGCTGACTTGTCCGACGACTATAGGGTCGTCCCCACGACCGCGGGACTAGACTGGCCCGCCACCGACATGTCCGACGACTATAAAGTCGTCCCCACGACCCCGGGTCAATGTTGGCTCGCCGCCGACATGTCCGACGACTATAGGGTCGTCCCCACGACCCCCGGGCCAAAGTTGGACAGCCACCGACATTTCCGACGACTATAGGGTCGTCCCCACGACCCGGGACTAGACTGGCCCGCCACCGTCATGTCCGACGACTATAGGGTCGTCCCCACGACCCCCGGGCTAGGTTGGCCGGCCGCCGACTTATCCGACGACTATAGGCTCGTCCCCACGACCCCCGGACTAGGTGGGCTCGCCGCCGACTTGTCCGACGACTATAGGGTCGTTCCCACGACCCCGGGCCAAAGTTGGCAAGCTGCCGACTTATCCGACGACTATAGGGTCGTCCCCACGACCCCGGGACTAGGTAGGCCCCCCGCCGACTTGTCCGACGACTATAGGGTCGTCCCCACGACCCCGGGCCAAAGTTGGCCAGCCGCTGATATGTCCGACGACTATACGGTCGTCCCCACGACCCCGGGAATAGATTGGCCCGCCACCGTCATTTCCGACGACTATAGGGTCGTCCCCACGACCCCGGGCCAAAGTTGGCCAGCCGCCGACATGTCCGACGACTATAGGGTCGTCCCCACGACTACGGGCCAAAGTTGGCCAGCCGCCGACATATCCGACGACTGTAGGGTCGTCCCCACGACCCCGGGCCAAAGTTGGCCAGCCGCCGACATGTCCGACGACTATAGTGTCGTCCCCACGACCCGGGACTAGAGTGGCCCGCCACCGTCATGTCCGACGACTATATGGTCGTCCCCACGACCACGGGCCAATGTTGGCCAGCCGCTGACTTGTCCGACGACTATAGGGTCGTCCCCACGACCGCGGGACTAGATTGGCTCGCCGCCGACTTGTCCGACGACTGTAGGGTCGTCCCCATGACCCCGGGACTAGATTGGCCCGCCACCGTCATTTCCGACGACTATAGGGTCGTCCCCACGACCACGGGCCAAAGTTGGCCAGCCGCCGACATATCCGACGACTATAGTGTCGTCCCCACGACCACGGGCCAATGTTGGCCAGCCGCTAACTTGTCCGACGACTATAGGGTCGTCCCCACGACCACGGGCCAAAGCTGGCCAGCCGCCGACATGTCCGACGACTATTGGATCGTCCCCACGACCACGGGCCAAAGTTGGCCAGCCGCCGACATGTCCGACGACTATAGGGTCGTCCCCACGACCCCGGGACTAGATTGGTCCGCCACCATCATGTCCGACGACTATAGGGTCGTCCACACGACCCCGGGCCAAAGTTGGCAAGCCGCCGAAATGTCCGACGACTGTGGGGTCGTCCCCACGACCCCGGGACTAGATTGGCCCGCCACCGTCAAGTCCGACGACCCCGGGCCAATGTTGGCTAGCCGCCGACATGTCCGACGACTATAGGGTCGTCCCCACGACCCCGGGCCAAAGTTGGCAAGCCGCCGAAATGTCCGACGACTGTAGGGTCGTCCCCAAGACCCCGGGCCAAAGATGTCCAGCCGCCGACATGTCCGACGACTATAGGGTCGTACCCACGACCCCGGGCCAATGATGTCCAGCCGCCGTCTTGTCCGACGACTATAGGGTCGTCCCCACGACCCCCGGACTAGGTTGGCCGGCCGCCGACTTGTCCGACGACTATAGGGTCGTCCCCACGACCCCCCGACTAGGTGGGCTCGCCGCCGACTTGTCCGACGACTATAGGGTCATCCCCACGACCCCGGAACTAGGTTGGCCCGCCGCCGACTTGTCCGACGACTATAGGGTCGTCCCCACGACCCCGGGACTAGGTTGGCACGCCACCGACATGTCTGACGACTATAGGGTCGTCTTCACGACCACGGGCCAAAATTGGCCAGCCGCCGACATTTCCGACGACTATAGGGTCGTCCTCACGACCACGGGCCAAATTTGGCCAGCTGCCGACTTGTTCGAGGACTATAGGGTCGTCCCCACGACCCCGGGTCTAGGTTGGCCAGCCGCCGACATGTCCGACGACTATAGAGTCGTCCCCAAGACACCGGGCCAAAGTAGGACAGCCGCCGACTTGTCCGACGACTATAGGGTCGTCCCCACGACCCCGGGACTAGGTTGGCTCGCCACCGATATGTCTGACGACTATAGGGTCGTCCCCACGACCCCGGGACTAGGTTGGCCGGCCGCCGACTTGTCCGACGACTATAGGGTCGTCCCCACGACCCCCCGACTAGGTGGCCTCGCCGCCGACATGTCCGACGACTATAGGGTCGTCCCCACGACCCCGGGCCAAAGTTGGACAGCCGCCGACTTGTCCGACGACTAAAGGGTCATCCCCACGACCCCGGGACTAGGTTGGCCCGCCGCCGACTTGTCCGAACATTATAGGGTCGTCCCCACGACGCCGGGACTAGGTTGGCTCGCCGCCGACATTTCCGACGACTATAGGGTCGTCCCCACGACCACGGGCCATATTTGGCCAGCCGCCGACTTGTCCGACGACTATAGGGTCGTTCCCACGACCCCCCGACTAGGTGGCCTCGCCGCCGACATGTCCGACGACTATAGGGTCGTCCCCACGACCCCGGGCCAAAGTTGGACAGCTGCCGACTTGTTCGAGGACTATAGGGTCGTCCCCACGACCCCGGGTCTAGGTTGGCCAGCCGCCGACATGTCCGACGACTATAGAGTCGTCCCCAAGACACCGGGCCAAAGTAGGACAGCCGCCGACTTGTCCGACGACTATAGGGTCGTCCCCACGACCCCCGGACTAGGTTGGCCGGCCGCCGACTTGTCCGACGACTATAGGGTCGTCCCCACGACCCCCCGACTAGGTGGGCTCGCCGCCGACTTGTCCGACGACTATAGGGTCATCCCCACGACCCCGGGACTAGGTTGGCCCGCCGCCGACTTGTCCGAACATTATAGGGTCGTCCCCACGACGCCGGGACTAGGTTGGCTCGCCGCCGACATTTCCGACGACTATAGGGTCGTCCCCACGACCACGGGCCATATTTGGCCAGCCGCCGACTTGTCCGACGACTATAGGGTCGTTCCCACGACCACGGGCCAAAGTTGGCCAGCTGCCGACTTGTTCGAGGACTATAGGGTCGTCCCCACGACCCCGGGTCTAGGTTGGCCAGCCGCCGACATGTCCGACGACTATAGAGTCGTCCCCAAGACACCGGGCCAAAGTAGGACAGCCGCCGACTTGTCCGACGACTATAGGGTCGTCCCCACGACCCCGGGACTAGGTTGGCTCGCCACCGATATGTCTGACGACTATAGGGTCGTCCCCACGACCCCGGGACTAGGTTGGCCGGCCGCCGACTTGTCCGACGACTATAGGGTCGTCCCCACGACCCCCCGACTAGGTGGCCTCGCCGCCGACATGTCCGACGACTATAGGGTCGTCCCCACGACCCCGGGCCAAAGTTGGACAGCCGCCGACTTGTCCGACGACTAAAGGGTCGTCCCCACGACCACGGGCCAAAGTTGGCCAGCCGGCGACATTTCCGACGACTATAGGGTCGTCCCCACGGCCACGGGCCAAAGTTGGCCAGCCGCCGACATGTCCGGCGACTATAGGGTCGTCCCCACGACCCCGGGACTAGAGTGGCCCGCCACCGTCATGTCCGACGACTATCGGATCGTCCCCACGACCACGGGCCAAAGTTGGCCAGCCGCCGACTTGTCCGACGACTATAGGGTCGTCCCCACGACCCCGGGACTAGGTTGGCTCGCCACCGATATGTCTGACGACTATAGGGTCGTCCCCACGACCCCGGGACTAGGTTGGCCGGCCGCCGACTTGTCCGACGACTATAGGGTCGTCCCCACGACCCCCCGACTAGGTGGCCTCGCCGCCGACATGTCCGACGACTATAGGGTCGTCCCCACGACCCCGGGCCAAAGTTGGACAGCCGCCGACTTGTCCGACGACTAAAGGGTCGTCCCCACGACCACGGGCCAAAGTTGGCCAGCCGGCGACATTTCCGACGACTATAGGGTCGTCCCCACGGCCACGGGCCAAAGTTGGCCAGCCGCCGACATGTCCGGCGACTATAGGGTCGTCCCCACGACCCCGGGACTAGAGTGGCCCGCCACCGTCATGTCCGACGACTATAGGGTCGTCCCCACGACCCCCGGACTAGGTTGGCCGGCCGCCGACTTGTCCGACGACTATTGGGTCGTCCCCACGACCCCCCGACTAGGTGGGCTCGCCGCCGACTTGTCCGACGACTATAGGGTCGTCCCCACGACCCCGGGACTAGGTTGGCTCGCCACCGTCATGTCTGACGACTATAGGGTCGTCCCCACGACCACGGGCCAAAGTTGGCCAGCCGCCGACATGCCGACGACTATAGGGTCGTCCCCACGACCCGGGACTAGACTGGCCCGCCACCGTCATGTCCGACGACTATAGGGTCATCCCCACGACCCCGGGTCTAGGTTGGCCCGCCGCCGACTTGTCCGACGACTATAGGGTCGTCCCCACGACCCCGGGCCAAAGTTGGACAGCCGCCGACTTGTCCGACGACTATAGGGTCGTCCCCACGACCACGGGCCAATGTTGGCCAGCCGCCGGCTTGTCCGACGATTATAGGGTCGTCCCCACGACCCCGGGACAAGGTTGGCCCGCCGCCGACTTGTCCGACGACTATAGGGTCGTCCCCACGACCCCGGGACTAGATTGGCCCGCCACCGTTATGTCCGACGACTATAGGGTCGTCCCCACGACCACGGGCCAAAGTTGGCCAGCCGGCGACATGTCCGACGACTATAGGGTCGTCCCTACGACCCCGGGACTAGGTTGGCTCGCCACCGACATGTCTGACGACTATAGACTCGTCCCCACGACCCCGGGACTAGATTGGCCCGCCACCGTCAAGTCCGACGACTATAGGGTCGTCCCCACGACCCCGGGCCAAAGTTGGACAGCCGCCGACGTGTCCGACGACTATAGGGTCGTCCCCACGACCACGGGCCAATGTTGGCCAGCCGCTGACTTGTCCGACGACTATAGGGTCGTCCCCACGACCGCGGGACTAGATTGGCTCGCCGCCGACTTGTCCGACGACTGTAGGGTCGTCCCCATGACCCCGGGACTAGATTGGCCCGCCACCGTCATTTCCGACGACTATAGGGTCGTCCCCACGACCACGGGCCAAAGTTGGCCAGCCGCCGACATATCCGACGACTATAGTGTCGTCCCCACGACCACGGGCCAATGTTGGCCAGCCGCTAACTTGTCCGACGACTATAGGGTCGTCCCCACGACCCCCGGACTAGGTTGGCCGGCCGCCGACTTGTCCGACGACTATAGGGTCGTCCCCACCACCCCCGGACTAGGTGGGCTCGCCGCCGACTTGTCCGACGACTATAGGGTCGTTCCCACGACCCCGGGCCAAAGTTGGCAAGCTGCCGAATTATCCGACGACTATAGGGTCGTCCCCACGACCCCGGGACTAGGTAGGCCCGCCGCCGACTTGTCCGACGACTATAGGGTCGTCCCCACGACCCCGGGCCAAAGTTGGCCAGCCGCTGATATGTCCGACGACTATACGGTCGTCCCCACGACCCCGGGAATAGATTGGCCCGCCACCGTCATTTCCGACGACTATAGGGTCGTCCCCACGACCACTGGCCAATGTTGGCCAGCCGCTGACTTGTCCGACGACTATAGGGTCGTCCCCACGACCGCGGGACTAGATTGGCTCGCCGCCGACTTGTCCGACGACTGTAGGGTCGTCCCCACGACCACGGGACTAGATTGGCCCGCCACCATCATTTCCGACGACTATAGGGTCGTCCCCACGACCACGGGCCAAAGTTGGCCAGCCGCCGACTTGTCCGACGACTATAGGGTCGTCCCCATGACCCGGGACTAGACTGGCCCGCCACCGTCATGTCCGACGACTATAGGGTCGTCCCCACGACCCCCGGACTAGGTTGGTACGCCGCCGACTTGTCCGACGGGTATAGGGTCCTCCCCACGACCACGGGC
The DNA here is from genome assembly GCA_963932275.1 of Andrena praecox. Lineage (NCBI taxonomy): Eukaryota > Metazoa > Arthropoda > Insecta > Hymenoptera > Andrenidae > Andrena > Andrena praecox. Next base: position 134,977 of record CAWVQO010000023.1, on the reverse strand, counting down.
CAAAGTTGGCCAGCCGCTGACTTGTCCGACGACTATAGGGTCGTCCCCACGACCGCGGGACTAGACTGGCCCGCCACCGACATGTCCGACGACTATAAAGTCGTCCCCACGACCCCGGGTCAATGTTGGCTCGCCGCCGACATGTCCGACGACTATAGGGTCGTCCCCACGACCCCCGGGCCAAAGTTGGACAGCCACCGACATTTCCGACGACTATAGGGTCGTCCCCACGACCCGGGACTAGACTGGCCCGCCACCGTCATGTCCGACGACTATAGGGTCGTCCCCACGACCCCCGGGCTAGGTTGGCCGGCCGCCGACTTATCCGACGACTATAGGCTCGTCCCCACGACCCCCGGACTAGGTGGGCTCGCCGCCGACTTGTCCGACGACTATAGGGTCGTTCCCACGACCCCGGGCCAAAGTTGGCAAGCTGCCGACTTATCCGACGACTATAGGGTCGTCCCCACGACCCCGGGACTAGGTAGGCCCCCCGCCGACTTGTCCGACGACTATAGGGTCGTCCCCACGACCCCGGGCCAAAGTTGGCCAGCCGCTGATATGTCCGACGACTATACGGTCGTCCCCACGACCCCGGGAATAGATTGGCCCGCCACCGTCATTTCCGACGACTATAGGGTCGTCCCCACGACCCCGGGCCAAAGTTGGCCAGCCGCCGACATGTCCGACGACTATAGGGTCGTCCCCACGACTACGGGCCAAAGTTGGCCAGCCGCCGACATATCCGACGACTGTAGGGTCGTCCCCACGACCCCGGGCCAAAGTTGGCCAGCCGCCGACATGTCCGACGACTATAGTGTCGTCCCCACGACCCGGGACTAGAGTGGCCCGCCACCGTCATGTCCGACGACTATATGGTCGTCCCCACGACCACGGGCCAATGTTGGCCAGCCGCTGACTTGTCCGACGACTATAGGGTCGTCCCCACGACCGCGGGACTAGATTGGCTCGCCGCCGACTTGTCCGACGACTGTAGGGTCGTCCCCATGACCCCGGGACTAGATTGGCCCGCCACCGTCATTTCCGACGACTATAGGGTCGTCCCCACGACCACGGGCCAAAGTTGGCCAGCCGCCGACATATCCGACGACTATAGTGTCGTCCCCACGACCACGGGCCAATGTTGGCCAGCCGCTAACTTGTCCGACGACTATAGGGTCGTCCCCACGACCACGGGCCAAAGCTGGCCAGCCGCCGACATGTCCGACGACTATTGGATCGTCCCCACGACCACGGGCCAAAGTTGGCCAGCCGCCGACATGTCCGACGACTATAGGGTCGTCCCCACGACCCCGGGACTAGATTGGTCCGCCACCATCATGTCCGACGACTATAGGGTCGTCCACACGACCCCGGGCCAAAGTTGGCAAGCCGCCGAAATGTCCGACGACTGTGGGGTCGTCCCCACGACCCCGGGACTAGATTGGCCCGCCACCGTCAAGTCCGACGACCCCGGGCCAATGTTGGCTAGCCGCCGACATGTCCGACGACTATAGGGTCGTCCCCACGACCCCGGGCCAAAGTTGGCAAGCCGCCGAAATGTCCGACGACTGTAGGGTCGTCCCCAAGACCCCGGGCCAAAGATGTCCAGCCGCCGACATGTCCGACGACTATAGGGTCGTACCCACGACCCCGGGCCAATGATGTCCAGCCGCCGTCTTGTCCGACGACTATAGGGTCGTCCCCACGACCCCCGGACTAGGTGGGCTCGCCGCCGACTTGTCCGACGACTATAGGGTCATCCCCACGACCCCGGAACTAGGTTGGCCCGCCGCCGACTTGTCCGACGACTATAGGGTCGTCCCCACGACCCCGGGACTAGGTTGGCACGCCACCGACATGTCTGACGACTATAGGGTCGTCTTCACGACCACGGGCCAAAATTGGCCAGCCGCCGACATTTCCGACGACTATAGGGTCGTCCTCACGACCACGGGCCAAATTTGGCCAGCTGCCGACTTGTTCGAGGACTATAGGGTCGTCCCCACGACCCCGGGTCTAGGTTGGCCAGCCGCCGACATGTCCGACGACTATAGAGTCGTCCCCAAGACACCGGGCCAAAGTAGGACAGCCGCCGACTTGTCCGACGACTATAGGGTCGTCCCCACGACCCCGGGACTAGGTTGGCTCGCCACCGATATGTCTGACGACTATAGGGTCGTCCCCACGACCCCGGGACTAGGTTGGCCGGCCGCCGACTTGTCCGACGACTATAGGGTCGTCCCCACGACCCCCCGACTAGGTGGCCTCGCCGCCGACATGTCCGACGACTATAGGGTCGTCCCCACGACCCCGGGCCAAAGTTGGACAGCCGCCGACTTGTCCGACGACTAAAGGGTCATCCCCACGACCCCGGGACTAGGTTGGCCCGCCGCCGACTTGTCCGAACATTATAGGGTCGTCCCCACGACGCCGGGACTAGGTTGGCTCGCCGCCGACATTTCCGACGACTATAGGGTCGTCCCCACGACCACGGGCCATATTTGGCCAGCCGCCGACTTGTCCGACGACTATAGGGTCGTTCCCACGACCCCCCGACTAGGTGGCCTCGCCGCCGACATGTCCGACGACTATAGGGTCGTCCCCACGACCCCGGGCCAAAGTTGGACAGCTGCCGACTTGTTCGAGGACTATAGGGTCGTCCCCACGACCCCGGGTCTAGGTTGGCCAGCCGCCGACATGTCCGACGACTATAGAGTCGTCCCCAAGACACCGGGCCAAAGTAGGACAGCCGCCGACTTGTCCGACGACTATAGGGTCGTCCCCACGACCCCCGGACTAGGTTGGCCGGCCGCCGACTTGTCCGACGACTATAGGGTCGTCCCCACGACCCCCCGACTAGGTGGGCTCGCCGCCGACTTGTCCGACGACTATAGGGTCATCCCCACGACCCCGGGACTAGGTTGGCCCGCCGCCGACTTGTCCGAACATTATAGGGTCGTCCCCACGACGCCGGGACTAGGTTGGCTCGCCGCCGACATTTCCGACGACTATAGGGTCGTCCCCACGACCACGGGCCATATTTGGCCAGCCGCCGACTTGTCCGACGACTATAGGGTCGTTCCCACGACCACGGGCCAAAGTTGGCCAGCTGCCGACTTGTTCGAGGACTATAGGGTCGTCCCCACGACCCCGGGTCTAGGTTGGCCAGCCGCCGACATGTCCGACGACTATAGAGTCGTCCCCAAGACACCGGGCCAAAGTAGGACAGCCGCCGACTTGTCCGACGACTATAGGGTCGTCCCCACGACCCCGGGACTAGGTTGGCTCGCCACCGATATGTCTGACGACTATAGGGTCGTCCCCACGACCCCGGGACTAGGTTGGCCGGCCGCCGACTTGTCCGACGACTATAGGGTCGTCCCCACGACCCCCCGACTAGGTGGCCTCGCCGCCGACATGTCCGACGACTATAGGGTCGTCCCCACGACCCCGGGCCAAAGTTGGACAGCCGCCGACTTGTCCGACGACTAAAGGGTCGTCCCCACGACCACGGGCCAAAGTTGGCCAGCCGGCGACATTTCCGACGACTATAGGGTCGTCCCCACGGCCACGGGCCAAAGTTGGCCAGCCGCCGACATGTCCGGCGACTATAGGGTCGTCCCCACGACCCCGGGACTAGAGTGGCCCGCCACCGTCATGTCCGACGACTATCGGATCGTCCCCACGACCACGGGCCAAAGTTGGCCAGCCGCCGACTTGTCCGACGACTATAGGGTCGTCCCCACGACCCCGGGACTAGGTTGGCTCGCCACCGATATGTCTGACGACTATAGGGTCGTCCCCACGACCCCGGGACTAGGTTGGCCGGCCGCCGACTTGTCCGACGACTATAGGGTCGTCCCCACGACCCCCCGACTAGGTGGCCTCGCCGCCGACATGTCCGACGACTATAGGGTCGTCCCCACGACCCCGGGCCAAAGTTGGACAGCCGCCGACTTGTCCGACGACTAAAGGGTCGTCCCCACGACCACGGGCCAAAGTTGGCCAGCCGGCGACATTTCCGACGACTATAGGGTCGTCCCCACGGCCACGGGCCAAAGTTGGCCAGCCGCCGACATGTCCGGCGACTATAGGGTCGTCCCCACGACCCCGGGACTAGAGTGGCCCGCCACCGTCATGTCCGACGACTATAGGGTCGTCCCCACGACCCCCGGACTAGGTTGGCCGGCCGCCGACTTGTCCGACGACTATTGGGTCGTCCCCACGACCCCCCGACTAGGTGGGCTCGCCGCCGACTTGTCCGACGACTATAGGGTCGTCCCCACGACCCCGGGACTAGGTTGGCTCGCCACCGTCATGTCTGACGACTATAGGGTCGTCCCCACGACCACGGGCCAAAGTTGGCCAGCCGCCGACATGCCGACGACTATAGGGTCGTCCCCACGACCCGGGACTAGACTGGCCCGCCACCGTCATGTCCGACGACTATAGGGTCATCCCCACGACCCCGGGTCTAGGTTGGCCCGCCGCCGACTTGTCCGACGACTATAGGGTCGTCCCCACGACCCCGGGCCAAAGTTGGACAGCCGCCGACTTGTCCGACGACTATAGGGTCGTCCCCACGACCACGGGCCAATGTTGGCCAGCCGCCGGCTTGTCCGACGATTATAGGGTCGTCCCCACGACCCCGGGACAAGGTTGGCCCGCCGCCGACTTGTCCGACGACTATAGGGTCGTCCCCACGACCCCGGGACTAGATTGGCCCGCCACCGTTATGTCCGACGACTATAGGGTCGTCCCCACGACCACGGGCCAAAGTTGGCCAGCCGGCGACATGTCCGACGACTATAGGGTCGTCCCTACGACCCCGGGACTAGGTTGGCTCGCCACCGACATGTCTGACGACTATAGGGTCGTCCCCACGACCCCGGGACTAGATTGGCCCGCCACCGTCAAGTCCGACGACTATAGGGTCGTCCCCACGACCCCGGGCCAAAGTTGGACAGCCGCCGACGTGTCCGACGACTATAGGGTCGTCCCCACGACCACGGGCCAATGTTGGCCAGCCGCTGACTTGTCCGACGACTATAGGGTCGTCCCCACGACCGCGGGACTAGATTGGCTCGCCGCCGACTTGTCCGACGACTGTAGGGTCGTCCCCATGACCCCGGGACTAGATTGGCCCGCCACCGTCATTTCCGACGACTATAGGGTCGTCCCCACGACCACGGGCCAAAGTTGGCCAGCCGCCGACATATCCGACGACTATAGTGTCGTCCCCACGACCACGGGCCAATGTTGGCCAGCCGCTAACTTGTCCGACGACTATAGGGTCGTCCCCACGACCCCCGGACTAGGTTGGCCGGCCGCCGACTTGTCCGACGACTATAGGGTCGTCCCCACCACCCCCGGACTAGGTGGGCTCGCCGCCGACTTGTCCGACGACTATAGGGTCGTTCCCACGACCCCGGGCCAAAGTTGGCAAGCTGCCGAATTATCCGACGACTATAGGGTCGTCCCCACGACCCCGGGACTAGGTAGGCCCGCCGCCGACTTGTCCGACGACTATAGGGTCGTCCCCACGACCCCGGGCCAAAGTTGGCCAGCCGCTGATATGTCCGACGACTATACGGTCGTCCCCACGACCCCGGGAATAGATTGGCCCGCCACCGTCATTTCCGACGACTATAGGGTCGTCCCCACGACCACTGGCCAATGTTGGCCAGCCGCTGACTTGTCCGACGACTATAGGGTCGTCCCCACGACCGCGGGACTAGATTGGCTCGCCGCCGACTTGTCCGACGACTGTAGGGTCGTCCCCACGACCACGGGACTAGATTGGCCCGCCACCATCATTTCCGACGACTATAGGGTCGTCCCCACGACCACGGGCCAAAGTTGGCCAGCCGCCGACTTGTCCGACGACTATAGGGTCGTCCCCATGACCCGGGACTAGACTGGCCCGCCACCGTCATGTCCGACGACTATAGGGTCGTCCCCACGACCCCCGGACTAGGTTGGTACGCCGCCGACTTGTCCGACGGGTATAGGGTCCTCCCCACGACCACGGGCCAAAGTTGGCCAGCCGCTGACTTGTCCGACGACTATAGGGTCGTCCCCACGACCGCGGGACTAGACTGGCCCGCCACCGACATGTCCGACGACTATAAAGTCGTCCCCACGACCCCGGGTCAATGTTGGCTCGCCGCCGACATGTCCGACGACTATAGGGTCGTCCCCACGACCCCCGGGCCAAAGTTGGACAGCCACCGACATTTCCGACGACTATAGGGTCGTCCCCACGACCCGGGACTAGACTGGCCCGCCACCGTCATGTCCGACGACTATAGGGTCGTCCCCACGACCCCCGGGCTAGGTTGGCCGGCCGCCGACTTATCCGACGACTATAGGCTCGTCCCCACGACCCCCGGACTAGGTGGGCTCGCCGCCGACTTGTCCGACGACTATAGGGTCGTTCCCACGACCCCGGGCCAAAGTTGGCAAGCTGCCGACTTATCCGACGACTATAGGGTCGTCCCCACGACCCCGGGACTAGGTAGGCCCCCCGCCGACTTGTCCGACGACTATAGGGTCGTCCCCACGACCCCGGGCCAAAGTTGGCCAGCCGCTGATATGTCCGACGACTATACGGTCGTCCCCACGACCCCGGGAATAGATTGGCCCGCCACCGTCATTTCCGACGACTATAGGGTCGTCCCCACGACCCCGGGCCAAAGTTGGCCAGCCGCCGACATGTCCGACGACTATAGGGTCGTCCCCACGACTACGGGCCAAAGTTGGCCAGCCGCCGACATATCCGACGACTGTAGGGTCGTCCCCACGACCCCGGGCCAAAGTTGGCCAGCCGCCGACATGTCCGACGACTATAGTGTCGTCCCCACGACCCGGGACTAGAGTGGCCCGCCACCGTCATGTCCGACGACTATATGGTCGTCCCCACGACCACGGGCCAATGTTGGCCAGCCGCTGACTTGTCCGACGACTATAGGGTCGTCCCCACGACCGCGGGACTAGATTGGCTCGCCGCCGACTTGTCCGACGACTGTAGGGTCGTCCCCATGACCCCGGGACTAGATTGGCCCGCCACCGTCATTTCCGACGACTATAGGGTCGTCCCCACGACCACGGGCCAAAGTTGGCCAGCCGCCGACATATCCGACGACTATAGTGTCGTCCCCACGACCACGGGCCAATGTTGGCCAGCCGCTAACTTGTCCGACGACTATAGGGTCGTCCCCACGACCACGGGCCAAAGCTGGCCAGCCGCCGACATGTCCGACGACTATTGGATCGTCCCCACGACCACGGGCCAAAGTTGGCCAGCCGCCGACATGTCCGACGACTATAGGGTCGTCCCCACGACCCCGGGACTAGATTGGTCCGCCACCATCATGTCCGACGACTATAGGGTCGTCCACACGACCCCGGGCCAAAGTTGGCAAGCCGCCGAAATGTCCGACGACTGTGGGGTCGTCCCCACGACCCCGGGACTAGATTGGCCCGCCACCGTCAAGTCCGACGACCCCGGGCCAATGTTGGCTAGCCGCCGACATGTCCGACGACTATAGGGTCGTCCCCACGACCCCGGGCCAAAGTTGGCAAGCCGCCGAAATGTCCGACGACTGTAGGGTCGTCCCCAAGACCCCGGGCCAAAGATGTCCAGCCGCCGACATGTCCGACGACTATAGGGTCGTACCCACGACCCCGGGCCAATGATGTCCAGCCGCCGTCTTGTCCGACGACTATAGGGTCGTCCCCACGACCCCCGGACTAGGTTGGCCGGCCGCCGACTTGTCCGACGACTATAGGGTCGTCCCCACGACCCCCCGACTAGGTGGGCTCGCCGCCGACTTGTCCGACGACTATAGGGTCATCCCCACGACCCCGGGACTAGGTTGGCCCGCCGCCGACTTGTCCGACGACTATAGGGTCGTCCCCACGACCCCGGGACTAGGTTGGCACGCCACCGACATGTCTGACGACTATAGGGTCGTCTTCACGACCACGGGCCAAAATTGGCCAGCCGCCGACATTTCCGACGACTATAGGGTCGTCCTCACGACCACGGGCCAAATTTGGCCAGCTGCCGACTTGTCCGAACATTATAGGGTCGTCCCCACGACGCCGGGACTAGGTTGGCTCGCCGCCGACATTTCCGACGACTATAGGGTCGTCCCCACGACCACGGGCCATATTTGGCCAGCCGCCGACTTGTCCGACGACTATAGGGTCGTTCCCACGACCACGGGCCAAAGTTGGCCAGCTGCCGACTTGTTCGAGGACTATAGGGTCGTCCCCACGACCCCGGGTCTAGGTTGGCCAGCCGCCGACATGTCCGACGACTATAGAGTCGTCCCCAAGACACCGGGCCAAAGTAGGACAGCCGCCGACTTGTCCGACGACTATAGGGTCGTCCCCACGACCCCGGGACTAGGTTGGCTCGCCACCGATATGTCTGACGACTATAGGGTCGTCCCCACGACCCCGGGACTAGGTTGGCCGGCCGCCGACTTGTCCGACGACTATAGGGTCGTCCCCACGACCCCCCGACTAGGTGGCCTCGCCGCCGACATGTCCGACGACTATAGGGTCGTCCCCACGACCCCGGGCCAAAGTTGGACAGCCGCCGACTTGTCCGACGACTAAAGGGTCGTCCCCACGACCACGGGCCAAAGTTGGCCAGCCGGCGACATTTCCGACGACTATAGGGTCGTCCCCACGGCCACGGGCCAAAGTTGGCCAGCCGCCGACATGTCCGGCGACTATAGGGTCGTCCCCACGACCCCGGGACTAGAGTGGCCCGCCACCGTCATGTCCGACGACTATCGGATCGTCCCCACGACCACGGGCCAAAGTTGGCCAGCCGCCGACTTGTCCGACGACTATAGGGTCGTCCCCACGACCCCCCGACTAGGTGGCCTCGCCGCCGACATGTCCGACGACTATAGGGTCGTCCCCACGACCCCGGGCCAAAGTTGGACAGCCGCCGACTTGTCCGACGACTAAAGGGTCGTCCCCACGACCACGGGCCAAAGTTGGCCAGCCGGCGACATTTCCGACGACTATAGGGTCGTCCCCACGGCCACGGGCCAAAGTTGGCCAGCCGCCGACATGTCCGGCGACTATAGGGTCGTCCCCACGACCCCGGGACTAGAGTGGCCCGCCACCGTCATGTCCGACGACTATAGGGTCGTCCCCACGACCCCCGGACTAGGTTGGCCGGCCGCCGACTTGTCCGACGACTATTGGGTCGTCCCCACGACCCCCCGACTAGGTGGGCTCGCCGCCGACTTGTCCGACGACTATAGGGTCGTCCCCACGACCCCGGGACTAGGTTGGCTCGCCACCGTCATGTCTGACGACTATAGGGTCGTCCCCACGACCACGGGCCAAAGTTGGCCAGCCGCCGACATGCCGACGACTATAGGGTCGTCCCCACGACCCGGGACTAGACTGGCCCGCCACCGTCATGTCCGACGACTATAGGGTCATCCCCACGACCCCGGGTCTAGGTTGGCCCGCCGCCGACTTGTCCGACGACTATAGGGTCGTCCCCACGACCCCGGGCCAAAGTTGGACAGCCGCCGACTTGTCCGACGACTATAGGGTCGTCCCCACGACCACGGGCCAATGTTGGCCAGCCGCCGGCTTGTCCGACGATTATAGGGTCGTCCCCACGACCCCGGGACAAGGTTGGCCCGCCGCCGACTTGTCCGACGACTATAGGGTCGTCCCCACGACCACGGGCCAAAGTTGGCCAGCCGCCGACATATCCGACGACTATAGGGTCGTCCCCACGACCCCGGGCCAATGTTGGCCAGCCGCCGACATGTCCGACGACTATAGGGTCGTCCCCACGACCCGGGACTAGAGTGGCCCGCCACCGTCATGTCCGACGACTATATGGTCGTCCCCACGACCACTGGCCAATGTTGGCCAGCCGCTGACTTGTCCGACGACTATAGGGTCGTCCCCACGACCGCGGGACTAGATTGGCTCGCCGCCGACTTGTCCGACGACTGTAGGGTCGTCCCCACGACCACGGGACTAGATTGGCCCGCCACCGTCATTTCCGACGACTATAGGGTCGTCCCCACGACCACGGCCCAAAGTTGGCCAGCCGCCGACTTGTCCGACGACAATAGGGTCGTCCCCATGACCCGGGACTAGACTGGCCCGCCACCGTCATGTCCGACGACTATAGGGTCGTCCCCACGACCCCCGGACTAGGTTGGTACGCCGCCGACTTGTCCGACGGGTATAGGGTCCTCCCCACGACCACGGGCCAAAGTTGGCCAGCCGCCGACATGTCCGACGACTATAGGGTCGTCTCCACGACCCGGGACTAGACTGGCCCGCCACCGACATGTCCGACGACTATAAAGTCGTCCCCACGACCCCGGGTCAATGTTGGCTCGCCGCCGACATGTCCGACGACTATAGGGTCGTCCCCACGACCCCCGGGCCAAAGTTGGACAGCCACCGACATTTCCGACGACTATAGGGTCGTCCCCACGACCCCGGGACTAGATTGGCCCGCCACCGTCTTGTCCGACGACTATAGGGTCGTCTTCACGACCACGGGCCAAAGTTGGCCAGCCGCCGACATTTCCGACGACTATAGGGTCGTCCTCACGACCACGGGCTAAATTTGGCCAGCTGCCGACTTGTCCGAACATTATAGGGTCGTCCCCACGACGCCGGGACTAGGTTGGCTCGCCGCCGACATTTCCGACGACTATAGGGTCGTCCCCACGACCACGGGCCATATTTGGCCAGGCGCCGACTTGTCCGACGACTATAGGGTCGTTCCCACGACCACGGGCCAAAGTTGGCCAGCCGCCGACTTGTTCGAGGACTATAGGGTCGTCCCCACGACCCCGGGTCTAGGTTGGCCAGCCGCCGACATGTCCGACGACTATAGAGTCGTCCCCAAGACACCGGGCCAAAGTAGGACAGCCGCCGACATCTCCGACGACTATAGGGTCGTCCCCACGACCCCCGGACTAGGTTGGCCGGCCGCCGACTTGTCCGACGACTATAGGGTCGTCCCCACGACCCCGGGCCAAAGTTGGACAGCCGCCGACTTGTCCGACGACTATAGGGTCATCCCCACGACCCCGGGTCTAGGTTGGCCCGCCGCCGACTTGTCCGACGACTATAGGGTCGTCCCCACGACCCCGGGCCAAAGTTGGACAGCCGCCGACTTGTCCGACGACTATAGGGTCGTCCCCACGACCACGGGCCAATGTTGGCCAGCCGCCGGCTTGTCCGACGATTATAGGGTCGTCCCCACGACCCCGGGACAAGGTTGGCCCGCCGCCGACTTGTCCGACGACTATAGGGTCGTCCCCACGACCACGGGCCAAAGTTGGCCAGCCGCCGACATATCCGACGACTATAGGGTCGTCCCCACGACCCCGGGCCAATGTTGGCCAGCCGCCGACATGTCCGACGACTATAGGGTCGTCCCCACGACCCGGGACTAGAGTGGCCCGCCACCGTCATGTCCGACGACTATATGGTCGTCCCCACGACCACTGGCCAATGTTGGCCAGCCGCTGACTTGTCCGACGACTATAGGGTCGTCCCCACGACCGCGGGACTAGATTGGCTCGCCGCCGACTTGTCCGACGACTGTAGGGTCGTCCCCACGACCACGGGACTAGATTGGCCCGCCACCGTCATTTCCGACGACTATAGGGTCGTCCCCATGACCCGGGACTAGACTGGCCCGCCACCGTCATGTCCGACGACTATAGGGTCGTCCCCACGACCCCCGGACTAGGTTGGTACGCCGCCGACTTGTCCGACGGGTATAGGGTCCTCCCCACGACCACGGGCCAAAGTTGGCCAGCCGCCGACATGTCCGACGACTATAGGGTCGTCCCCACGACCCGGGACTAGACTGGCCCGCCACCGACATGTCCGACGACTATAAAGTCGTCCCCACGACCCCGGGTCAATGTTGGCTCGCCGCCGACATGTCCGACGACTATAGGGTCGTCCCCACGACCCCCGGGCCAAAGTTGGACAGCCACCGACATTTCCGACGACTATAGGGTCGTCCCCACGACCCCGGGACTAGATTGGCCCGCCACCGTCTTGTCCGACGACTATAGGGTCGTCTTCACGACCACGGGCCAAAGTTGGCCAGCCGCCGACATTTCCGACGACTATAGGGTCGTCCTCACGACCACGGGCTAAATTTGGCCAGCTGCCGACTTGTCCGAACATTATAGGGTCGTCCCCACGACGCCGGGACTAGGTTGGCTCGCCGCCGACATTTCCGACGACTATAGGGTCGTCCCCACGACCACGGGCCATATTTGGCCAGGCGCCGACTTGTCCGACGACTATAGGGTCGTTCCCACGACCACGGGCCAAAGTTGGCCAGCCGCCGTCTTGTTCGAGGACTATAGGGTCGTCCCCACGACCCCGGGTCTAGGTTGGCCAGCCGCCGACATGTCCGACGACTATAGAGTCGTCCCCAAGACACCGGGCCAAAGTAGGACAGCCGCCGACATCTCCGACGACTATGGGGTCGTCCCCACGACCCCCGGACTAGGTTGGCCGGCCGCCGACTTGTCCGACGACTATAGGGTCGTCCCCACGACCCCCCGACTAGGTGGGCTCGCCGCCGACATATCCGACGTCTATAGGGTCGTCCCCACGACCCCGGGACTAGGTTGGCCCGCCACCGTCATGTCCGACGACTATAGGGTCATCCCCACGACCCCGGGTCTAGGTTGGCCCGCCGCCGACTTGTCCGACGACTATAGGGTCGTCCACACGACCCGGGACTAGACTGGCCCGCCACCGTCATGTCCGACGACTATAGGGTCATCCCCACGACCCCGGGTCTAGGTTGGCCCGCCGCCGACTTGTCCGACGACTATAGGGTCGTCCCCACGACCCCGGGACTAGATTGGCCCGCCACCGTTATGTCCGACGACTATAGGGTCGTCCCCACGACCACGGGCCAAAGTTGGCCAGCCGGCGACATGTCCGACGACTATAGGGTCGTCCCTACGACCCCGGGACTAGGTTGGCTCGCCACCGACATGTCTGACGACTATAGGGTCGTCCCCACGACCCCGGGACTAGATTGGCCCGCCACCGTCAAGTCCGACGACTATAGGGTCGTCCCCACGACCCCGGGCCAAAGTTGGACAGCCGCCGACTTGTCCGACGACTATAGGGTCGTCCCCACGACACCGGGTCCAGGTTGGCCAGCCGCCGACATTTCCGACGACTATAGAGTCGTCCCCACGACACCGGGCCAAAGTTGGCCAGCCGCCGACATGTCCGACGACTATAGGGTCGTCCCCACTACCCCGGGACAAGGTTCGCCCGCCGCCGACTTGTCCGACGACTATAGGGTCGTACCCACGACCCCGGGACTAGGCTGACAAGCCACCAACATGTCCGACGACTATTGGGTCGTCCCCACGACCCCGGGCCAAAGTTGGCCAGCCGCCGACATGTCCGACGACTATAGGGTCGTCCCCACGACCCCGAGACTAGATTGGCCCGCCACCGTCAAGTCCGACGACCTCGGGACTAGGTTGGCCAGCCGCCGACATGTCCGACGACTATAGGGTCGTCCCCACGACCCCGGGCCAAAGATGTCCAGCCGCCGTCTTGTCCGACGACTATAGGGTCGTCCCCACGACCCCGGGACTAGATTGGCCCGCCACCGTCATGTCCGACGACCTCGGGACTAGGTTGGCCAGCCGCCGACATGTCCGACGACTATAGGGTCGCCCCCTCGACCTCGGGACTAGGTAGGCCAGCCGCCGACATGTCCGACGACTATAGGGTCGTCCCCACCACCCCGGGCCAAAGTTGGCAAGCCGCCGAAATGTCCGACGACTGTAGGGTCGTCCCCAAGACCCCGGGCCAAAGATGTCCAGCCGCCGACATGTCCGACGACTATAGGGTCGTACCCACGACCCCGGGCCAAAGATGTCCAGCCGCCGTCTTGTCCGACGACTATAGGGTCGTCCCCACGACCCCCGGACTAGGTTGGCCGGCCGCCGACTTGTCCGACGACTATAGGGTCATCCCCACGACCCCGGGACTAGGTTGGCCCGCCGCCGACTTGTCCGACGACTATAGGGTCGTCCCCACGACCCCGGGACTAGGTTGGCACGCCACCGACATGTCTGACGACTATAGGGTCGTCTTCACGACCACGGGCCAAAGTTGGCCAGCCGCCGACTTGTCCGACGACTATAGGGTCGTCCCCACGACCCCGGGACTAGGTTGGCTCGCCACCGACATGTCTGACGACTATAGGGTCGTCCCCACGACCCCGGGACTAGATTGGCCCGCCACCGTCAAGTCCGACGACTATAGGGTCGTCCCCACGACCCCGGGCCAAAGTTGGACAGCCGCCGACTTGTCCGACGACTATAGGGTGGTCCCCACGACACCGGGTCCAGGTTGGCCAGCCGCCGACATTTCCGACGACTATAGAGTCGTCCCCACGACACCGGGCCAAAGTTGGCCAGCCGCCGACATGTCCGACGACTATAGGGTCGTCCCCACTACCCCGGGACAAGGTTCGCCCGCCGCCGACTTGTCCGACGACTATAGGGTCGTACCCACGACCCCGGGACTAGGCTGACAAGCCACCAACATGTCCGACGACTATTGGGTCGTCCCCACGACCCCGGGCCAAAGTTGGCCAGCCGCCGACATGTCCGACGACTATAGGGTCGTCCCCACGACCCCGAGACTAGATTGGCCCGCCACCGTCAAGTCCGACGACCTCGGGACTAGGTTGGCCAGCCGCCGACATGTCCGACGACTATAGGGTCGTCCTCACGACCCCGGGCCAAAGATGTCCAGCCGCCGTCTTGTCCGACGACTATAGGGTCGTCCCCACGACCACGGGCCAAAGTTGGACAGCCGCCGACTTGTCCGACGACTAAAGGGTCGTCCCCACGACCACGGGCCAAAGTTGGCCAGCCGGCGACATTTCCGACGACTATAGGGTCGTCCCCACGGCCACGGGCCAAAGTTGGCCAGCCGCCGACATGTCCGGCGACTATAGGGTCGTCCCCACGACCCCGGGCCAAAGTTGGCCAGCCGCCGACATGTCCGACGACTATAGGGTCGTCCCCACTACCCCGGGACAAGGTTCGCCCGCCGCCGACTTGTCCGACGACTATAGGGTCGTACCCACGACCCCGGGACTAGGCTGACAAGCCACCAACATGTCCGACGACTATTGGGTCGTCCCCACGACCCCGGGCCAAAGTTGGCCAGCCGCCGACATGTCCGACGACTATAGGGTCGTCCCCACGACCCCGAGACTAGATTGGCCCGCCACCGTCAAGTCCGACGACCTCGGGACTAGGTTGGCCAGCCGCCGACATGTCCGACGACTATAGGGTCGTCCCCACGACCCCGGGCCAAAGATGTCCAGCCGCCGTTTTGTCCGACGACTATAGGGTCGTCCCCACGACCCCGGGACTAGATTGGCCCGCCACCGTCATGTCCGACGACCTCGGGACTAGGTTGGCCAGCCGCCGACATGTCCGACGACTATAGGGTCGCCCCCTCGACCTCGGGACTAGGTAGGCCAGCCGCCGACATGTCCGACGACTATAGGGTCGTCCCCACCACCCCGGGCCAAAGTTGGCAAGCCGCCGAAATGTCCGACGACTGTAGGGTCGTCCCCAAGACCCCGGGCCAAAGATGTCCAGCCGCCGACATGTCCGACGGCTATAGGGTCGTACCCACGACCCCGGGCCAAAGATGTCCAGCCGCCGTCTTGTCCGACGACTATAGGGTCGTCCCCACGACCCCCGGACTAGGTTGGCCGGCCGCCGACTTGTCCGACGACTATAGGGTCATCCCCACGACCCCGGGACTAGGTTGGCCCGCCGCCGACTTGTCCGACGACTATAGGGTCGTCCCCACGACCCCGGGACTAGGTTGGCACGCCACCGACATGTCTGACGACTATAGGGTCGTCTTCACGACCACGGGCCAAAATTGGCCAGCCGCCGACATTTCCGACGACTATAGGGTCGTCCTCACGACCACGGGCCAAATTTGGCCAGCTGCCGACTTCTCCGAACATTATAGGGTCGTCCCCACGACGCCGGGACTAGGTTGGCTCGCCGCCGACATTTCCGACGACTATAGGGTCGTCCCCACGACCACGGGCCATATTTGGCCAGCCGCCGACTTGTCCGACGACTATAGGGTCGTTCCCACGACCACGGGCCAAAGTTGGCCAGCCGCCGACTTGTTCGAGGACTATAGGGTCGTCCCCACGACCCCGGGTCTAGGTTGGCCAGCCGCCGACATTTCCGACGACTATAGAGTCGTCCCCAAGACACCGGGCCAAAGTAGGACAGCCGCCGACATCTCCGACGACTATAGGGTCGTCCCCACGATCCCGGGACTAGATTGGCTAGCCACCGTCACGTCCGACGACTATCGGATCGTCCCCACGACCACGGGCCAAAGTTGGCCTGCCGCCGACATGTCCGACGACTGTTGGGTCGTCCCCACGACCACGGGCCAATGTTGGCCAGCCGCCGACATGTCCGACGATTATAGGGTCGTCCCCACGACCCCGGGCCAATAATGGCCAATCGACGACATGTCCGACGACTATAGGGTCGTACCCACGACCCCGGGACTTGATTGGCCCGGCACCGTCATGTCCAACGACTATCGGATCGTCCCTACGACCACGGGCCTAAGTTGACCAGCCGCCGACATGTCCGATGACTATAGGGTCGTCCCTATGACCCCGGGACTAGATTGGCCCGCCACCGTCATGTCCGACGACTATCGGACCGTCCCCACGACCACGGGCCAAAGTTGGCCAGCCGCCGACTTGTCCGACGACTATAGGGTCGTCCCCACGACCCCGGGACTAGGTTGGCTCGCCACCGATATGTCTGACGACTATAGGGTCGTCCCCACGACCCCGGGACTAGGTTGGCCGGCCGCCGACTTGTCCGACGACTATAGGGTCGTCCCCACGACCCCCCGACTAGGTGGCCTCGCCGCCGACATGTCCGACGACTATAGGGTCGTCCCCACGACCCCGGGCCAAAGTTGGACAGCCGCCGACTTATCCGACGACTGTTGGGTCGTCCCCACGACCACGGGCCAATGTTGGCCAGCCGCCGACATGTCCGACGATTATAGGGTCGTCCCCACGACCCCGGGCCAATAATGGCCAATCGACGACATGTCCGACGACTATAGGGTCGTACCCACGACCCCGGGACTTGATTGGCCCGGCACCGTCATGTCCAACGACTATCGGATCGTCCCTACGACCACGGGCCTAAGTTGACCAGCCGCCGACATGTCCGATGACTATAGGATCGTCCCTATGACCCCGGGACTAGATTGGCCCGCCACCGTCATGTCCGACGACTATCGGATCGTCCCCACGACCACGGGCCAAAGTTGGCCAGCCGCCGACTTGTCCGACGACTATAGGGTCGTCCCCACGACCCCGGGACTAGGTTGGCTCGCCACCGATATGTCTGACGACTATAGGGTCGTCCCCACGACCCCGGGACTAGGTTGGCCGGCCGCCGACTTGTCCGACGACTATAGGGTCGTCCCCACGACCCCCCGACTAGGTGGCCTCGCCGCCGACATGTCCGACGACTATAGGGTCGTCCCCACGACCCCGGGCCAAAGTTGGACAGCCGCCGACTTGTCCGACGACTAAAGGGTCGTCCCCACGACCACGGGCCAAAGTTGGCCAGCCGGCGACATTTCCGACGACTATAGGGTCGTCCCCACGGCCACGGGCCAATGTTGGCCAGCCGCCGACATGTCCGGCGACTATAGGGTCGTCCATACGACCCCGGGACTAAATTGGCCCGCCACCGTCATGTCCAACGACTATAGGGTCTAGGTTGACAAGACGCCAAAATGTTCGACGAATATAGGGTCGTCCCCACGACCCCGGGCTAAAGATGGCATGCCGCCGAAATGTCCGACGACAATCGGATCGTCCCCACGACCACGGGCCAAAGTTGGCCAGCCGCCGACATGTCCGACGACTATTGGGTCGTCCCCACGACCCCGGGCCAAAGTTGGCCAGCCGCCGACTTGTCCGACGACTATGGGGTCGTCCCCACGACCCCAGGACTAGATTGGCCCGCCACCGTCATGTCCAACGACTATAGGGTCGTCCCCACGACCCCGGGACTTGATTGGCCCGCCACCGTCAAGTCCGACGACTATAGGGTCGTCCCCACGACCCCTGGTCAATGTTGGCCAATCGCCGAAATGTCCGACGACTGTAGGGTCGTCCCCACGACCCCGGGACTAGATTGGCCCGCCACCGTCATGTCCAATGACTATAGGGTCGTCCCCACGACCCCGGGACTAGATTGGCCCGCCACCGTCAAGTCTGACGACTATAGGGTCGTCCCAACGACCCCGGGACTAGGTTGGCCAGCCGCCGACATGTCCGACGACTATAGGGTCGTCCCCACGACCCCGGGCCAAAGATGTCCAGCCGCCGTCCTGTCCGTCGACTATAGGGTCGTCCACACGACCCCGGGACTAGATTGGCCCGCCACCGTCATGTCCAACGACTATAGGGTCGTCCCCACAACCACGGGCCAAAGTTGGCCAGCCGCCAACTTGTCCGACGACTATGGGGTCGTCCCCACGACCCCGGGCCAAAGTTGGCCAGCCGCCGACATGTCCGACGACTATAGGGTCGTCCCCACGACCCCGAGACTAGATTGGCCCGCCACCGTCATGTCCGACGACAATGGGGTCGTCCCCACGACCCCGGGTCCAGGTTGGCCAGCCGCTGACATTTCCGACAACTATAGAGTCGTCCCCACGACACCGGGCCAAAGTTGGCCAGCCGCCGACATGTCCGACGACTGTAGGGTCGTCCCCACGACCCCGGGACTAGATTGGCCCGCCACCGTCAAGTCCGACGACTATAGGGTCGTCCCAACGACCCCGGGACTAGGTTGGCCAGCCGCCGACATGTCCGACGACTATAGGGTCGTCCCCACGACCCCGGGCCAAAGATGTCCAGCCGCCGACATGTCCGACGACTATAGGGTCGTACCCACGACCCCGGGCCAAAGATGTCCAGCCGCCGTCTTGTCCGACGACTATAGGGTCGTCCCCACGACCCCCGGACTAGGTTGGCCGGCCGCCGACTTGTCCGACGACTATAGGGTCGTCCCCACGACCCCCCGACTAGGTGGGCTCGCCGCCGACTTGTCCGACGACTATAGGGTCGTCCCCACGACCCCGGGACTAGGTTGGCTCGCCACCGATATGTCTGACGACTATAGGGTCGTCCCCACGACCCCGGGACTAGGTTGGCCGGCCGCCGACTTGTCCGACGACTATAGGGTCGTCCCCACGACCCCCCGACTAGGTGGCCTCGCCGCCGACATGTCCGACGACTATAGGGTCGTCCCCACGACCCCGGGCCAAAGTTGGACAGCCGCCGACTTGTCCGACGACTATAGGGTCGTCCCCACGACCCCGGGACTAGGTTGGCACGCCACCGACATGTCTGACGACTATAGGGTCGTCTTCACGACCACGGGCCAAAATTGGCCAGCCGCCGACATGTCCGACGACTATAGGGTCGTCCCCACGACCCCGGGCCAAAGTTGGCCAGCCGCCGACATGTCCGACGACTATAGGGTCGTCCCCACGACCCCGGGACTAGATTGGTCCGCCACCATCATGTCCGACGACTATAGGGTCGTCCACACGACCCCGGGCCAAAGTTGGCAAGCCGCCGAAATGTCCGACGACTGTGGGGTCGTCCCCACGACCCCGGGACTGGATTGGCCCGCCACCGTCAAGTCCGACGACCCCGGGCCAAAGTTGGCCTGCCGCCGACATGTCCGACGACTATAGGGTCGTCCCCACGACCCCGGGACTAGATTGGCCCGCCACCGTCATGTCCAACGACTATAGGGTCGTCCCCACAACCACGGGCCAAAGTTGGCCAGCCGCCGACATGTCCGACGACTATAGGGTCGTCCCCACGACCCCGGGCCAATGTTGGCCAATCGCCGACATGTCCGACGACTATAGGGTCGTCCCTACGACCCCGGGACTAGATTGGCCCGCCACCGTCATGTCCAACAACTATAGGGTCGTCCCCACGACCACGGGCCAAAGTTGGCATGCCGCCGAAATGTCCGACGACTATAGGGTCGTCCCCACGACACCGGGCCAAAGTTGGCCAGCCGCCGACATGTCCGACGACTATAGGGTCGTCCCCACGACCCCGGGACTAGATTGGCCCGCCACCGTCATGTCCGACGATTATAGGGTCGTCCCCACGACCGCGAGACTAGATTGGCCCGCCACCGTCATGTCCGACGACAATAGGGTCGTCCCCACGACCCCGGGTCCAGGTTGGCCAGCCGCCGACATTTCCGACGACTATAGAGTCGTCCCCACGACACCGGGCCAAAGTTGGCCAGCCGCCGACATGTCCGACGATTATAGGGTCGTCCCCACGACCCCGGGACAAGGTTGGCCCGCCGCCGACTTGTCCGACGACTATAGGGTCGTACCCACGACCCTGGGCCTAGGCTGACAAGCCGCCAACATGTCCGACGACTATAGGGTCGTCCCCACGACCCCGGGCCAAAGATGTCCAGCCGCCGTCTTGTCCGACGACTATAGGGTCGTCCCCACGACCCGGGACTAGATTGGCCCGCCACCGTCATGTCCATCGACTATAGGGTCGTCCCCACAACCACGGGCCAAAGTTGGCCATCCGCCGACATGTCCGACGACTATAGGGTCGTCCCCACGACCCCGGGCCAAAGTTGGCCAGCTGCCGACATGTCCGACGACTATAGGGTCGTCCCCACGACCCCGGGACAAGGTTGGCCCGCCGCCGACTTGTCCGACGACTATAGGGTCGTACCCACCACCCCGGGACTAGGCTGACAAGCCGCCAACATGTCCGACGACTATAGGGTCGTCCCCACGACCCCGGGCCAAAGATGTGCAGCCGCCGTCTTGTCCGACGACTATAGGGTCGTCCCCACGACCCCGGGCCAATAATGGCCAATCGACGACATGTCCGACGACTATAGGGTCGTACCCACGACCCCGGGACTTGATTGGCCCGGCACCGTCATGTCCAACGACTATCGGATCGTCCCTACGACCACGGGCCTAAGTTGACCAGCCGCCGACATGTCCGATGACTATAGGATCGTCCCTATGACCCCGGGACTAGATTGGCCCGCCACCGTCATGTCCGACGACTATCGGATCGTCCCCACGACCACGGGCCAAAGTTGGCCAGCCGCCGACTTGTCCGACGACTATAGGGTCGTCCCCACGACCCCGGGACTAGGTTGGCTCGCCACCGATATGTCTGACGACTATAGGGTCGTCCCCACGACCCCGGGACTAGGTTGGCCGGCTGCCGACATGTCCGACGACTATAGGGTCGTCCCCACGACCCCGGGCCAAAGATGTGCAGCCGCCGTCTTGTCCGACGACTATAGGGTCGTCCCCACGACCCCGAGTCCAGGTTGGCCAGCCGCCGACATTTCCGACGACTATAGAGTCGTCCCCACGACCCCGGGCCAAAGTTGGCAAGCCGCCGAAATGTCCGAAGACTGTAGGGTCGTCCCCACGACACCGGGCCAAAGTTGGCCAGCCGCCGACATGTCCGACGACTATAGGGTCGTCCCCACGACCCCGGGCCAAAGATGTCCAGCCGCCGTCTTGTCCGACGACTATAGGCTCGTCCCCACGACCCCGAGTCCAGGTTGGCCAGCCGCCGACATTTCCGACGACTATAGAGGCGTCCCCACGACCGCGGGCCAAAGTTGGCCAGACGCCGACATGTCCGACGACTATAGGGTCGTCCCCACGACCCCGAGACTAGATTGGCCCGCCACCGTCATGTTCGACGAGAATAGGGTCGTCCCCACGACCCCGGGTCCAGGTTGGCCAGCCGCCGACACTTCCGACGACTATAGAGTCGTCCCCACGACACCGGGCCAAAGTTGGCCAGCCGCCGACATGTCCGACGACTATAGGGTCGTCCCCACGACCCCGGGACTAGATTGGCCCGCCACCGTCATGTCCGACGACAATAGGTTCGTCCCCACGACCCCGGGTCTAGGTTGTCCAGCCGCCGACTTGTCCGACGACTATAGGGTCGTACCCACGACCCCGGGACTAGATTGGCCCGCCACCGTCATATCCGACGACTATAGGGTCGTCCCCACGACCCCGGGCCAAAGTTGGCCAGCCGCCGACATGTCCGACGACTATAGGGTCGTCCCCACGACCCCGAGACTAGATTGGCCCGCCACCTTCATGTCCGACGACAATAGGGTCGTCCCCACGACCCCGGGTCTAGGTTGCCCAGCTGCCGACATGTCCGACGACTATAGAGTCGTCCCCACGACACCGCGCCAAAGTTGGACAGCCGCCGACATGTCCGACTACTATAGGGTCGTCCCCACGACCTCGGGTCTAGAATGGCCCGCTACCGTCATGTCCGAAGACTATAGGGTCGTCCCCACGACCTCGGGACTAGATTGGCCCGCTACCGACAAGTCCGACGACTATAGGGTCGTCCCACGACCCCGGGCCAAAGTTGGCAAGCCGCCGAAATGTCCGACGACTGTAGGGTCGTCCCCACGACCCCGGACTAGATTGGCCCGCCACCGTCAAGTCCGACGACTATAGGGTCGTCCCCACGACCCCGAGTCCAGGTTGGCCAGCCGCCGACATTTCCGACGACTATAGAGTCGTCCCCACGACACCGGGCCAAAGTTGGCCAGCCGCCGACATGTCCGACGACTATAGGGTCGTCCCCACGACCCCGGGACTAGATTGACCCGCCACCGTCATGTCCGACGGTTATAGGGTCGTCCCCACGACCCCGGGTCCAGGTTGGCCAGCCGCCGACATTTCCGACGACTATAGAGTCGTCCCCACGACACCGGGCCAAAGTTGGCCAGCCGCCGACATGTCCGACGACTATAGGGTCGTCCCCACGACCCCGGGACTAGATTGGCCCGCCACCGTCATGTCAGACGACAATAGGTTCGTCCCAACGACCCCGGGTCTAGGTTGGCCAGCCGCCGACTTGTCCGACGACTATAGGGTCGTACCCACGACCCCGGGACTAGATTGGTCCGCCACCGTCATGACCGACGACTATAGGGTCGTCCCCACGACCCCGAGACTAGATTGGCCCGCCACCTTCATGTCCGACGACAATAGGGTCGTCCCCACGACCCCGGGCCAAAGTTGGCAAGCCGCCGAAATGTCCGACGACTGTAGGGTCGCCCCCACGACCCCGGGACTAGATTGGCCCGCCACCGTCATGTCCAACGACTATAGGGTCGTGCCCACGACCCCGGGCCAAAGATGTACAGCCGCCGTCTTGTCCGACGACTATAGGGTCGTCCCCACGACCCCGAGTCCAGGTTGGCCAGCCGCCGACATTTCCGACGACTATAGAGTCGTCCCCACGACCGCGGGCCAAAGTTGGCCAGACACCGACATGTCCGACGACTATAGGGTCGTCCCCAGGACCCCGAGACTAGATTGGCCCGCCACCGTCATGTCCGACGACAATAGGGTCGTCCCCACGACCCCGGGTCCAGGTTGGCCAGCCGCCGACATTTCCGACGACTATAGAGTCGTCCCCACGACACCGCGCCAAAGTTGGACAGCCGCCGACATGTCCGACTACTATAGGGTCGTCCCCACGACCTCGGGTCTAGAATGGCCCGCTACCGTCATGTCCGAAGACTATAGGGTCGTCCCCACGACCTCGGGACTAGATTGGCCCGCTACCGTCAAGTCCGACGACTATAGGGTCGTCCCACGACCCCGGGCCAAAGTTGGCAAGCCGCCGAAATGTCCGACGACTGTAGGGTCGTCCCCACGACCCCGGGACTAGATTGGCCCGCCACCGTCAAGTCCGACGACTATAGGGTCGTCCCCACGACCCCGGGTCCAGGTTGGCCAGCCGCCGACATTTCCGACGACTATAGAGTCGTCCCCACGACACCGGGCCAAAGTTGGCCAGCCGTCGACATGTCCGACGACTATAGGGTCGTCCCCACGACCCCGGGACAAGGTTGGCCCGCCACCGTCATGTCCGACGACAATAGGGTCGTCCCCACGACCCCGGGTCTAGGTTGGCCAGCCGCCGACTTGTCCGACGACTATAGGGTCGTACCCACGACCCCGGGACTAGATTGGTCCGCCACCGTCATGTCCGACGACAATAGGGTCGTCCCCACGACCCCGGGCCAAAGTTGGCCAGCCGCCGACATGTCCGACGACTATAGGGTCGTCCCCACGACCCCGAGACTAGATTGGCCCGCCACCTTCATGTCCGACGACAATAGGGTCGTCCCCACGACCCCGGGTCTAGGTTGTGCAGCTGCCGACATGTCCGACGACTATAGAGTCGTCCCCATGACACCGCGCCAAAGTTGGACAGCCGCCGACATGTCCGACTACTATAGGGTCGTCCCCACGACCTCGGGTCTAGAATGGCCCGCTACCGTCATGTCCGAAGACTATAGGGTCGTCCCCACGACCTCGGGACTAGATTGGCCCGCTACCGTCAAGTCCAACGACTATAGGGTCGTCCCACGACCCCGGGCCAAAGTTGGCAAGCCGCCGAAATGTCCGACGACTGTAGGGTCGTCCCCACGACCCCGGGACTAGATTGGCCCGCCACCGTCAAGTCCGACGACTATAGGGTCGTCCCCACGACCCCGGGTCCAGGTTGGCCAGCCGCCGACATTTCCGACGACTATAGAGTCGTCCCCACGACACCGGGCCAAAGTTGGCCAGCCGCCGACATGTCCGACGACTATAGGGTCGTCCCCACGACCCCGGGACTAGATTGACCCGCCACCGTCATGTCCGACGGTTATAGGGTCGTCCCCACGACCGCGAGACTAGATTGGCCCGCCACCGTCATGTCCGACGACAATAGGGTCGTCCCCACGACCCCGGGTCTAGGTTGGCCAGCCGCCGACTTGTCCGACGACTATAGGGTCGTACCCACGACCCCGGGACTAGATCGGCCCGCCACCGTCAAGTCCGACGACTATAGGGTCGTCCCCACGACCCCGGGTCCAGGTTGGCCAGCCGCCGACATTTCCGACGACTATAGCGTCGTCCCCACGACACCGGGCCAAAGTTGGCCAGCCGCCGACATGTCCGACGGTTATAGGGTCGTCCCCACGACCCCGGGTCCAGGTTGGCCAGCCGCCGACATTTCCGACGACTATAGAGTCGTCCCCACGACACCGGGCCAAAGTTGGCCAGCCGCCGACATGTCCGACGACTATAGGGTCGTCCCCACGACCCCGAGACTAGATTGGCCCGCCACCGTCATGTCCGACGACAATAGGGTCGTCCCCAAGACCCCGGGTCCAGGTTGGCCAGCCGCCGACATTTCCGACGACTATAGAGTCGTCCCCACGACACCGGTCCAAAGTTGGCCAGCCGCCGACATGTCCGACGACTATAGGGTCGTCCCCACGACCCCGGGACTAGATTGGCCCGCCACCGTCATGTCCAACGACTATAGGGTCGTCCCCACAACCACGGGCCAAAGTTGGCCAGCCGCCGACATTTTCGACGACTATAGGGTCGTCCCCACGACCCCGGGACTAGATTGGCCCGCCACCGTCATGTCCAACGACTATAGGGTCGTCCCCACAACCACGGGCCAAAGTTGGCCAGCCGCCGACATGTCCGACGACTATAGGGTCGTCCCCACGACCCCGGGACTAGATTGACCCGCCACCGTCATGTCCGACGACAATACGGTCGTCCCCACGACCCCGGGTCTAGGTTGGCCAGCCGCCGACTTGTCCGACGACTATAGGGTCGTCCCCAGGACCTCGGGTCAAAGATGTCCAGCCGCCGTCTTGTCCGACGACTATAGGGTCGTCCCCACGACCCCGAGTCCAGGTTGGCCAGCCGCCGACATTTCCGACGACTATAGAGTCGTCCCCACGACCGCGGGCCAAAGTTGGCCAGACGCCGACATGTCCGACGACTATAGGGTCGTCCCCACGACCCCGAGACTAGATTGGCCCGCCACCGTCATGTCCGACGACAATAGGGTCGTCCCCACGACCCCGGGTCCAGGTTGGCCAGCCGCCGACATTTCCGACGACTATAGAGTCGTCCCCACGACACCGGGCCAAAGTTGGCCAGCCGCCGACATGTCCGACGACTATAGGGTCGTCCCCACGACCCCGAGACTAGATTGGCCCGCCACCTTCATGTCCGACGACTATAGGGTCGTCCCCACGACCCCGGGAATAGATTGACCCGCCACCGTCATGTCCGACGACAATACGGTCGTCCCCACGACCCCGGGTCTAGGTTGGCCAGCCGCCGACTTGTCCGACGACTATAGGGTCGTCCCCAGGACCTCGGGACTAGATTGGCCCGCCACCGTCATGTCCAACGACTATAGGGTCGTCCCCACGACCACGGGCCAAAGTTGGCATGCCGCCGAAATGTCCGACGATTATAGGGTCGTCCCCACGACCCCGGGCCAAAGTTGGCAAGCCGCCGAAATGTCCGAAGACTGTAGGGTCGTCCCCACGACACCGGGCCAAAGTTGGCCAGCCGCCGAAATGTCCGACGACTATAGGGTCGTCCCCACGACCCCGGGCCAAAGATGTCCAGCCGCCGTCTTGTCCGACGACTATAGGGTCGTCCCCACGACCCCGAGTCCAGGTTGGCCAGCCGCCGACATTTCCGACGACTATAGAGTCGTCCCCACGACACCGGGCCAAAGTTGGCCAGCCGCCGACATGTCCGACGACTATAGGGTCGTCCCCACGACCCCGGGACTAGATTGGCCCGCCACCGTCATGTCCAACGACTATAGGGTCGTCCCCACAACCACGGGCCAAAGTTGGCCAGCCGCCGACATGTTCGACGACTATAGGGTCGTCCCCACGACCCCGGGACTAGATTGGCCCGCCACCGTCATGTCCAACGACTATAGGGTCGTCCCCACAACCACGGGCCAAAGTTGGCCAGCCGCCGACATGTCCGACGACTATAGGGTCGTCCTCACGACCCCGGGCCAAAGTTGGCCAGCCGCCGACATGTCCGACGGTTATAGGGTCGTCCCCACGACCCCGGGTCCAGGTTGGCCAGCCGCCGACATTTCCGACGACTATAGAGTCGTCCCCACGACACCGGGCCAAAGTTGGCCAGCCGCCGACATGTCCGACGACTATAGGGTCGTCCCCACGACCCCGAGACTAGATTGGCCCGCCACCGTCATGTCCGACGACAATAGGGTCGTCCCCACGACCCCGGGTCCAGGTTGGCCAGCCGCCGACATTTCCGACGACTATAGAGTCGTCCCCACGACACCGGTCCAAAGTTGGCCAGCCGCCGACATGTCCGACGACTATAGGGTCGTCCCCACGACCCCGGGACTAGATTGGCCCGCCACCGTCATGTCCAACGACTATAGGGTCGTCCCCACAACCACGGGCCAAAGTTGGCCAGCCGCCGACATGTTCGACGACTATAGGGTCGTCCCCACGACCCCGGGACTAGATTGGCCCGCCACCGTCATGTCCAACGACTATAGGGTCGTCCCCACAACCACGGGCCAAAGTTGGCCAGCCGCCGACATGTCCGACGACTATAGGGTCGTCCCCACGACCCCGGGACTAGATTGACCCGCCACCGTCATGTCCGACGACAATACGGTCGTCCCCACGACCCCGGGTCTAGGTTGGCCAGCCGCCGACTTGTCCGACGACTATAGGGTCGTCCCCAGGACCTCGGGTCAAAGATGTCCAGCCGCCGTCTTGTCCGACGACTATAGGGTCGTCCCCACGACCCCGAGTCCAGGTTGGCCAGCCGCCGACATTTCCGACGACTATAGAGTCGTCCCCACGACCGCGGGCCAAAGTTGGCCAGACGCCGACATGTCCGACGACTATAGGGTCGTCCCCACGACCCCGAGACTAGATTGGCCCGCCACCGTCATGTCCGACGACAATAGGGTCGTCCCCACGACCCCGGGTCCAGGTTGGCCAGCCGCCGACATTTCCGACGACTATAGAGTCGTCCCCACGACACCGGGCCAAAGTTGGCCAGCCGCCGACATGTCCGACGACTATAGGGTCGTCCCCACGACCCCGAGACTAGATTGGCCCGCCACCTTCATGTCCGACGACTATAGGGTCGTCCCCACGACCCCGGGAATAGATTGACCCGCCACCGTCATGTCCGACGACAATACGGTCGTCCCCACGACCCCGGGTCTAGGTTGGCCAGCCGCCGACTTGTCCGACGACTATAGGGTCGTCCCCAGGACCTCGGGACTAGATTGGCCCGCCACCGTCATGTCCAACGACTATAGGGTCGTCCCCACGACCACGGGCCAAAGTTGGCATGCCGCCGAAATGTCCGACGATTATAGGGTCGTCCCCACGACCCCGGGCCAAAGTTGGCAAGCCGCCGAAATGTCCGAAGACTGTAGGGTCGTCCCCACGACACCGGGCCAAAGTTGGCCAGCCGCCGACATGTCCGACGACTATAGGGTCGTCCCCACGACCCCGGGCCAAAGATGTCCAGCCGCCGTCTTGTCCGACGACTATAGGGTCGTCCCCACGACCCCGAGTCCAGGTTGGCCAGCCGCCGACATTTCCGACGACTATAGAGTCGTCCCCACGACACCGGGCCAAAGTTGGCCAGCCGCCGACATGTCCGACGACTATAGGGTCGTCCCCACGACCCCGGGACTAGATTGGCCCGCCACCGTCATGTCAGACGACAATAGGTTCGTCCCCACGACCCCGGGTCTAGGTTGGCCAGCCGCCGACTTGTCCGACGACTATAGGGTCGTACCCACGACCCCGGGACTAGATTGGTCCGCCACCGTCATGACCGACGACTATAGGGTCGTCCCCACGACCCCGAGACTAGATTGGCCCGCCACCTTCATGTCCGACGACAATAGGGTCGTCCTCACGACCCCGGGCCAAAGTTGGCAAGCCGCCGAAATGTCCGACGACTGTAGGGTCGTCCCCACGACCCCGGGACTAGATTGGCCCGCCACCGTCATGTCCAACGACTATAGGGTCGTGCCCACGACCCCGGGCCAAAGATGTACAGCCGCCGTCTTGTCCGACGACTATAGGGTCGTCCCCACGACCCCGAGTCCAGGTTGGCCAGCCGCCGACATTTCCGACGACTATAGAGTCGTCCCCACGACCGCGGGCCAAAGTTGGCCAGACACCGACATGTCCGACGACTATAGGGTCGTCCCCACGACCCCGAGACTAGATTGGCCCGCCACCGTCATGTCCGACGACAATAGGGTCGTCCCCACGACCCCGGGTCCAGGTTGGCCAGCCGCCGACATTTCCGACGACTATAGAGTCGTCCCCACGACACCGCGCCAAAGTTGGACAGCCGCCGACATGTCCGACTACTATAGGGTCGTCCCCACGACCTCGGGTCTAGAATGGCCCGCTACCGTCATGTCCGAAGACTATAGGGTCGTCCCCACGACCTCGGGACTAGATTGGCCCGCTACCGTCAAGTCCGACGACTATAGGGTCGTCCCACGACCCCGGGCCAAAGTTGGCAAGCCGCCGAAATGTCCGACGACTGTAGGGTCGTCCCCACGACCCCGGGACTAGATTGGCCCGCCACCGTCAAGTCCGACGACTATAGGGTCGTCCCCACGACCCCGGGTCCAGGTTGGCCAGCCGCCGACATTTCCGACGACTATAGAGTCGTCCCCACGACACCGGGCCAAAGTTGGCCAGCCGCCGACATGTCCGACGACTATAGGGTCGTCCCCACGACCCCGAGACTAGATTGGCCCGCCACCTTCATGTCCGACGACAATAGGGTCGTCCCCACGACCCCGGGTCTAGGTTGTGCAGCTGCCGACATGTCCGACGACTATAGAGTCGTCCCCATGACACCGCGCCAAAGTTGGACAGCCGCCGACATGTCCGACTACTATAGGGTCGTCCCCACGACCTCGGGTCTAGAATGGCCCGCTACCGTCATGTCCGAAGACTATAGGGTCGTCCCCACGACCTCGGGACTAGATTGGCCCGCTACCGTCAAGTCCGACGACTATAGGGTCGTCCCACGACCCCGGGCCAAAGTTGGCAAGCCGCCGAAATGTCCGACGACTGTAGGGTCGTCCCCACGACCCCGGGACTAGATTGGCCCGCCACCGTCAAGTCCGACGACTATAGGGTCGTCCCCACGACCCCGGGTCCAGGTTGGCCAGCCGCCGACATTTCCGACGACTATAGAGTCGTCCCCACGACACCGGGCCAAAGTTGGCCAGCCGCCGACATGTCCGACGACTATAGGGTCGTCCCCACGACCCCGAGACTAGATTGGCCCGCCACCTTCATGTCCGACGACAATAGGGTCGTCCCCACGACCTCGGGACTAGATTGGCCCGCTACCGTCAAGTCCGACGACTATAGGGTCGTCCCACGACCCCGGGCCAAAGTTGGCAAGCCGCCGAAATGTCCGACGACTGTAGGGTCGTCCCCACGACCCCGGGACTAGATTGGCCCGCCACCGTCAAGTCCGACGACTATAGGGTCGTCCCCACGACCCCGGGTCCAGGTTGGCCAGCCGCCGACATTTCCGACGACTATAGGGTCGTACCCACGACCCCGGGACTAGATTGGTCCGCCACCGTCAAGTCCGACGACTATAGGGTCGTCCCCACGACCCCGGGTCCAGGTTGGCCAGCCGCCGACATTTCCGACGACTATAGAGTCGTCCCCACGACACCGGGCCAAAGTTGGCCAGCCGCCGACATGTCCGACGACTATAGGGTCGTCCCCACGACCCCGGGACTAGATTGACCCGCCACCGTCATGTCCGACGGTTATAGGGTCGTCCCCACGACCGCGAGACTAGATTGGCCCGCCACCGTCATGTCCGACGACAATAGGGTCGTCCCCACGACCCCGGGCCCAGGTTGGCCAGCCGCCGACATTTCCGACGACTATAGAGTCGTCCCCACGACACCGGACCAAAGTTGGCCAGCCGCCGACATGTCCGACGACTATAGGGTCGTCCCCACGACCCCGGGACAAGGTTGGCCCGCCACCGTCATGTCCGACGACAATAGGGTCGTCCCCACGACCCCGGGTCTAGGTTGGCCAGCCGCCGACTTGTCCGACGACTATAGGGTCGTACCCACGACCCCGGGACTAGATTGGTCCGCCACCGTCATGTCCGACGACTATAGGGTCGTCCCCACGACCCCGGGCCAAAGTTGGCCAGCCGCCGACATGTCCGACGACTATAGGGTCGTCCCCACGACCCCGAGACTAGATTGGCCCGCCACCTTCATGTCCGACGACAATAGGGTCGTCCCCACGACCCCGGGTCTAGGTTGTGCAGCTGCCGACATGTCCGACGACTATAGAGTCGTCCCCATGACACCGCGCCAAAGTTGGACAGCCGCCGACATGTCCGACTACTATAGGGTCGTCCCCACGACCTCGGGTCTAGAATGGCCCGCTACCGTCATGTCCGATGACTATAGGGTCGTCCCCACGTCCTCGGGACTAGATTGGCCCTCTACCGTCAAGTCCGACGACTATAGGGTCGTCCCACGACCCCGGGCCAAAGTTGGCAAGCCGCCGAAATGTCCGACGACTGTAGGGTCGTCCCCACGACCCCGGGACTAGATTGGCCCGCCACCGTCAAGTCCGACGACTATAGGGTCGTCCCCACGACCCCGGGTCCAGGTTGGCCAGCCGCCGACATTTCCGACGACTATAGAGTCGTCCCCACGACACCGGGCCAAAGTTGGCCAGCCGCCGACATGTCCGACGACTACAGGGTCGTCCCCACGACCCCGGGACTAGATTGACCCGCCACCGTCATGTCCGACGGTTATAGGGTCGTCCCCACGACCGCGAGACTAGATTGGCCCGCCACCGTCATGTCCGACGACAATAGGGTCGTCCCCACGACCCCGGGTCCAGGTTGGCCAGCCGCCGACATTTCCGACGACTATAGAGTCGTCCCCACAACCACGGGCCAAAGTTGGCCAGCCGCCGACATGTCCGACGACTATAGGGTCGTCCCCACGACCCCGGGCCAAAGTTGGCCAGCTGCCGACATGTCCGACGAATATAGGGTCGTCCCCACGACCCCGGGACAAGGTTGGCCCGCCGCCGACTTGTCCGACGACTATAGGGTCGTATCCACCATCCCGGGACTAGGCTGACAAGCCGCCAACATGTCCGACGACTATAGGGTCGTCCCCACGACCCCGGGTCAAAGATGTCCAGCCGCCGTCTTGTCCGACGACTATAGGGTCGTCCCCACGATCCCGAGTCCAGGTTGGCCAGCCGCCGACATTTCCGACGACTATAGAGTCGTCCCCACGACCCCGGGCCAATGTTGGCCAGCCGTCGACATGTCCGACGACTATAGGGTCGTCCCCACGACCCCGAGACTAGATTGGCCCGCCACCGTCATGTCCGACGACAATAGGGTCGTCCCCACGACCCCGGGTCCAGGTTGGCCAGCCGCCGACATTTCCGACGACTATAGAGTCGTCCCCACGACACCGGGCCAAAGTTGGCCAGCCGCCGACATGTCCGACGACTACAGGGTCGTCCCCACGACCCCGGGACTAGATTGGCCCGCCACCGTCATGTCCGACGATTATAGGGTCGTCCCCACGACCCCGGGATTAGCTTGGCCCGCCGCCGAATTGTTCGACGACTATAGGGTCGTCCCCACGACCCCGGGACTAGATTGGCCCGCCACCGTCATGTCCGACGACAATAGGGTCGTCCCCACGACCCCGGGTCTAGGTTGGCCAGCCGCCGACTTGTCCGACGACTATAGGGTCGTACCCACGACCCCGGGACTAGGCTGACAAGCCGCCAGCATGTCCGACGACTATTGGATCGTCCCCACGACCACGGGCCAATGTTGGCCAGCCGCCGACATGTCCGACGACTATAGGGTCGTCCCCACGACCCCGGGACTAGATTGGTCCGCCACCGTCATGTCCGACGACTATAGGGTCGTCCCCACGACCCCGGGCCAAAGTTGGCCAGCCGCCGACATGTCCGACGACTATAGGGTCGTCCCCACGACCCCGAGACTAGATTGGCCCGCCACCGTCATGTCCGACGACAATAGGGTCGTCCCCACGACCCCGGGTCCAGGTTGGCCAGCCGCCGACATTTCCGACGACTATAGAGTCGTCCCCACGACACCGGGCCAAAGTTGGCCAGCCGCCGGCATGTCCGACGACTATAGGGTCGTCCCCACGACCCCGGGACTAGATTGACCCGCCACCGTCATGTCCGACGACAATACGGTCGTCCCCACGACCCCGGGTCTAGGTTGGCCAGCCGCCGACTTGTCCGACGACTATAGGGTCGTCCCCAGGACCTCGGGACTAGATTGGCCCGCCACCGTCATGTCCAACGACTATAGGGTCGTCCCCACGACCACGGGCCAAAGTTGGCATGCCGCCGAAATGTCCGACGATTATAGGGTCGTCCCCACGACCCCGGGCCAAAGTTGGCAAGCCGCCGAAATGTCCGAAGACTGTAGGGTCGTCCCCACGACACCGGGCCAAAGTTGGCCAGCCGCCGACATGTCCGACGACTATAGGGTGGTCCCCACGACCCCGGGCCAAAGATGTCCAGCCGCCGTCTTGTCCGACGACTATAGGGTCGTCCCCACGACCCCGAGTCCAGGTTGGCCAGCCGCCGACATTTCCGACGACTATAGAGTCGTCCCCACGACACCGGGCCAAAGTTGGCCAGCCGCCGACATGTCCGACGACTATAGGGTCGTCCCCACGACCCCGGGACTAGATTGGCCCGCCACCGTCATGTCAGACGACAATAGGTTCGTCCCCACGACCCCGGGTCTAGGTTGGCCAGCCGCCGACTTGTCCGACGACTATAGGGTCGTACCCACGACCCCGGGACTAGATTGGTCCGCCACCGTCATGACCGACGACTATAGGGTCGTCCCCACGACCCCGAGACTAGATTGGCCCGCCACCTTCATGTCCGACGACAATAGGGTCGTCCCCACGACCCCGGGCCAAAGTTGGCAAGCCGCCGAAATGTCCGACGACTGTAGGGTCGTCCCCACGACCCCGGGACTAGATTGGCCCGCCACCGTCATGTCCAACGACTATAGGGTCGTGCCCACGACCCCGGGCCAAAGATGTACAGCCGCCGTCTTGTCCGACGACTATAGGGTCGTCCCCACGACCCCGAGTCCAGGTTGGCCAGCCGCCGACATTTCCGACGACTATAGAGTCCTCCCCACGACCGCGGGCCAAAGTTGGCCAGACACCGACATGTCCGACGACTATAGGGTCGTCCCCACGACCCCGAGACTAGATTGGCCCGCCACCGTCATGTCCGACGACAATAGGGTCGTCCCCACGACCCCGGGTCCAGGTTGGCCAGCCGCCGACATTTCCGACGACTATAGAGTCGTCCCCACGACACCGGGCCAAAGTTGGCCAGCCGCCGACATGTCCGACGACTATAGGGTCGTCCCCACGACCCCGGGACAAGGTTGGCCCGCCACCGTCATGTCCGACGACAATAGGGTCGTCCCCACGACCCCGGGTCTAGGTTGGCCAGCCGCCGACTTGTCCGACGACTATAGGGTCGTACCCACGACCCCGGGACTAGATTGGTCCGCCACCGTCATGTCCGACGACTATAGGGTCGTCCCCACGACCCCGGGCCAAAGTTGGCCAGCCGCCGACATGTCCGACGACTATAGGGTCGTCCCCACGACCCCGAGACTAGATTGGCCCGCCACCTTCATGTCCGACGACAATAGGGTCGTCCCCACGACCCCGGGTCTAGGTTGTGCAGCTGCCGACATGTCCGACGACTATAGAGTCGTCCCCATGACACCGCGCCAAAGTTGGACAGCCGCCGACATGTCCGACTACTATAGGGTCGTCCCCACGATCTCGGGTCTAGAATGGCCCGCTACCGTCATGTCCGAAGACTATAGGGTCGTCCCCACGACCTCGGGACTAGATTGGCCCGCTACCGTCAAGTCCGACGACTACAGGGTCGTCCCACGACCCCGGGCCAAAGTTGGCAAGCCGCCGAAATGTCCGACGACTGTAGGGTCGTCCCCACGACCCCGGGAATAGATTGGCCCGCCACCGTCAAGTCCGACGACTATAGGGTCGTCCCCACGACCCCGGGTCCAGGTTGGCCAGCCGCCGACATTTCCGACGACTATAGAGTCGTCCCCACGACACCGGGCCAAAGTTGGCCAGCCGCCGACATGTCCGACGACTATAGGGTCGTCCCCACGACCCCGGGACAAGGTTGGCCCGCCACCGTCATGTCCGACGACAATAGGGTCGTCCCCACGACCCCGGGTCTAGGTTGGCCAGCCGCCGACTTGTCCGACGACTATAGGGTCGTACCCACGACCCCGGGACTAGATTGGTCCGCCACCGTCATGTCCGACGACTATAGGGTCGTCCCCACGACCCCGGGCCGAAGTTGGCCAGCCGCCGACATGTCCGACGACTATAGGGTCGTCCCCACGACCCCGAGACTAGATTGGCCCGCCACCTTCATGTCCGACGACAATAGGGTCGTCCCCACGACCCCGGGTCTAGGTTGTGCAGCTGCCGACATGTCCGACGACTATAGAGTCGTCCCCATGACACCGCGCCAAAGTTGGACAGCCGCCGACATGTCCGACTACTATAGGGTCGTCCCCACGACCTCGGGTCTAGAATGGCCCGCTACCGTCATGTCCGAAGACTATAGGGTCGTCCCCACGACCTCGGGACTAGATTGGCCCGCTACCGTCAAGTCCGACGACTATAGGGTCGTCCCACGACCCCGGGCCAAAGTTGGCAAGCCGCCGAAATGTCCGACGACTGTAGGGTCGTCCCCACGACCCCGGGACTAGATTGGCCCGCCACCGTCAAGTCCGACGACTATAGGGTCGTCCCCACGACCCCGGGTCCAGGTTGGCCAGCCGCCGACATTTCCGACGACTATAGAGTCGTCCCCACGACACCGGGCCAAAGTTGGCCAGCCGCCGACATGTCCGACGACTATAGGGTCGTCCCCACGACCCCGGGACTAGATTGACCCGCCACCGTCATGTCCGACGGTTATAGGGTCGTCCCCACGACCGCGAGACTAGATTGGCCCGCCACCGTCATGTCCGACGACAATAGGGTCGTCCCCACGACCCCGGGTCCAGGTTGGCCAGCCGCCGACATTTCCGACGACTATAGAGTCGTCCCCACGACACCGGGCCAAAGTTGGCCAGCCGCCGACATGCCCGACGACTATAGGGTCGTCCCCACGACCCCGGGACAAGGTTGGCCCGCCGCCAACATGTCCGACGACTATAGGGTCGTCCCCACGACCCCGGGACTAGATTGGCCCGCCACCGTCATGTCCAACGACTATAGGGTCGTGCCCACAACCACGGGCCAAAGTTGGCCAGCCGCCGACATGTCCGACGACAATAGGGTCGTCCCCACGACCCCGGGCCAAAGTTCGCCAGCTGCCGACATGTCCGACGACTATAGGGTCGTCCCCACGACCCCGGGACAAGGTTGGCCCGCCGCCGACTTGTCCGACGACTATAGGGTCGTACCCACCACCCCGGGACTAGGCTGACAAGCCGCCAACATGTCCGACGACTATAGTGTCGTCCCCACGACCCCGGGCCAAAGATGTCCAGCCGCCGCCTTGTCCGACGACTATAGGGTCGTCCCCACGACCCCGAGACTAGATTGACCCGCCACCGTCATGTCCGACGACAATAGGGTCGTACCCACGACCCTGGGACTAGGCTGACAAGCCGCCAACATGTCCGACGACTATAGGGTCGTCCCCACGACCCCGGGACTAGATTGGCCCGCCACCGTCATGTCAGACGACAATAGGTTCGTGCCCACGACCCCGGGTCTAGGTTGGCCAGCCGCCGACTTGTCCGACGACTATAGGGTCGTACCCACGACCCCGGGACTAGATTGGTCCGCCACCGTCATGACCGACGACTATAGGGTCGTCCCCACGACCCCGAGACTAGATTGGCCCGCCACCTTCATGTCCGACGACAATAGGGTCGTCCCCACGACCCCGGGCCAAAGTTGGCAAGCCGCCGAAATGTCCGACGACTGTAGGGTCGTCCCCACGACCCCGGGACTAGATTGGCCCGCCACCGTCATGTCCAACGACTATAGGGTCGTGCCCACGACCCCGGGCCAAAGATGTCCAGCCGCCGTCTTGTCCGACGACTATAGGGTCGTCCCCACGACCCCGAGTCCAGGTTGGCCAGCCGCCGACATTTCCGACGACTATAGAGTCGTCCCCACGACCGCGGGCCAAAGTTGGCCAGACACCGACATGTCCGACGACTATAGGGTCGTCCCCACGACCCCGAGACTAGATTGGCCCGCCACCGTCATGTCCGACGACTATAGGGTCGTCCCCATGACCTCGGGACTAGATTGGCCCGCCACCATCATGTCCGACGACTATAGGGTCGACCCCACGACCCCGGGAGTTGATTGCCCCGCCACCGTTATTTCTGACGACTATAGGGTCGTCCCCACGACCACGGACCAAAGTTGGACAGCCGCCGACATATCCGACGACTATAGGGTCGTCCCCATGACCCCGGGACTAGGTTGGCTCGCCGCCGACTTGTCCGACGACTATAGGGTCGTCCCCACGACCCCGGGACTAGATTGGCCCGCCACCGTCTTGTCCGACGACTATAGGGTCGTCCCCACGACAGCGGGCCTACGTTGGCCAGCCGCCGACATGTCCGACCATTATAGGGTCGTCCCCACGACCCCGGGACTAGGTTGGCTCGCCGCCGACATGTCCGACGACTATAGGGTCGTTCCCACGACACCGGGACTATGTTGGCCAGCCGCCGACATGTCCGACGACTATAGGGTCGTCCCCACGACCCCGGGACTAGATTGGCCCGCCACCGTCATGTCCAACGACTATCGGATCGTCCACACGACCACGGGCCAAAGTTGGCCAGCCGCCGACATGTCCGACGACTATTGGGTCGTCCCCACGACCACGGGCCAAAGTTGGGCAGCCGCCGACATGCCCGACGACTATAGGGTCGTCCCGACGACCTCGGGTCTAGATTGGCCAGTCGCCGACATGTCCGACGACTATTGGATCGTCCCCACGACCACGGGCCAAAGTTGGCCAGCCGCCGACATGTCCGACGACTATAGAGTCGTCCCCACGACACCGGGCCAAAGTTGGCTAGCCGCCGACATGTCCGACGACTATAGGTTTGTCCCGACGACCCCGGGACTAGATTGGCCCGCCACCGTCATGTCCAACGACTATCGGATCGTCTCCACGACCACGGGCCAAAGTTGGCCAGCCGCCGACATGTCCGACGACTATCGGATCGTCCCCACGACTACGGGCCAAAGTTGGCCAGCCGCCGACATGTCCGACGACTATTGGGTCGTCCCCACGACCACGGGCCAAAGTTGGCCAGCCGCCGACATGTCCGAAGACTATAGGGTCGTCCCCACGACCCCGGTACTAGATTGGCCCGCCGCCGACATGTCCGACGACTATAGAGTCGTCCCCACGACACCGGGCCAAAGTTGGCAAGCCGCCGAAATGTCCGACGACTGTAGGGTCGTCCCCACGACCCCGGGACTAGATTGGCCCGCCACCGTCAAGTCCGACGACTATAGGGTCGTCCCCACGACCTCGGGAGTTGATTGCCCCGCCACCGTTATTTCTGACGACTATAGGGTCGTCCCCACGACCACGGACCAAAGTTGGACAGCCGCCGACATATCCGACGACTATAGGGTCGTCCCCATGACCCCGGGACTAGGTTGGCTCGCCGCCGACTTGTCCGACGACTATAGGGTCGTCCCCACGACCCCGGGACTAGATTGGCCCGCCACCGTCTTGTCCGACGACTATAGGGTCGTCCCCACGACAGCGGGCCTACGTTGGCCAGCCGCCGACATGTCCGACCACTATAGGGTCGTCCCCACGACCCCGGGACTAGGTTGGCTCGCCGCCGACATGTCCGACGACTATAGGGTCGTTCCCACGACACCGGGACTATGTTGGCCAGCCGCCGACATGTCCGACGACTATAGGGTCGTCCCCACGACCCCGGGACTAGGTTGGCTCGCCGCCGACATGTCCGACGACTATAGGGTCGTTCCCACGACACCGGGACTAGGTTGGCTCGCCGCCGATTTGTGCGACCACTATAGGGTCGTCCCCACGACCCCGGGACTATGTT
Organism: Andrena praecox; assembly: GCA_963932275.1. Taxonomy (NCBI): domain Eukaryota; kingdom Metazoa; phylum Arthropoda; class Insecta; order Hymenoptera; family Andrenidae; genus Andrena; species Andrena praecox. The sequence continues at coordinate 95,632 of CAWVQO010000023.1, read as the reverse complement.
GGCGCGCCGCCGACATGTCCGACGACTATAGGTTCGTCCCCACGACCCCCGGAGTAGGTTGGCTCGCCGCAGACTTGTCCGACGACTATAGGGTCGTCCCCACGACCGCGGGACTAGATTGGCCCGCCACCGTCTTGTCCGACGACTATAGGGTCGTCCCCACGACCCCGGGACTAGATTGGCCCGCCACCGTCAAATCCGACCACCTCGGGACTAGGTTGGCCAGCCGCCGACATGTCCGACGACTATAGGGTCGCCCCCACGACCTCGGGACTAGGTTGGACAGCCGCCGACATGTCCGACGACTATAGGGTCGTCCCCACCACCCCGGGCCAAAGTTGGCAAGACACCGAAATGTCCGACGACTGTAGGGTCGTCCCCAAGACCCCGGGACTAGATTGGCCCGCCACCGTCAAGTCCGACGACTATAGGGTCGTCCCCACGACCCCGGGCCAAAGTTGGCGAGCCGCCGAAATGTCCGACGACTGTAGGGTCGTCCCCACGACCCCGGGACTAGATTGGCCCGCCACCGTCAAGTCCGACGACTATAGGGTCGTCCCCACGACCCCGGGACTACATTGGCCAGCCGCTGACATGTCCGACGACTATAGGGTCGTCCCCACGACCCCGGGCCAAATATGTCCAGCCACCGTCTTGTCCGACGACTATAGGGTCGTCCCCACGACCCCGGGACTAGATTGGCCCGCCACCGTCAAGTCCGACGACCTCGGGACTAGGTTGGCCAGCCGCCGACATGTCCGACGACTATTGGGCCGTCCCCACGACCACGGGCCAAAGTTGGCCAGCCGCCGACATGTTCAACGACTATTGGGCCGTCCCCACGACCCCGGGCCAAAGTTGGACAGCCGCCGACATTTCCGACGACTATAGAGTCGTCCCCACGACACCGGGCCCAAATTGGCCAGCCGCCGACATGTCCGACGACTATAGGTTCGTCCCCACGACCATGGGCCAAAGTTGGTCAGCCGCCGACTTGTCCGACGACGATAGGGTCGTCCCCACGACCACGGGCCAAAGATGTCCAGCCGCCGTCTTGTCCGACGACTATAGGGTCGTCCCCACGACCCCGGGACTAGATTGGCCCGCCACCGTCAAGTCCGACGACCTCGGGACTAGGTTGGCCAGCCGCCGACATGTCCGACGACTATAGGGTCGCCCCCACGACCTCGGCACTAGGTTGGCCAGCCGCCGACATGTCCGACGACTATAGGGTCGTCCCCACCACCCCGGGCCAAAGTTGGCAAGCCGCCGAAATGTCCTACGACTGTAGGGTCGTCCCCAAGACCCCGGGACTAGATTGGCCCGCCACCGTCAAGTCCGACGACTATAAGGTCGTCCCCACGACCCCGGGCCAATAATGGCCAATCGCCGACATGTCCGATGACTATAGGGTCGTCCCCACGACCACGGACCAAAGTTGGCCAGCCGCCGACATATCCGACGACTATAGGGTCGTCCCCATGACCTCGGGACTAGATTGGCCCGCCACCATCATGTCCGACGACTATAGGGTCGACCCCACGACCCCGGGAGTTGATTGCCCCGCCACCGTTATTTCTGACGACTATAGGGTCGTCCCCACGACCACGGACCAAAGTTGGACAGCCGCCGACATATCCGACGACTATAGGGTCGTCCCCATGACCCCGGGACTAGGTTGGCTCGCCGCCGACTTGTCCGACGACTATAGGGTCGTCCCCACGGCCCCGGGACTAGATTGGCCCGCCACCGTCTTGTCCGACGACTATAGGGTCGTCCCCACGACAGCGGGCCTACGTTGGCCAGCCGCCGACATGTCCGACCACTATAGGGTCGTCCCCACGACCCCGGGACTAGGTTGGCTCGCCGCCGACATGTCCGACGACTATAGGGTCGTCCCCACGACCAGGGGCCACAGTTGGCCAGCCGCCGACATGTCCGACGACTATAGAGTCGTCCCCACGACACCGGGCCAAAGTTGGCCAGCCGCCGACATGTCCGACGACTATAGGGTCGTCCCGACGACCCCGGGACTAGATTGGCCCGCCATCGTCATGTCCAACGACTATCGGATCGTCCCCACGACCACGGGCCAAAGTTGGCCAGCCGCCGACATGTCCGACGACTATTGGGTCGTCCCCACGACCACGGGCCAAAGTTGGGCAGCCGCCGACATGCCCGACGACTATAGGGTCGTCCCGACGACCTCGGGACTAGATTGGCCAGTCGCCGACATGTCCGACGACTATTGGATCGTCCCCACGACCACGGGCCAAAGTTGGCCAGCCGCCGACATGTCCGACGACTATAGAGTCGTCCCCACGACACCGGGCCAAAGTTGGCTAGCCGCCGACATGTCCGACGACTATAGGTTTGTCCCGACGACCTCGGGACTAGATTGGCCCGCCACCGTCATGTCCAACGACTATCGGATCGTCCCCACGACCACGGGCCAAAGTTGGCCAGCCGCCGACATGTCCGACGACTATCGGAACGTCCCCACGACTACGGGCCAAAGTTGGCCAGCCGCCGACATGTCCGACGACTATTGGGTCGTCCCCACGACCACGGGCCAAAGTTGGCCAGCCGCCGACATGTCCGAAGACTATAGGGTCGTCCCCACGACCCCGGTACTAGATTGGCCCGCCGCCGACATGTCCGACGACTATAGAGTCGCCCCCACGACACCGGGCCAAAGTTGTCCAGCCGCCGACATGTCCGACGACTATAGGGTCGTCCCCACGACCCCGGGAATAGATTGGCCCGCCACCGTCATGTCCGGCGACTATCGGATCGTCCCCACGACTACGGGCCAAAGTTGGCCAGCCGCCGACATGTCCGACGACTATTGGGTCGTCCCCACGACCACGGGCCAAAGTTGGCCAGCCGCCGACATGTCCGAAGACTATAGGGTCGTCCCCACGACCCCGGTACTAGATTGGCCCGCCGCCGACATTTCCGACGACTATAGAGTCGTCCCCACGACCCCGGGCCAAAGTTGGCCAGCCGCCGACATGTCCGAAGACTATAGGGTCGTCCCCACGTCCCCGGGACTAGATTGGCCAGCCGCCGACATGTCCAACGACTATAGAGTCGTCCCCACGACACCGGGCCAAAGTTGGCCAGCCGCTGACATGTCCAACGACTATTGGGTCGTCCCCACGACCACGGGTCAATGTTGGCCAGCCGCCGACATGTCCGACGACTATAGAGTCGTCCCCACGACACCGGGCCAAAGTTGGCCAGCCGCCGACATGTCCGACGACTATAGAGTCGCCCCCACGACACCGGGACTAGATTGGCCCGCCACCGTCATGTCCAACGACTATAGGGTCGTCCCCACAACCACAGGCCAAAGTTGGCCAGCCGCCGACATGTCCAACGACTATTGGGTCGTCCCCACGACCACGGGCCAAAGTTGGCCAGCCGCCGACATGTCCGACGATTATAGGGTCGTCCCCACGACCCCGGGAATAGATTGGCCCGCCACCGTCATGTCCGGCGACTATCGGATCGTCCCCACGACTACGGGCCAAAGTTGGCCAGCCGCCGACATGTCCGACGACTATAGGGTCGTCCCCACGACCCCGGGCCAAAGTTGGCAAGCCGCCGAAATGTCCGACGACTGTAGGGTCGTCCCCACAACCCCGGGAATAGATTGGCCCGCCACCGTCATGTCCGGCGACTATCGGATCGTCCCCACGACTACGGGCCAAAGTTGGCCAGCCGCCGACATGTCCGACGACTATAGGGTCGTCCCCACGACCCCGGGCCAAAGTTGGCAAGCCGCCGAAATGTCCGACGACTGTAGGGTCGTCCCCACGACCCCCGGACTAGATTGGCCCGCCACCGACAAGTCCGACGACTATAGGGTCGTCCCCACGACCCCCGGACTAGATTGGCCCGCCACCGACAAGTCCGACGACTATAGGGTCGTCCCCACGACCCCGGGACTAGATTGGCCCGCCACCGTCATGTCCAACGACTATCGGATCGTCCCCACGACCACGGGCCAAAGTTGGCCAGCCGCCGACCCTGTCCGACGACTATTGGGTCGTCCCCACGACACCGGGCCAAAGTTGGCCAGCCGCTGACATGTCCAACAACTATAGGGTCGTCCCCACGACCACGGGCCAAAGTTGACCAGCCGCCGACATGTCCGACGACTATTGGATCGTCCCCACGACCCCGGGCCAATGTTGGCAAGCTGCCGAAATGTCCGACGACTGTAGCGTCGTCCCCACGACCCCGGACTAGACTGGCCCGCCACCGACAAGTCCGACGACTATAGGGTCGTCCCCACGACCCCGGGACTAGATTGGCCCGCCACCGCCTTGTCCGACGACAATAGGGTCGTCCCCACGACCCCGGGTCTAGGTTGGCCAGCCGCCGACATGTCCGACGACAATCGGATCGTCCCCACGCCCACGCGCCAAAGTTGGCCAGCCGCCGACATGTCCGACGACTATTGGATCGTCCCCACGACCTCGGGCCAAAGTTGGCCAGCCGCCGACATGTCCGACGACTATAGGGTCGTCCCCACGACCCCGGGAATAGATTGGCCGGCCACCGTCAAGTCCGACGACTATAGGGTCGTCCCCACGACTTCGGGACTAGATTGGCCCGCCAACGTCAAGTCCGACGACTATAGGGTCGTCCCCACGACCCCGGGCCAAAGTTGGCAAGCCGCCGAAATGTCCGAGGACTGTAGGGTCGTCCCCACAACCCGGGGACTAGATTGGCCCGCCACCGTCAAGTCCGACGACTATAGGGTCGTCCCCACGACCCCGGGCCAAAGTTGGCAAGCCGCCGAAATGTCCGACGACTGTAGGGTCGTCCCCACGACCCCCGGACTAGATTGGCCCGCCACCGTCATGTCCAACGACTATCGGATCGTCCCCACGACCACGGGCCAAAGTTGGCCAGCCGCCGACATGTCCGACGACTGTAGGGTCGTCCCCACAACACCGGGACTAGATTGGCCCACACCGTCAAGTCCGACGACTATAGGGTCGTCCCCACGACCCCGGGCCAAAGTTGGCAAGCCGCCGAAATGTCCGACGACTGTAGGGTCGTCCCCACAACCCCGGGACTAGATTGGCCCGCCACCGTCAAGTCCGACGACTATAGGGTCGTCCCCACGACCCCGGGCCAAAGTTGGCAAGCCGCCGAAATGTCCGACGACTGTAGGGTCGTCCCCACGACCCCCGGACTAGATTCGCCCGCCACCGACAATTCCGACGACTATAGGGTCGTCCCCACGACCCCGGGACTAGATTGGCCCGCCACCGTCATGTCCAACGACTATCGGATCGTCCCCACGACCACGGGCCAAAGGTGGCCAGCCGCCGACATGTCCGACGACTATTGGGTCGTCCCCACGACACCGGGCCAAAGTTGGCCAGCCGCTGACATGTCCAACGACTATAGGGTCGTCCCCACGACCACGGGCCAAAGTTGACCAGCCGCCAACATGTCCGACGACTATTGGATCGTCCCCACGACCCCGGGCCAAAGTTGGCAAGCCGCCGAAATGTCCGACGACTGTAGGGTCGTCCCCACGACCCCCGGACTAGATTGGCCCGCCACCGTCATATCCAAAGACTATCGGATCGTCCCCACGACCCCGGGACTAGATTGGTCCGCCACCGCCTTGTCCGACGACAATAGGGTCGTCCCCACGACCCCGGGTCTAGGTTGGCCAGCCGCCGACATGTCCGACGACAATCGGATCGTCCCCACGACCACGGGCCAAAGTTGACCAGCCGCCAACATGTCCGACGACTATTGGATCGTCCCCACGACCCCGGGCCAAAGTTGGCAAGCCGCCGAAATGTCCGACGACTGTAGGGTCGTCCCCACGACCCCCGGACTAGATTGGCCCGCCACCGACAAGTCCGACGACTATAGGGTCGTCCCCACGACCCCGGGACTAGATTGGCCCGCCACCGTCATATCCAAAGACTATCGGATCGTCCCCACGACCCCGAGACTAGATTGGCCCGCCACCGTCATGTCCGACGAAAATAGGGTCGTCCCCACGACCCCGGGTCCAGGTTGGCCAGCCGCCGACATTTCCGACGACTATAGAGTCGTCCCCACGACACCGGGCCAAAGTTGGCCAGCCGCCGACATGTCCGACGACTATAGGGTCGTCCCCACGACCCCGGGACTAGATTAGCCCGCCACCGTCATGTCACACGACTATAGGGTCGTCCCCACGACCACGGGCCAAACTTGGCCAGCCGCCGACATGTCCGACGACTATAGGGTCGTCCCCACGACCCCGAGACTAGATTGGCCCGCTACCGTCAAGTCCGACGACTATAGGGTCGTCCCCACGACCCCGGGCCAAAGTTGGCAAGCCGCCGAAATGTCCGACGACTGTAGGGTCGTCCCCACGACCCCCGGACTAGATTCGCCCGCCACCGACAATTCCGACGACTATAGGGTCGTCCCCACGACCCCGGGACTAGATTGGCCCGCCACCGTCATGTCCAACGACTATCGGATCGTCCCCACGACCACGGGCCAAAGGTGGCCAGCCGCCGACATGTCCGACGACTATTGGGTCGTCCCCACGACACCGGGCCAAAGTTGGCCAGCCGCCGACATGTCCGACGACTATAGGGTCGTCCCCACGACCCCGAGACTAGATTGGCCCGCTACCGTCAAGTCCGACGACTATAGGGTCGTCCCCACGACCCCGGGCCAAAGTTGGCAAGCCGCCGAAATGTCCGACGACTGTAGGGTCGTCCCCACGACCCCCGGACTAGATTCGCCCGCCACCGACAATTCCGACGACTATAGGGTCGTCCCCACGACCCCGGGCCAAAGATGTCCAGCCGCCGTCTTGTCCGACGACTATAGGGTCGTCCCCACGACCCCGGGACTTAGATTGGCCCGCCACCGTCATGTCCGACGACTATAGGGTCGTCCCCACGACCCCGAGACTAGATTGGCCCGCTACCGTCAAGTCCGACGACTATAGGGTCGTCCCCACGACCCCGGGCCAAAGTTGGCAAGCCGCCGAAATGTCCGACGACTGTAGGGTCGTCCCCACGACCCCCGGACTAGATTCGCCCGCCACCGACAATTCCGACGACTATAGGGTCGTCCCCACGACCCCGGGACTAGATTGGCCCGCCACCGTCATGTCCAACGACTATCGGATCGTCCCCACGACCACGGGCCAAAGGTGGCCAGCCGCCGACATGTCCGACGACTATAGGGTCGTACCCACGACCCCGGGACTAGGCTTACAAGCCGCCAACATGTCCGACGACTATAGGGTCGTCCCCACGACCCCGGGCCAAAGTTGGCCAGCCGCCGAAATGTCCGACGACTATAGGGTCGTCCCTACGACCCAGGGACTAGATTGGCCCGCCACCGTCATGTCCGACGATTATAGGGTCGTCCCCACGACCCCGGGCCAAAGTTGGCCAGCCGCCGAAATGTCCGACGACTATAGGGTCGTCCCCACGACCCCGGGACTAGATTGGCCCGCCACCGTCAAGTCCGACGACTATAGGGTCGTCCCCACGACCCCGGGCCAAAGTTGGCAAGCCGCCGAAATGTCCGACGACTGTAGGGTCGTCCCCACGACTCCAGGACTAGATTGGTCCGCCACCGTCATGTCCGACGACTATAGGGTCGTCCCCACGACCCCGGGCCAAAGATGGCCAGCCGCCGACATGTCCGACGACTATAGGGTCGTCCCCACGACCCCGAGACTAGATTGGCCCGCCACCGTCATGTCCGACGACAATAGGGTCGTCCCCACGACCCCGGGCCAAAGATGGCCAGCCGCCGACATGTCCGACGACTATAGGGTCGTCCCCACGACCCCGGGACTAGATTAGCCCGCCACCGTCATGTCCAACGACTATAGGGTCGTCCCCACAACCACGGGCCAAAGTTGGCCAGCCGCCGACATGTCCGACGATTATTGGATCGTCCCCACGACCCCGGGCCAAAGTTGGCAAGCCGCCGAAATGTCCGACGACTGTAGGGTCGTCCCCACGACCCCGGGCCAAAGATGTCCAGCCGCCGTCTTGTCCGACGACTATAGGGTCGTCCCCACGACCCCGGGACTAGATTGGCCCGCCACCGTCATGTCCAACGACTATAGGGTCGTCCCCACAACCACGGGCCAAAGTTGGCCAGCCGCCGACATGTCCGACGATTATTGGATCGTCCCCACGACCACGGGCCAAAGTTGGCCAGCCGCCGACATGTGCGACGACTATACGGTCGTCCCCACGACCCCGGGACTAGATTGGTCCGCCACCGTCATGTCCGACGACTATAGGGTCGTCCCCACGACCCCGGGACTAGGCTGACAACGCGCCAACATGTCCGACGACTATAGGGTCGTCCCCACGACCCCGGGCCAAAGATGTCCAGCCGCCGTCTTGTCCGACGACTATAGGGTCTTACCCACGACCCCGGGACTAGATTGGCCCGCCACCGTCATGTCCAACGACTATAGGGTCGTCCCCACAACCACGGGCCAAAGTTGGCCAGCCGCCGACATTTCCGACGACTATAGAGTCGTCCCCACGACACCGGGCCAAAGTTGGCCAGCCGCCGACATGTCCGACGACTATAGGGTCGTCCCCACGACCCCGGGACAAGGTTGGCCCGCCGCCGACTTGTCCGACGACTATAGGGTCGTACCCACGACCCCGGGAATAGGCTGACAACCCGCCAACATGTCCGACGACTATAGGGTCGTCCCCACGACCCCGGGCCAAAGATGTCCAGCCGCCGTCTTGTCCGACGACTATAGGGTCTTACCCACGACCCCGGGACTAGATTGGCCCGCCACCGTCATGTCCAACGACTATAGGGTCGTCCCCACAACCACGGGCCAAAGTTGGCCAGCCGCCGACATGTCCGACGACTATTGGATCGTCCCCACGACCACGGGCCAAAGTTGGCCAGCCGCCGACATGTTCGACGACTATAGGGTCGTCCCCACGACCCCGGGGCTAGATTGGCCCGCCACCGTCATGTCCGACGACTATAGGGTCGTCCCCACGACCCCGGGACTAGGTTGGCCAGCCGCCGACATGTGCGACGACTATACGGTCGTCCCCACGACCCCGGGACTAGATTGGTCCGCCACCGTCATGTCCGACGACTATAGGGTCGTCCCCACGACCCCGGGACTAGGCTGACAACCCGCCAACATGTCCGACGACTATAGGGTCGTCCCCACGACCCCGGGCCAAAGATGTCCAGCCGCCGTCTTGTCCGACGACTATAGGGTCTTACCCACGACCCCGGGACTAGATTGGCCCGCCACCGTCATGTCCAACGACTATAGGGTCGTCCCCACGACCCTGGGCCAAAGATGTCCAGCCGCCGTCTTGTCCGACGACTATAGGGTCTTACCCACGACCCCGGGACTAGATTGGCCCGCCACCGTCATGTCCAACGACTATAGGGTCGTCCCCACAACCACGGGCCAAAGTTGGCCAGCCGCCGACATTTCCGACGACTATAGAGTCGTCCCCACGACCCCGGGCCAAAGTTGGCAAGCCGCCGAAATGTCCGACGACTGTAGGGTCGTCCCCACGACCCCGGGACTAGATTGGCCCGCCACCGTCAAGTCCGACGACTATAGGGTCGTCCCCAGGACCTCGGGACAAGGTTGGCCCGCCGCCGACTTGTCCGACGACTATAGGGCCGTACCCACGACCCCGGGACTAGGCTGACAAGCCGCCAACATGTCCGACGACTATAGGGTCGTCCCCACGACCCCGGGCCAAAGTTGGCCAGCCGCCGAAATGTCCGACGACTATAGGGTCGTCCCCACGACCCCGGGACTAGATTGTCCCGCCACCGTCATGTCCGACGACTATAGGGTCGTCCCCACGACCCCGGGCCAAAGTTGGCCAGCCGCCGACATTTCCGACGACTATAGAGTCGTCTCCACGACACCGGGCCAAAGTTGGCCAGCCGCAGACATGTCCGACGACTATAGGGTCGTCCCCACGACCCCGGGACAAGGTTGGCCCGCCGCCGACTTGTCCGACGACTATAGGGCCGTACCCACGACCCCGGGACTAGGCTGACAAGCCGCCAACATGTCCGACGACTATAGGGTCGTCCCCACGACCCCGGGCCAAAGTTGGCCAGCCGCCGAAATGTCCGACGACTATAGAGTCGTCCCCACGACCCCGGGCCAAAGTTGGCAAGCCGCCGAAATGTCCGACGACTGTAGGGTCGTCCCCACGACCCCGGGCCAAAGATGTCCAGCCGCCGTCTTGTCCGACGACTATAGGGTCGTCCCCACGACCCCGGGACTAGATTGGCCCGCCACCGTCATGTCCAACGACTATAGGGTCGTCCCCACAACCACGGGCCAAAGTTGGCCAGCCGCCGACATGTCCGACGATTATTGGATCGTCCCCACGACCACGGGCCAAAGTTGGCCAGCCGCCGACATGTGCGACGACTATACGGTCGTCCCCACGACCCCGGGACTAGATTGGTCCGCCACCGTCATGTCCGACGACTATAGGGTCGTCCCCACGACCCCGGGACAAGGTTGGCCCGCCGCCGACTTGTCCGACGACTATAGGGTCGTACCCACGACCCCGGGACTAGGCTGACAACCCGCCAACATGTCCGACGACTATGGGGTCGTCCCCACGACCCCGGGCCAAAGTTGGCAAGCCGCCGAAAAGTCCGACGACTGTAGGGTCGTCCCCACGACCCCGGGACTAGATTGGCCCGCCACCGTCAAGTCCGACGACTATAGGGTCGTCCCCAGGACCTCGGGACAAGGTTGGCCCGCCGCCGACTTGTCCGACGACTATAGGGCCGTACCCACGACCCCGGGACTAGGCTGACAAGCCGCCAACATGTCCGACGACTATAGGGTCGTCCCCACGACCCCGGGCCAAAGTTGGCCAGCCGCCGAAATGTCCGACGACTATAGGGTCGTCCCCACGACCCCGGGACTAGATTGGCCCGCCACCGTCATATCCGACGACTATAGGGTCGTCCCCACGACCCCGGGCCAAAGTTGGCAAGCCGCCGAAATGTCCGACGACTGTAGGGTCGTACCCACGACCCCGGGACTAGGCTGACAAGCCGCCAACATGTCCGACGACTATAGGGTCGTCCCCACGACCCCGGGCCAAAGATGGCAAGCCGCCGAAATGTCCGACGACTGTAGGGTCGTCCCCACGACCCCGGGTCTAGGTTGGCCAGCCGCCGACATGTCCGACGACAATCGGATCGTCCCCACGCCCACGCGCCAAAGTTGGCCAGCCGCCGACATGTCCGACGACTATTGGATCGTCCCCACGACCACGGGCCAAAGTTGGCCAGCCGCCGACATGTCCGACGACTATAGGGTCGTCCCCACGACCCCGGGGCTAGATTGGCCCGCCACCCTCATGTCCGACGACTATAGGGTCGTCCCCACGACCCCGGGACTAGGTTGGCCAGCCGCAGACATGTCCGACGACTATAGGGTCGTCCCGACGACCCCGGGCCAATGTTGGCCAATCGCCAACATGTCCGACGACTATACGGTCGTCCCTACGACCCCGGGACTAGATTGGCCCGCCACCGTCATGTCCGACGACAATAGGGTCGTCCCCACGACCCCGGGTCCAGGTTGGCCAGCCGCCGACATTTCCGACGACTATAGAGTCGTCCCCACGACACCGGTCCAAAGTTGGCCAGCCGCCGACATGTCCGACGACAATCGGATCGTCCCCACGCCTACGCGCCAAAGTTGGCCAGCCGCCGACATGTCCGACGACTACTGGATCGTCCCCACGACCACGGGCCAAAGTTGGCCAGCCGCCGACATGTCCGACGACTATAGGGTCGTCCCCACGACCCCGGGGCTAGATTGGCCCGCCACCGTCATGTCCGACGACTATAGGGTCGTCCCCACGACCCCGGGACTAGGTTGGCCAGCCGCCGACATGTGCGACGACTATACGGTCGTCCCCACGACCCCGGGACTAGATTGGTCCGCCACCGTCATGTCCGACGACTATAGGGTCGTCCCCACGACCCCGGGACTAGGCTGACAACCCGCCAACATGTCCGACGACTATAGGGTCGTCCCCACGACCCCGGGCCAAAGTTGGCCAGCCGCCGACATTTCCGACGACTATAGAGTCGTCTCCACGACACCGGGCCAAAGTTGGCCAGCCGCAGACATGTCCGACGACTATAGGGTCGTCCCCACGACCCCGGGACAAGGTTGGCCCGCCGCCGACTTGTCCGACGACTATAGGGCCGTACCCACGACCCCGGGACTAGGCTGACAAGCCGCCAACATGTCCGACGACTATAGGGTCGTCCCCACGACCCCGGGCCAAAGTTGGCCAGCCGCCGAAATGTCCGACGACTATAGGGTCGTCCCCACGACCCCGGGACTAGATTGGCCCGCCACCGTCATGTCCGACGACTATAGGGTCGTCCCCACGACCCCGGGCCAAAGTTGGCAAGCCGCCGAAATGTCCGACGACTGTAGGGTCGTACCCACGACCCCGGGACTAGGCTGACAAGCCGCCCACATGTCCGACGACTATAGGGTCGTCCCCACGACCCCGGGCCAAAGTTAGCAAGCCGCCGAAATGTCCGACGACTGTAGGGTCGTCCCCACGACCCCGGGACTAGATTGGCCCGCCACCGTCATGTCCGACGAAAATAGGGTCGTCCCCACGACCCCGGGTCCAGGTTGGCCAGCCGCCGACATTTCCGACGACTATAGAGTCGTCCCCACGACACCGGGCCAAAGTTGGCCAGCCGCCGACATGTCCGACGACTATAGGGTCGTCCCCACGACCCCGGGACAAGGTTGGCCCGCCGCCGACTTGTCCGACGACTATAGGGCCGTACCCACGACCCCGGGACTAAGCTGACAAGCGGCCAACATGTCCGACGACTATAGGGTCGTCCCCACGACCCCGGGACTAGATTGGCCCGCCACCGTCATATCCGACGACTATAGGGTCGTCCCCACGACCCCGGGCCAAAGTTGGCAAGCCGCCGAAATGTCCGACGACTGTAGGGTCGTACCCACGACCCCGGGACTAGGCTGACAAGCCGCCAACATGTCCGACGACTATAGGGTCGTCCCCACGACCCCGGGACTAGATTGGCCCGCCACCGTCATGTCCAACGACTATAGGGTCGTCCCCACAACCACGGGCCAAAGTTGGCCAGCCGCCGACATGTCCGACGATTATTGGATCGTCCCCACGACCACGGGCCAAAGTTGGCCAGCCGCCGACATGTGCGACGACTATACGGTCGTCCCCACGACCCCGGGACTAGGCTGACAACCCGCCAACATGTCCGACGACTATAGGGTCGTCCCCACGACCCCGGGCCAAAGATGTCCAGCCGCCGTCTTGTCCGACGACTATAGGGTCTTACCCACGACCCCGGGACTAGATTGGCCCGCCACCGTCATGTCCAACGACTATAGGGTCGTCCCCACAACCACGGGCCAAAGTTGGCCAGCCGCCGACATTTCCGACGACTATAGAGTCGTCCCCACGACCCCGGGCCAAAGTTGGCAAGCCGCCGAAATGTCCGACGACTGTAGGGTCGTCCCCACGACCCCGGGCCAAAGTTGGCAAGCCGCCGACATGTCCGACGACTGTAGGGTCGTACCCACGACCCCGGGACTAGGCTGACAAGCCGCCAACATGTCCGACGACTATAGGGTCGTCCCCACGACCCCGGGCCAAAGATGGCAAGCCGCCGAAATGTCCGACGACTGTAGGGTCGTCCCCACGACCCCGGGTCTAGGTTGGCCAGCCGCCGACATGTCCGACGACAATCGGATCGTCCCCACGCCCACGCGCCAAAGTTGGCCAGCCGCCGACATGTCCGACGACTATTGGATCGTCCCCACGACCACGGGCCAAAGTTGGCCAGCCGCCGACATGTCCGACGACTATAGGGTCGTCCCCACGACCCCGGGGCTAGATTGGCCCGCCACCGTCATGTCCGACGACTATAGGGTCGTCCCCACGACCCCGGGACTAGGTTGGCCAGCCGCAGACATGTCCGACGACTATAGGGTCGTCCCGACGACCCCGGGCCAATGTTGGCCAATCGCCAACATGTCCGACGACTATAGGGTCGTCCCTACGACCCCGGGACTAGATTGGCCCGCCACCGTCATGTCCGACGACAATAGGGTCGTCCCCACGACCCCGGGTCCAGGTTGGCCAGCCGCCGACATTTCCGACGACTATAGAGTCGTCCCCACGACACCGGTCCAAAGTTGGCCAGCCGCCGACATGTCCGACGACTATAGGGTCGTCCCCACGACCCCGGGACTAGATTGGCCCGCCACCGTCATGTCCAACGACTATAGGGTCGTCCCCACAACCACGGGCCAAAGTTGGCCAGCCGCCGACATGTCCGACGACTATAGGGTCGTCCCCACGAACCCGGGTCAAAGTTGGCAAGCCGCCGAAATGTCCGACGACTATAGGGTCGTCCCCACGACCCCGGGACTAGGTTGGCCAGCCGCAGACATGTCCGACGACTATAGGGTCGTCCCGACGACCCCGGGCCAAAGTTGGCAAGCCGCCGAAATGTCCGACGACTGTAGGGTCGTCCCCACGACTCCAGGACTAGATTGGTCCGCCACCGTCATGTCCGACGACTATAGGGTCGTCCCCACGACCCCGGGCCAAAGTTGGCAAGCCGCCGAAATGTCCGACGACTGTAGGGTCGTCCCCACGACCCCGGGACTAGATTGGCCCGCCACCGTCAAGTCCGACGACCTCGGGACTAGGTTGGCCAGCCGCCGACATGTCCGACGACTATAGGGTCGCCCCCACGACCTCGGGCCAATTTTGGCCAGCCGCCGACATGTCCGACGACTATAGGGTCGTCCCCACGACCCCGGGCCAAAGTTGGCAAGCCGCCGAAATGTCCGACGACTGTAGGGTCGTCCCCACGACCCCGGGAATAGATTGGCCGGCCACCGTCAAGTCCGACGACTATAGGGTCGTCCCCACGACCTCGGGACTAGATTGGCCCGCCACCGTCAAGTCCGACGACTATAGGGTCGTCCCCACGACCCCGGGCCAAAGTTGGCTAGCCGCCGAAATGTCTGACGACTGTAGGGTCGTCCCCACAACCCCGGGACTAGATTGGCCCGCCACCGTCAAGTCCGACGACTATAGGGTCGTCCCCACGACCTCGGGACTAGATTGGCCCGCCACCGTCAAGTCCGACGACTATAGGGTCGTCCCCACGACCCCGGGCCAAAGTTGACAAGCCGCCGAAATGTCCGACGACTGTAGGGTCGTCCCCACAACCCCGGGACTAGATTGGCCCGCCACCGTCAAGTCCGACGACTATAGGGTCGTCCCCACGACCCCGGGCCAAAGTTGGCAAGCCGCCGAAATATCCGACGACTGTAGGATCGTCCCCACGACCCCCGGACTAGATTGGCCCGCCACCATCATGTCCAACGACTATCGGATCGTCCCCACGACCACGGGCCAAAGTTGGCCAGCCGCCGACATGTCCGACGACTATTGCGTCGTCCCCACGACACCGGGCCAAAGTTGGCCAGCCGCTGACATGTCCAACGACTATAGGGTCGTCCCCACGACCACGGGCCAAAGTTGACCCGCCGCCGACATGTCCGACGACTATTGGATCGTCCCCACGACCCCGGGCCAAAGTTGGCAAGCCGCCGAAATGTCCGACGACTGTAGGGTCGTCCCCACGACCCCCGGACTAGATTGGCCCGCCACCGTCATGTCCGACGACTATAGGGTCGTCCCCACGACCCCGGGCCAAAGTTGGCCAGCCGCCGACATGTCCGACGACTATAGGGTCGTCCCCACGACCCCGAGACTAGATTGGCCCGCCACCGTCATGTCCGACGAAAATAGGGTCGTCCCCACGAACCCGGGTCCAGGTTGGCCAGCCGCCGACATTTCCGACGACTATAGAGTCGTCCCCACGACACCGGGCCAAAGTTGGCCAGCCGCCGACATGTCCGACGACTATAGGGTCGTCCCCACGACCCCGGGACAAGGTTGGCCCGCCGCCGACTTGTCCGACGACTATAGGGCCGTACCCACGACCCCGGGACTAAGCTGAAAAGCCGCCAACATGTCCGACGACTATAGGGTCTTCCCCACGACCCCGGGACTAGATTGGTCCGCCACCGTCATGTCCGACGACTATAGGGTCGTCCACACGACCCCGGGCCAAAGTTGGCAAGCCGCCGAAATGTCCGACGACTATTGGGTCGTCCCCACGACACCGGGCCAAAGTTGGCCAGCCGCTGACATGTCCAACGACTATAGGGCCGTCCCCACGACCACGGGCAAAGTTGACCCGCCGCCGACATGTCCGACGACTATTGGATCGTCCCCACGACCCCGGGCCAAAGTTGGCAAGCCGCCGAAATGTCCGACGACTGTAGGGTCGTCCCCACGACCCCCGGACTAGATTGGCCCGCCACCGTCATGTCCGACGACTATAGGGTCGTCCCCACGACCCCGGGCCAAAGTTGGCCAGCCGCCGACATGTCCGACGACTATAGTGTCGTCCCCACGACCCCGAGACTAGATTGGCCCGCCACCGTCATGTCCGACGAAAATAGGGTCGTCCCCACGAGCTCGAGACTAGATTGGCCCGCCAACGTCAAGTCCGACGACTATAGGGTCGTCCCCACGACCCCGGGCCAAAGTTGGCAAGCCGCCGAAATGTCCGACGACTGTAGGGTCGTACCCACAACCCCGGGACTAGATTGGCCCGCCACCGTCAAGTCCGACGACTATAGGGTCGTCCCCACGACCCCGGGCCAAAGTTGGCAAGCCGCCGAAATGTCCGACGATTGTAGGGTCGTCCCCACGACCCCCGGACTAGATTGGCCCGCCACCGACAAGTCCGACGACTATAGGGTCGTCCCCACGACCCCCGGACTAGATTAGCCCGCCACCGACAAGTCCGACGACTATAGGGTCGTCCCCACGACCCCGGGGCTAGATTGGCCCGCCACCGTCATGTCCGACGACTATAGGGTCGTCCCCACGACCCCGGGACTAGGTTGGCCAGCCGCAGACATGTCCGACGACTATAGGGTCGTCCCGACGACCCCGGGCCAATGTTGGCCAATCGCCAACATGTCCGACGACTATACGGTCGTCCCTACGACCCCGGGACTAGATTGGCCCGCCACCGTCATGTCCGACGACAATAGGGTCGTCCCCACGAACCCGGGCCAAAGTTGGCAAGCCGCCGAAATGTCCGACGACTATAGGGTCGTCCCCACGACCCCGGGACTAGATTGGCCAGCCGCAGACATGTCCGACGACTATAGGGTCGTCCCGACGACCCCGGGCCAAAGTTGGCAAGCCGCCGAAATGTCCGACGACTGTAGGGTCGTCCCCACGACTCCAGGACTAGATTGGTCCGCCACCGTCATGTCCGACGACTATAGGGTCGTCCCCACGACCCCGGGCCAAAGTTGGCAAGCCGCCGAAATGTCCGACGACTGTAGGGTCGTCCCCACGACCCCGGGACTAGATTGTCCCGCCACCGTCATGTCCGACGACTATAGGGTCGTCCCCACGACCCCGGGCCAAAGTTGGCCAGCCGCCGACATTTCCGACGACTATAGAGTCGTCTCCACGACACCGGGCCAAAGTTGGCCAGCCGCAGACATGTCCGACGACTATAGGGTCGTCCCCACGACCCCGGGACAAGGTTGGCCCGCCGCCGACTTGTCCGACGACTATAGGGCCGTACCCACGACCCCGGGACTAGGCTGACAAGCCGCCAACATGTCCGACGACTATAGGGTCGTCCCCACGACCCCGGGCCAAAGTTGGCCAGCCGCCGAAATGTCCGACGACTATAGGGTCGTCCCCACGACCCCGGGACTAGATTGGCCCGCCACCGTCATGTCCGACGACTATAGGGTCGTCCCCACGACCCCGGGCCAAAGTTGGCAAGCCGCCGAAATGTCCGACGACTGTAGGGTCGTACCCACGACCCCGGGACTAGGCTGACAAGCCGCCCACATGTCCGACGACTATAGGGTCGTCCCCACGACCCCGGGCCAAAGTTAGCAAGCCGCCGAAATGTCCGACGACTGTAGGGTCGTCCCCACGACCCCGGGACTAGATTGGCCCGCCACCGTCATGTCCGACGAAAATAGGGTCGTCCCCACGACCCCGGGTCCAGGTTGGCCAGCCGCCGACATTTCCGACGACTATAGAGTCGTCCCCACGACACCGGGCCAAAGTTGGCCAGCCGCCGACATGTCCGACGACTATAGGGTCGTCCCCACGACCCCGGGACAAGGTTGGCCCGCCGCCGACTTGTCCGACGACTATAGGGCCGTACCCACGACCCCGGGACTAAGCTGACAAGCGGCCAACATGTCCGACGACTATAGGGTCGTCCCCACGACCCCGGGACTAGATTGGCCCGCCACCGTCATATCCGACGACTATAGGGTCGTCCCCACGACCCCGGGCCAAAGTTGGCAAGCCGCCGAAATGTCCGACGACTGTAGGGTCGTACCCACGACCCCGGGACTAGGCTGACAAGCCGCCAACATGTCCGACGACTATAGGGTCGTCCCCACGACCCCGGGACTAGATTGGCCCGCCACCGTCATGTCCAACGACTATAGGGTCGTCCCCACAACCACGGGCCAAAGTTGGCCAGCCGCCGACATGTCCGACGATTATTGGATCGTCCCCACGACCACGGGCCAAAGTTGGCCAGCCGCCGACATGTGCGACGACTATACGGTCGTCCCCACGACCCCGGGACTAGGCTGACAACCCGCCAACATGTCCGACGACTATAGGGTCGTCCCCACGACCCCGGGCCAAAGATGTCCAGCCGCCGTCTTGTCCGACGACTATAGGGTCTTACCCACGACCCCGGGACTAGATTGGCCCGCCACCGTCATGTCCAACGACTATAGGGTCGTCCCCACAACCACGGGCCAAAGTTGGCCAGCCGCCGACATTTCCGACGACTATAGAGTCGTCCCCACGACCCCGGGCCAAAGTTGGCAAGCCGCCGAAATGTCCGACGACTGTAGGGTCGTACCCACGACCCCGGGACTAGGCTGACAAGCCGCCAACATGTCCGACGACTATAGGGTCGTCCCCACGACCCCGGGCCAAAGATGGCAAGCCGCCGAAATGTCCGACGACTGTAGGGTCGTCCCCACGACCCCGGGTCTAGGTTGGCCAGCCGCCGACATGTCCGACGACAATCGGATCGTCCCCACGCCCACGCGCCAAAGTTGGCCAGCCGCCGACATGTCCGACGACTATTGGATCGTCCCCACGACCACGGGCCAAAGTTGGCCAGCCGCCGACATGTCCGACGACTATAGGGTCGTCCCCACGACCCCGGGGCTAGATTGGCCCGCCACCGTCATGTCCGACGACTATAGGGTCGTCCCCACGACCCCGGGACTAGGTTGGCCAGCCGCAGACATGTCCGACGACTATAGGGTCGTCCCGACGACCCCGGGCCAATGTTGGCCAATCGCCAACATGTCCGACGACTATAGGGTCGTCCCTACGACCCCGGGACTAGATTGGCCCGCCACCGTCATGTCCGACGACAATAGGGTCGTCCCCACGACCCCGGGTCCAGGTTGGCCAGCCGCCGACATTTCCGACGACTATAGAGTCGTCCCCACGACACCGGTCCAAAGTTGGCCAGCCGCCGACATGTCCGACGACTATAGGGTCGTCCCCACGACCCCGGGACTAGATTGGCCCGCCACCGTCATGTCCAACGACTATAGGGTCGTCCCCACAACCACGGGCCAAAGTTGGCCAGCCGCCGACATGTCCGACGACTATAGGGTCGTCCCCACGAACCCGGGTCAAAGTTGGCAAGCCGCCGAAATGTCCGACGACTATAGGGTCGTCCCCACGACCCCGGGACTAGGTTGGCCAGCCGCAGACATGTCCGACGACTATAGGGTCGTCCCGACGACCCCGGGCCAAAGTTGGCAAGCCGCCGAAATGTCCGACGACTGTAGGGTCGTCCCCACGACTCCAGGACTAGATTGGTCCGCCACCGTCATGTCCGACGACTATAGGGTCGTCCCCACGACCCCGGGCCAAAGTTGGCAAGCCGCCGAAATGTCCGACGACTGTAGGGTCGTCCCCACGACCCCGGGACTAGATTGGCCCGCCACCGTCAAGTCCGACGACCTCGGGACTAGGTTGGCCAGCCGCCGACATGTCCGACGACTATAGGGTCGCCCCCACGACCTCGGGCCAATTTTGGCCAGCCGCCGACATGTCCGACGACTATAGGGTCGTCCCCACGACCCCGGGCCAAAGTTGGCAAGCCGCCGAAATGTCCGACGACTGTAGGGTCGTCCCCACGACCCCGGGAATAGATTGGCCGGCCACCGTCAAGTCCGACGACTATAGGGTCGTCCCCACGACCTCGGGACTAGATTGGCCCGCCACCGTCAAGTCCGACGACTATAGGGTCGTCCCCACGACCTCGGGACTAGATTGGCCCGCCACCGTCAAGTCCGACGACTATAGGGTCGTCCCCACGACCCCGGGCCAAAGTTGACAAGCCGCCGAAATGTCCGACGACTGTAGGGTCGTCCCCACAACCCCGGGACTAGATTGGCCCGCCACCGTCAAGTCCGACGACTATAGGGTCGTCCCCACGACCCCGGGCCAAAGTTGGCAAGCCGCCGAAATATCCGACGACTGTAGGATCGTCCCCACGACCCCCGGACTAGATTGGCCCGCCACCATCATGTCCAACGACTATCGGATCGTCCCCACGACCACGGGCCAAAGTTGGCCAGCCGCCGACATGTCCGACGACTATTGCGTCGTCCCCACGACACCGGGCCAAAGTTGGCCAGCCGCTGACATGTCCAACGACTATAGGGTCGTCCCCACGACCACGGGCCAAAGTTGACCCGCCGCCGACATGTCCGACGACTATTGGATCGTCCCCACGACCCCGGGCCAAAGTTGGCAAGCCGCCGAAATGTCCGACGACTGTAGGGTCGTCCCCACGACCCCCGGACTAGATTGGCCCGCCACCGTCATGTCCGACGACTATAGCGTCGTCCCCACGACCCCGGGCCAAAGTTGGCCAGCCGCCGACATGTCCGACGACTATAGGGTCGTCCCCACGACCCCGAGACTAGATTGGCCCGCCACCGTCATGTCCGACGAAAATAGGGTCGTCCCCACGACCCCGGGTCCAGGTTGGCCAGCCGCCGACATTTCCGACGACTATAGAGTCGTCCCCACGACACCGGGCCAAAGTTGGCCAGCCGCCGACATGTCCGACGACTATAGGGTCGTCCCCACGACCCCGGGACAAGGTTGGCCCGCCGCCGACTTGTCCGACGACTATAGGGCCGTACCCACGACCCCGGGACTAAGCTGAAAAGCCGCCAACATGTCCGACGACTATAGGGTCTTCCCCACGACCCCGGGACTAGATTGGTCCGCCACCGTCATGTCCGACGACTATAGGGTCGTCCACACGACCCCGGGCCAAAGTTGGCAAGCCGCCGAAATGTCCGACGACTGTAGGGTCGTCCCCACGACCCCCGGACTAGATTGGCCCGCCACCATCATGTCCAACGACTATCGGATCGTCCCCACGACCACGGGCCAAAGTTGGCCAGCCGCCGACATGTCCGACGACTATTGGGTCGTCCCCACGACACCGGGCCAAAGTTGGCCAGCCGCTGACATGTCCAACGACTATAGGGCCGTCCCCACGACCACGGGCAAAGTTGACCCGCCGCCGACATGTCCGACGACTATTGGATCGTCCCCACGACCCCGGGCCAAAGTTGGCAAGCCGCCGAAATGTCCGACGACTGTAGGGTCGTCCCCACGACCCCCGGACTAGATTGGCCCGCCACCGTCATGTCCGACGACTATAGCGTCGTCCCCACGACCCCGGGCCAAAGTTGGCCAGCCGCCGACATGTCCGACGACTATAGGGTCGTCCCCACGACCCCGAGACTAGATTGGCCCGCCACCGTCATGTCCGACGAAAATAGGGTCGTCCCCACGACCCCGGGTCCAGGTTGGCCAGCCGCCGACATTTCCGACGACTATAGAGTCGTCCCCACGACACCGGGCCAAAGTTGGCCAGCCGCCGACATGTCCGACGACTATAGGGTCGTCCCCACGACCCCGGGACAAGGTTGGCCCGCCGCCGACTTGTCCGACGACTATAGGGCCGTACCCACGACCCCGGGACTAAGCTGAAAAGCCGCCAACATGTCCGACGACTATAGGGTCTTCCCCACGACCCCGGGACTAGATTGGTCCGCCACCGTCATGTCCGACGACTATAGGGTCGTCCACACGACCCCGGGCCAAAGTTGGCAAGCCGCCGAAATGTCCGACGACTGTAGGGTCGTCCCCACGACCCCCGGACTAGATTGGCCCGCCACCATCATGTCCAACGACTATCGGATCGTCCCCACGACCACGGGCCAAAGTTGGCCAGCCGCCGACATGTCCGACGACTATTGGGTCGTCCCCACGACACCGGGCCAAAGTTGGCCAGCCGCTGACATGTCCAACGACTATAGGGCCGTCCCCACGACCACGGGCAAAGTTGGCAAGCCGCCGAAATGTCCGACGACTGTAGGGTCGTCCCCACGACTCCAGGACTAGATTGGTCCGCCACCGTCATGTCCGACGACTATAGGGTCGTCCCCACGACCCCGGGCCAAAGTTGGCAAGCCGCCGAAATGTCCGACGACTGTAGGGTCGTCCCCACGACCCCGGGACTAGATTGGCCCGCCACCGTCAAGTCCGACGACCTCGGGACTAGGTTGGCCAGCCGCCGACATGTCCGACGACTATAGGGTCGCCCCCACGACCTCGGGCCAATTTTGGCCAGCCGCCGACATGTCCGACGACTATAGGGTCGTCCCCACGACCCCGGGCCAAAGTTGGCAAGCCGCCGAAATGTCCGACGACTGTAGGGTCGTCCCCACGACCCCGGGAATAGATTGGCCGGCCACCGTCAAGTCCGACGACTATAGGGTCGTCCCCACGACCTCGGGACTAGATTGGCCCGCCACCGTCAAGTCCGACGACTATAGGGTCGTCCCCACGACCTCGGGACTAGATTGGCCCGCCACCGTCAAGTCCGACGACTATAGGGTCGTCCCCACGACCCCGGGCCAAAGTTGACAAGCCGCCGAAATGTCCGACGACTGTAGGGTCGTCCCCACAACCCCGGGACTAGATTGGCCCGCCACCGTCAAGTCCGACGACTATAGGGTCGTCCCCACGACCCCGGGCCAAAGTTGGCAAGCCGCCGAAATATCCGACGACTGTAGGATCGTCCCCACGACCCCCGGACTAGATTGGCCCGCCACCATCATGTCCAACGACTATCGGATCGTCCCCACGACCACGGGCCAAAGTTGGCCAGCCGCCGACATGTCCGACGACTATTGCGTCGTCCCCACGACACCGGGCCAAAGTTGGCCAGCCGCTGACATGTCCAACGACTATAGGGTCGTCCCCACGACCACGGGCCAAAGTTGACCCGCCGCCGACATGTCCGACGACTATTGGATCGTCCCCACGACCCCGGGCCAAAGTTGGCAAGCCGCCGAAATGTCCGACGACTGTAGGGTCGTCCCCACGACCCCCGGACTAGATTGGCCCGCCACCGTCATGTCCGACGACTATAGCGTCGTCCCCACGACCCCGGGCCAAAGTTGGCCAGCCGCCGACATGTCCGACGACTATAGGGTCGTCCCCACGACCCCGAGACTAGATTGGCCCGCCACCGTCATGTCCGACGAAAATAGGGTCGTCCCCACGACCCCGGGTCCAGGTTGGCCAGCCGCCGACATTTCCGACGACTATAGAGTCGTCCCCACGACACCGGGCCAAAGTTGGCCAGCCGCCGACATGTCCGACGACTATAGGGTCGTCCCCACGACCCCGGGACAAGGTTGGCCCGCCGCCGACTTGTCCGACGACTATAGGGCCGTACCCACGACCCCGGGACTAAGCTGAAAAGCCGCCAACATGTCCGACGACTATAGGGTCTTCCCCACGACCCCGGGACTAGATTGGTCCGCCACCGTCATGTCCGACGACTATAGGGTCGTCCACACGACCCCGGGCCAAAGTTGGCAAGCCGCCGAAATGTCCGACGACTGTAGGGTCGTCCCCACGACCCCCGGACTAGATTGGCCCGCCACCATCATGTCCAACGACTATCGGATCGTCCCCACGACCACGGGCCAAAGTTGGCCAGCCGCCGACATGTCCGACGACTATTGGGTCGTCCCCACGACACCGGGCCAAAGTTGGCCAGCCGCTGACATGTCCAACGACTATAGGGCCGTCCCCACGACCACGGGCAAAGTTGACCCGCCGCCGACATGTCCGACGACTATTGGATCGTCCCCACGACCCCGGGCCAAAGTTGGCAAGCCGCCGAAATGTCCGACGACTGTAGGGTCGTCCCCACGACCCCCGGACTAGATTGGCCCGCCACCGTCATGTCCGACGACTATAGCGTCGTCCCCACGACCCCGGGCCAAAGTTGGCCAGCCGCCGACATGTCCGACGACTATAGGGTCGTCCCCACGACCCCGAGACTAGATTGGCCCGCCACCGTCATGTCCGACGAAAATAGGGTCGTCCCCACGACCCCGGGTCCAGGTTGGCCAGCCGCCGACATTTCCGACGACTATAGAGTCGTCCCCACGACACCGGGCCAAAGTTGGCCAGCCGCCGACATGTCCGACGACTATAGGGTCGTCCCCACGACCCCGGGACAAGGTTGGCCCGCCGCCGACTTGTCCGACGACTATAGGGCCGTACCCACGACCCCGGGACTAAGCTGAAAAGCCGCCAACATGTCCGACGACTATAGGGTCTTCCCCACGACCCCGGGACTAGATTGGTCCGCCACCGTCATGTCCGACGACTATAGGGTCGTCCACACGACCCCGGGCCAAAGTTGGCAAGCCGCCGAAATGTCCGACGACTGTAGGGTCGTCCCCACGACCCCCGGACTAGATTGGCCCGCCACCATCATGTCCAACGACTATCGGATCGTCCCCACGACCACGGGCCAAAGTTGGCCAGCCGCCGACATGTCCGACGACTATTGGGTCGTCCCCACGACACCGGGCCAAAGTTGGCCAGCCGCTGACATGTCCAACGACTATAGGGCCGTCCCCACGACCACGGGCAAAGTTGACCCGCCGCCGACATGTCCGACGACTATTGGATCGTCCCCACGACCCCGGGCCAAAGTTGGCAAGCCGCCGAAATGTCCGACGACTGTAGGGTCGTCCCCACGACCCCCGGACTAGATTGGCCCGCCACCGTCATGTCCGACGACTATAGGGTCGTCCCCACGACCCCGGGCCAAAGTTGGCCAGCCGCCGACATGTCCGACGACTATAGTGTCGTCCCCACGACCCCGAGACTAGATTGGCCCGCCACCGTCATGTCCGACGAAAATAGGGTCGTCCCCACGACCCCGGGTCCAGGTTGGCCAGCCGCCGACATTTCCGACGACTATAGAGTCGTCCCCACGACACCGGGCCAAAGTTGGCCAGCCGCCGACATGTCCGACGACTATAGGGTCGTCCCCACGACCCCGGGACAAGGTTGGCCCGCCGCCGACTTGTCCGACGACTATAGGGCCGTACCCACGACCCCGGGACTAAGCTGACAAGCCGCCAACATGTCCGACGACTATAGGGTCTTCCCCACGACCCCGGGACTAGATTGGTCCGCCACCGTCATGTCCGACGACTATAGGGTCGTCCACACGACCCCGGGCCAAAGTTGGCAAGCCGCCGAAATGTCCGACGACTGTAGGGTCGTCCCCACGACCCCGGGACTAGATTGGCCCGCCACCGTCAAGTCCGACGACCTCGGGACTAGGTTGGCCAGCCGCCGACATGTCCGACGACTATAGGGTCGTCCCCACGACCTCGGGCCAATTTTGGCCAGCCGCTGACATGTCCAACGACTATAGGGTCGTCCCCACGACCACGGGCCAAAGTTGACCAGCCGCCGACATGTCCGACGACTATTGGATCGTCCCCACGACCCCGGGCCAAAGTTGGCAAGCCGCCGACATGTCCGACGACTATAGGGTCGCCCCCACGAGCTCGAGACTAGATTGGCCCGCCAACGTCAAGTCCGACGACTATAGGGTCGTCCCCACGACCCCGGGCCAAAGTTGGCAAGCCGCCGAAATGTCCGACGACTGTAGGGTCGTACCCACAACCCCGGGACTAGATTGGCCCGCCACCGTCAAGTCCGACGACTATAGGGTCGTCCCCACGACCCCGGGCCAAAGTTGGCAAGCCGCCGAAATGTCCGACGATTGTAGGGTCGTCCCCACGACCCCCGGACTAGATTGGCCCGCCACCGACAAGTCCGACGACTATAGGGTCGTCCCCACGACCCCCGGACTAGATTAGCCCGCCACCGACAAGTCCGACGACTATAGGGTCGTCCCCACGACCCCGGGACTAGATTGGCCCGCCACCGTCATGTCCAACGACTATCGGATCGTCCCCACGACCACGGGCCAAAGTTGGCCAGCCGCCGACATGTCCGACGACTATTGGGTCGTCCCCACGACACCGGGCCAAAGTTGGCCAGCCGCTGACATGTCCAACGACTATAGGGTCGTCCCCACGACCACGGGCCAAAGTTGACCAGCCGCCGACATGTCCGACGACTATTGGATCGTCCCCACGACCCCGGGCCAAAGTTGGCCAGCCGCCGACATGTCCGACGACTATAGGGTCGTCCCCACGACCCCGGGAATAGATTGGCCGGGCACCGTCAAGTCCGACGACTATAGGGTCGTCCCCACGACTTCGGGACTAGATTGGCCCGCCAACGTCAAGTCCGACGACTATAGGGTCGTCCCCACGACCCCGGGCCAAAGTTGGCAAGCCGCCGAAATGTCCGACGACTGTAGGGTCGTCCCCACAACCCCGGGACTAGATTGGCCCGCCACCGTCAAGTCCGACGACTATAGGGTCGTCCCCACGACCCCGGGCCAAAGTTGGCAAGCCGCCGAAATGTCCGACGACTGTAGGGTCGTCCCCACGACCCCCGGACTAGATTGGCCCGCCACCGCCATGTCCAACGACTATCGGATCGTCCCCACGACCACGGGCCAAAGTTGGCCAGCCGCCGACATGTCCGACGACTGTAGGGTCGTCCCCACGACCCCGGGCCAAAGTTGGCAAGCCGCCGAAATGTCCGACGACTGTAGGGTCGCCCACACAACCCCGGGACTAGATTGGCCCGCCACCGTCAAGTCCGACGACTATAGGCTCGTCCCCAGGACCCCGGGTCAAAGTTGGCCAGCCGCTGACATTTCCAACGACTATTGGGTCGTCCCCACGACCACGGGCCAATGTTGGCTGGCCGCCGACATGTCCGTCGACTATAGGCTCGTCCCCACGACCCCGGGTCAAAGTTGGCCAGCCGC
This sequence comes from Andrena praecox, assembly GCA_963932275.1. Lineage (NCBI taxonomy): Eukaryota > Metazoa > Arthropoda > Insecta > Hymenoptera > Andrenidae > Andrena > Andrena praecox. The sequence goes on along the minus strand of CAWVQO010000023.1, from coordinate 68,107 downwards.
TGACATTTCCAACGACTATTGGGTCGTCCCCACGACCACGGGCCAATGTTGGCTAGCCGCCGACATGTCCGTCGACTATTGGATCGTCCCCACGACCCCGGGCCAAAGCTGGCCAGCCGCCGACATGTCCGACGACTATTGGATCGTCCCCACGACCACGGGCCAAAGTTGGCCAGCCGCCGACATGTCCGACGACTATAGGGTCGTCCCCACGACCCCGGGACTAGATTGGTCCGCCACCGTCATGTCCGACGACTATAGGGTCGTCCACACGACACCGGGCCAAAGTTGGCAAGCCGCCGAAATGTCCGACGACTGTAGGGTCGTCCCCACGACCCCGGGAATAGATTGGCCGGCCACCGTCAAGTCCGACGACTATAGGGTCGTCCCCACGACCTCGGGACTAGATTGGCCCGCCACCGTCAAGTCCGACGACTATAGGGTCGTCCCCACGACCCCGGGCCAATATTGGCCAATCGTCGACATGTCCGACGACTATAGGGTCGTCCCTACGACCCCGGGCCAAAGCTGGCCAGCCGCCGACATTTCCAACGACTATTGGGTCGTCCCCACGACCACGGGCCAATGTTGGCTAGCCGCCGACATGTCCGTCGACTATTGGATCGTCCCCACGACCCCGGGCCAAAGCTGGCCAGCCGCCGACATGTCCGACGACTATTGGATCGTCCCCACGACCACGGGCCAAAGTTGGCCAGCCGCCGACATGTCCGACGACTATAGGGTCGTCCCCACGACCCCGGGACTAGATTGGTCCGCCACCGTCATGTCCGACGACTATAGGGTCGTCCACACGACACCGGGCCAAAGTTGGCAAGCCGCCGAAATGTCCGACGACTGTAGGGTCGTCCCCACGACCCCCGGACTAGATTGGCCCGCCACCGTCATGTCCGACGACTATAGGGTCGTCCCCACGACCCCGGGTCCAGGTTGGCCAGCCGCCGACATTTCCGACGACTATAGAGTCGTCCCCACGACACCGGGCCAAAGTTGGCCAGCCGCCGACATGTCCGACGACTATAGGGTCGTCCCCACGTCCCCGGGACAAGGTTGGCCCGCCGCCGACTTGTCCGACGACTATAGGGCCGTACCCACGACCCCGGGACTAAGCTGACAAGCCGCCAACATGTCCGACGACTATAGGGTCTTCCCCACGACCCCAGGACTAGATTGGTCCGCCACCGTCATGTCCGACGACTATAGGGTCGTCCACACGACCCCGGGCCAAAGTTGGCAAGCCGCCGAAATGTCCGACGACTGTGGGGTCGTCCCCACGACCCCCGGACTAGATTGGCCCGCCACCATCATGTCCAACGACTATCGGATCGTCCCCACGACCACGGGCCAAAGTTGGCCAGCCGGCGACATGTGCGACGACTATTGGGTCGTCCCCACGACACCGGGCCAAAGATGGCCAGCCGCTGACATGTCCAACGACTATAGGGTCGTCCCCACGACCACGGGCCAAAGTTGACCCGCCGCCGACATGTCCGACGACTATTGGATCGTCCCCACGACCCCGGGCCAAAGTTGGCAACCCGCCGAAATGTCCGACGACTGTAGGGTCGTCCCCACGACCCCCGGACTAGATTGGCCCGCCACCGTCATGTCCGACGACTATAGGGTCGTCCCCACGACCCCGGGCCAAAGTTGGCCAGCCGCCGACATGTCCGACGACTATAGAGTCGTCCCCACGACCCCGAGACTAGATTGGCCCGCCACCGTCATGTCCGACGAAAATAGGGTCGTCCCCACGACCCCGGGTCCAGGTTGGCCAGCCGCCGACATTTCCGACGACTATAGAGTCGTCCCCACGACACCGGGCCAAAGTTGGCCAGCCGCCGACATGTCCGACGACTATAGGGTCGTCCCCACGACCCCGGGACAAGGTTGGCCCGCCGCCGACTTGTCCGACGACTATAGGGCCGTACCCACGACCCCGGGACTAAGCTGACAAGCCGCCAACATGTCCGACGACTATAGGGTCTTCCCCACGACCCCGGGACTAGATTGGTCCGCCACCGTCATGTCCGACGACTATAGGGTCGTCCACACGACCCCGGGCCAAAGTTGGCAAGCCGCCGAAATGTCCGACGACTGTAGGGTCGTCCCCACCACCCCGGGACTAGATTGGCCCGCCACCGTCAAGTCCGACGACCTCGGGACTAGGTTGGCCAGCCGCCGACATGTCCGACGACTATAGGGTCGTCCCCACGACCTCGGGACTAGATTGGCCCGCCACCGTCAAGTCCGACGACTATAGGGTCGTCCCCACGACCCCGGGCCAATGTTGGCCAATCGCCGACATGTCCGACGACTATAGGGTCGTCCCTACGACCCCGGGCCAAAGCTGGCCAGCCGCCGACATGTCCGACGACTATTGGATCGTCCCCACGACCACGGGCCAAAGTTGGCCAGCCGCCGACATGTCCGAAGACTATAGGGTCGTCCCCACGACCCCGGGACTAGATTGGCCAGCCGCCGACATGTCCGACGACTATGGAGTCGTCCCCACGACCACGGGCCAAAGCTGGCCAGCCGCCGACATGTCCGACGACTATTGGATCGTCCCCACGACCACGAGCCAAAGTTGGCCAGCCGCCGACATGTCCGACGACTATAGGGTCGTCCCCACGACCCCGGGACTAGATTGGTCCGCCACCGTCATGTCCGACGACTATAGGGTCGTCCCCACGACCCCGGGCCAAAGTTGGCAAGCCGCCGAAATGTCCGACGACTGTAGGGTCGTCCCCACGACCCCGGGACTAGATTGGCCCGCCACCGTCAAGTCCGACGACCTCGGGACTAGGTTGGCCAGTCGCCGACATGTCCGACGACTATAGGGTCGTCCCCACGACCCCGGGCTAAAGTTGGCAAGCCGCCGAAATGTCCGACGACTGTAGGGTCGTCCCCACGACCCCGGGAATAGATTGGCCGGCCACCGTCAAGTCCGACGACTATAGGGTCGTCCCCACGACCTCGGGACTAGATTGGCCCGCCACCGTCAAGTCCGACGACTATAGGGTCGTCCCCACGACCCCGGGCCAAAGTTGGCAAGCCGCCGAAATGTCCGACGACTGTAGGGTCGTCCCCACAACCCCGGGACTAGATTGGCCCGCCACCGTCAAGTCCGACGACTATAGGGTCGTCCCCACGACCTCGGGACTAGATTGGCCCGCCACCGTCAAGTCCGACGACTATAGGGTCGTCCCCACGACCCCGGGCCAAAGTTGGCCAGCCGCCGACATGTCCGACGACTATTGGGTCGTCCCCACGACACCGGGCCAAAGTTGGCCAGCCGCTGACATGTCCAACGACTATAGGGTCGTCCCCACGACCACGGGCCAAAGTTGACCCGCCGCCGACATGTCCGACGACTATTGGATCGTCCCCACGACCCCGGGCCAAAGTTGGCAAGCCGCCGAAATGTCCGACGACTGTAGGGTCGTCCCCACGACCCCCGGACTAGATTGGCCCGCCACCGTCATGTCCGACGACTATAGGGTCGTCCCCACGACCCCGGGCCAAAGTTGGCCAGCCGCCGACATGTCCGACGACTATAGGGTCGTCCCCACGACCCCGAGACTAGATTGGCCCGCCACCGTCATGTCCGACGAAAATAGGGTCGTCCCCACGACCCCGGGTCCAGGTTGGCCAGCCGCCGACATTTCCGACGACTATAGAGTCGTCCCCACGACACCGGGCCAAAGTTGGCCTCCGCCGACATGTCCGACGACTATAGGGTCGTCCCCACGACCCCGGGACAAGGTTGGCCCGCCGCCGACTTGTCCGACGACTATAGGGCCGTACCCACGACCCCGGGACTAAGCTGACAAGCCGCCAACTTGTCCGACGACTATAGGGTCTTCCCCACGACCCCGGGACTAGATTGGTCCGCCACCGTCATGTCCGACGACTATAGGGTCGTCCACACGACCCCGGGCCAAAGTTGGCAAGCCGCCGAAATGTCCGACTACTGTAGGGTCGTCCCCACGACCCCCGGACTAGATTGGCCCGCCACCATCATGTCCAACGACTATCGGATCGTCCCCACGACCACGGGCCAAAGTTGGCCAGCCGCCGACATGTGCGACGACTATTGGGTCGTCCCCACGACACCGGGCCAAAGTTGGCCAGCCGCTGACATGTCCAACGACTATAGGGTCGTCCCCACGACCACGGGCCAAAGTTGACCCGCCGCCGACATGTCCGACGACTATTGGATCGTCCCCACGACCCCGGGCCAAAGTTGGCAAGCCGCCGAAATGTCCGACGACTGTAGGGTCGTCCCCACGACCCCCGGACTAGATTGGCCCGCCACCGTCATGTCCGACGACTATAGGGTCGTCCCCACGACCCCGGGCCAAAGTTGGCCAGCCGCCGACATGTCCGACGACTATAGGGTCGTCCCCACGACCCCGAGACTAGATTGGCCCGCCACCGTCATGTCCGACGAAAATAGGGTCGTCCCCACGACCCCGGGTCCAGGTTGGCCAGCCGCCGACATTTCCGACGACTATAGAGTCGTCCCCACGACACCGGGCCAAAGTTGGCCAGCCGCCGACATGTCCGACGACTATAGGGTCGTCCCCACGACCCCGGGACAAGGTTGGCCCGCCGCCGACTTGTCCGACGACTATAGGGCCGTACCCACGACCCCGGGACTAAGCTGACAAGCCGCCAACATGTCCGACGACTATAGGGTCGTCCACACGACCCCGGGCCAAAGTTGGCAAGCCGCCGAAATGTCCGACGACTGTAGGGTCGTCCCCACCACCCCGGGACTAGATTGGCCCGCCACCGTCAAGTCCGACGACCTCGGGACTAGGTTGGCCAGCCGCCGACATGTCCGACGACTATAGGGTCGTCCCCACGACCTCGGGCCAATTTTGGCCAGCCGCTGACATGTCCAACGACAATAGGGTCGTCCCCACGACCACGGGCCAAAGTTGACCAGCCGCCGACATGTCCGACGACTATTGGATCGTCCCCACGACCCCGGGCCAAAGTTGGCAAGCCGCCGACATGTCCGACGACTATAGGGTCGCCCCCACGAGCTCGGGACTAGATTGGCCCGCCAACGTCAAGTCCGACGACTATAGGGTCGTCCCCACGACCCCGGGCCAAAGTTGGCAAGCCGCCGAAATGTCCGACGACTGTAGGCTCGTCCCCAGGACCCCGGGTCAAAGTTGGCCAGCCGCTGACATTTCCAACGACTATTGGGTCGTCCCCACGACCACGGGCCAATGTTGGCTGGCCGCCGACATGTCCGTCGACTATAGGCTCGTCCCCACGACCCCGGGTCAAAGTTGGCCAGCCGCTGACATTTCCAACGACTATTGGGTCGTCCCCACGACCCCGGGACTAGATTGGTCCGCCACCGTCATGTCCGACGACTATAGGGTCGTCCACACGACACCGGGCCAAAGTTGGCAAGCCGCCGAAATGTCCGACGACTGTAGGGTCGTCCCCACGACCCCGGGAATAGATTGGCCGGCCACCGTCAAGTCCGACGACTATAGGGTCGTCCCCACGACCTCGGGACTAGATTGGCCCGCCACCGTCAAGTCCGACGACTATAGGGTCGTCCCCACGACCCCGGGCCAATGTTGGCCAATCGCCGACATGTCCGACGACTATAGGGTCGTCCCTACGACCCCGGGCCAAAGCTGGCCAGCCGCCGACATGTCCGACGACTATTGGATCGTCCCCACGACCACGGGCCAAAGTTGGCCAGCCGCCGACATGTCCGAAGACTTAAGGGTCGTCCCCACGACCCCGGGACTAGATTGGCCAGCCGCCGACATGTCCGACGACTATGGAGTCGTCCCCACGACCACGGGCCAAAGCTGGCCAGCCGCCGACATGTCCGACGACTATTGGATCGTCCCCACGACCACGGGCCAAAGTTGGCCAGCCGCCGACATGTCCGACGACTATAGGGTCGTCCCCACGACCCCGGGACTAGATTGGTCCGCCACCGTCAAGTCCGACGACTATAGGGTCGTCCCCACGACCCCGGGCCAAAGTTGGCAAGCCGCCGAAATGTCCGACGACTGTAGGGGCGTCCCCACGACCCCGGGACTAGATTGGCCCGCCACCGTCAAGTCCGACGACCTCGGGACTAGGTTGGCCAGCCGCCGACATGTCCGACGACTATAGGGTCGCCCCCACGACCTCGGGCCAATTTTGGCCAGCCGCCGACATGTCCGACGACTATAGGGTCGTCCCCACGACCCCGGGCCAAAGTTGGCAAGCCGCCGAAATGTCCGACGACTGTAGGGTCGTCCCCACGACCCCGGGAATAGATTGGCCGGCCACCGTCAAGTCCGACGACTATAGGGTCGTCCCCACGACCTCGGGACTAGATTGGCCCGCCACCGTCAAGTCCGACGACTATAGGGTCGTCCCCACGACCCCGTGCCAAAGTTGGCAAGCCGCCGAAATGTCCGACGACTGTAGGGTCGTCCCCTCAACCCCGGGACTAGATTGGCCCGCCACCGTCAAGTCCGACGACTATAGGGTCGTCCCCACGACCTCGGGACTAGATTGGCCCGCCACCGTCAAGTCCGACGACTATAGGGTCGTCCCCACGACCCCGCGCCAAAGTTGGCCAGCCGCCGACATGTCCGACGACTATTGGGTCGTCCCCACGACACCGGGCCAAAGTTGGCCAGCCGCTGACATGTCCAACGACTATAGGGTCGTCCCCACGACCACGGGCCAAAGTTGACCCGCCGCCGACATGTCCGACGACTATTGGATCGTCCCCACGACCCCGGGCCAAAGTTGGCAAGCCGCCGAAATGTCCGACGACTGTAGGGTCGTCCCCACGACCCCCGGACTAGATTGGCCCGCCACCGTCATGTCCGACGACTATAGGGTCGTCCCCACGACCCCGGGCCAAAGTTGGCCAGCCGCCGACATGTCCGACGACTATAGGGTCGTCCCCACGACCCCGAGACTAGATTGGCCCGCCACCGTCATGTCCGACGAAAATAGGGTCGTCCCCACGACCCCGGGTCCAGGTTGGCCAGCCGCCGACACTTCCGACGACTATAGAGTCGTCCCCACGACACCGGGCCAAAGTTGGCCAGCCGCCGACATGTCCGACGACTATAGGGTCGTCCCCACGACCCCGGGACAAGGTTGGCCCGCCGCCGACTTGTCCGACGACTATAGGGCCGTACCCACGACCCCGGGACTAAGCTGACAAGCCGCCAACATGTCCGACGACTATAGGGTCTTCCCCACGACCCCGGGACTAGATTGGTCCGCCACCGTCATGTCCGACGACTATAGGGTCGTCCACACGACCCCGGGCCAAAGTTGGCAAGCCGCCGAAATGTCCGACGACTGTAGGGTCGTCCCCACGACCCCCGGACTAGATTGGCCCGCCACCATCATGTCCAACGACTATCGGATCGTCCCCACGACCACGGGCCAAAGTTGGCCAGCCGCCGACATGTGCGACGACTATTGGGTCGTCCCCACGACACCGGGCCAAAGTTGGCCAGCCGCTGACATGTCCAACGACTATAGGGTCGTCCCCACGACCACGGGCCAAAGTTGACCCGCCGCCGACATGTCCGACGACTATTGGATCGTCCCCACGACCCCGGGCCAAAGTTGGCAAGCCGCCGAAATGTCCGACGACTGTAGGGTCGTCCCCACGACCCTTGGACTAGATTGGCCCGCCACCGTCATGTCCGACGACTATAGGGTCGTCCCCACGACCCCGGGCCAAAGTTGGCCAGCCGCCGACATGTCCGACGACTATAGGGTCGTCCCAACGACCCCGAGACTAGATTGGCCCGCCACCGTCATGTCCGACGAAAATAGGGTCGTCCCCACGACCCCGGGTCCAGGTTGGCCAGCCGCCGACATTTCCGACGACTATAGAGTCGTCCCCACGACACCGGGCCAAAGTTGGCCAGCCGCCGACATGTCCGACGACTATAGGGTCGTCCCCACGACCCCGGGACAAGGTTGGCCCGCCACCGACAAGTCCGACGACTATAGGGTCGCCCCCACGACCTCGGGCCAATTTTGGCCAGCCGCCGACATGTCCGACGACTATAGGGTCGTCCCCACGACCCCGGGCCAAAGTTGGCAAGCCGCCGAAATGTCCGACGACTGTAGGGTCGTCCCCACGACCCCGGGAATAGATTGGCCGGCCACCGTCAAGTCCGACGACTATAGGGTCGTCCCCACGACCTCGGGACTAGATTGGCCCGCCACCGTCAAGTCCGACGACTATAGGGTCGTCCCCACGACCCCGTGCCAAAGTTGGCAAGCCGCCGAAATGTCCGACGACTGTAGGGTCGTCCCCTCAACCCCGGGACTAGATTGGCCCGCCACCGTCAAGTCCGACGACTATAGGGTCGTCCCCACGACCTCGGGACTAGATTGGCCCGCCACCGTCAAGTCCGACGACTATAGGGTCGTCCCCACGACCCCGCGCCAAAGTTGGCCAGCCGCCGACATGTCCGACGACTATTGGGTCGTCCCCACGACACCGGGCCAAAGTTGGCCAGCCGCTGACATGTCCAACGACTATAGGGTCGTCCCCACGACCACGGGCCAAAGTTGACCCGCCGCCGACATGTCCGACGACTATTGGATCGTCCCCACGACCCCGGGCCAAAGTTGGCAAGCCGCCGAAATGTCCGACGACTGTAGGGTCGTCCCCACGACCCCCGGACTAGATTGGCCCGCCACCGTCATGTCCGACGACTATAGGGTCGTCCCCACGACCCCGGGCCAAAGTTGGCCAGCCGCCGACATGTCCGACGACTATAGGGTCGTCCCCACGACCCCGAGACTAGATTGGCCCGCCACCGTCATGTCCGACGAAAATAGGGTCGTCCCCACGACCCCGGGTCCAGGTTGGCCAGCCGCCGACACTTCCGACGACTATAGAGTCGTCCCCACGACACCGGGCCAAAGTTGGCCAGCCGCCGACATGTCCGACGACTATAGGGTCGTCCCCACGACCCCGGGACAAGGTTGGCCCGCCGCCGACTTGTCCGACGACTATAGGGCCGTACCCACGACCCCGGGACTAAGCTGACAAGCCGCCAACATGTCCGACGACTATAGGGTCTTCCCCACGACCCCGGGACTAGATTGGTCCGCCACCGTCATGTCCGACGACTATAGGGTCGTCCACACGACCCCGGGCCAAAGTTGGCAAGCCGCCGAAATGTCCGACGACTGTAGGGTCGTCCCCACGACCCCCGGACTAGATTGGCCCGCCACCATCATGTCCAACGACTATCGGATCGTCCCCACGACCACGGGCCAAAGTTGGCCAGCCGCCGACATGTGCGACGACTATTGGGTCGTCCCCACGACACCGGGCCAAAGTTGGCCAGCCGCTGACATGTCCAACGACTATAGGGTCGTCCCCACGACCACGGGCCAAAGTTGACCCGCCGCCGACATGTCCGACGACTATTGGATCGTCCCCACGACCCCGGGCCAAAGTTGGCAAGCCGCCGAAATGTCCGACGACTGTAGGGTCGTCCCCACGACCCTTGGACTAGATTGGCCCGCCACCGTCATGTCCGACGACTATAGGGTCGTCCCCACGACCCCGGGCCAAAGTTGGCCAGCCGCCGACATGTCCGACGACTATAGGGTCGTCCCAACGACCCCGAGACTAGATTGGCCCGCCACCGTCATGTCCGACGAAAATAGGGTCGTCCCCACGACCCCGGGTCCAGGTTGGCCAGCCGCCGACATTTCCGACGACTATAGAGTCGTCCCCACGACACCGGGCCAAAGTTGGCCAGCCGCCGACATGTCCGACGACTATAGGGTCGTCCCCACGACCCCGGGACAAGGTTGGCCCGCCACCGACAAGTCCGACGACTATAGGGTCGTCCCCACGACCCCCGGACTAGATTGGCCCGCCACCGACAAGTCCGACGACTATAGGGTCGTCCCCACGACCCCGGGACTAGATTGGCCCGCCACCGTCATGTCCAACGAATATCGGATCGTCCCCACGACCACGGGCCGAAGTTGGCCAGCCGCCGACATGTCCGACGACTATTGGGTCGTCCCCACGACACCGGGCCAAAGTTGGCCAGCCGCTGACATGTCCAACGACTATAGGGTCGTCCCCACGACCACGGGCCAAAGTTGACCAGCCGCCGACATTGCCGACGACTATTGGATCGTCCCCACGACCCCGGGCCAAAGTTGGCCGGCCACCGTCAAGTCCGACGACTATAGGGTCGTCCCCACGACTTCGGGACTAGATTGGCCCGCCAACGTCAAGTCCGACGACTATAGGGTCGTCCCCACGACCCCGGGCCAAAGTTGGCAAGCCGCCGAAATGTCCGACGACTGTAGGGTCGTCCCCACAACCCCGGGACTAGATTGGCCCGCCACCGTCAAGTCCGACGACTATAGGGTCGTCCCCACGACCCCGGGCCAAAGTTGGCAAGACGCCGAAATGTCCGACGACTGTAGGGTCGTCCCCACGACCCCCGGACTAGATTGGCCCGCCACCGTCATGTCCAACGACTATCGGATCGTCCCCACGACCACGGGCCAAAGTTGGCCAGCCGCCGACATGTGCGACGACTATTGGGTCGTCCCCACGACACCGGGCCAAAGTTGGCCTGCCGCTGACATGTCCAACGACTATAGGGTCGTCCCCACGACCACGGGCCAAAGTTGACCCGCCGCCGACATGTCCGACGACTATTGGATCGTCCCCACGACCCCGGGCCAAAGTTGGCAAGCCGCCGAAATGTCCGACGACTGTAGGGTCGTCCCCACGACCCTTGGACTAGATTGGCCCGCCACCGTCATGTCCGACGACTATAGGGTCGTCCCCACGACCCCGGGCCAAAGTTGGCCAGCCGCCGACATGTCCGACGACTATAGGGTCGTCCCCACGACCCCGAGACTAGATTGGCCCGCCACCGTCATGTCCGACGAAAATAGGGTCGTCCCCACGACCCCGGGTCCAGGTTGGCCAGCCGCCGACATTTCCGACGACTATAGAGTCGTCCCCACGACACCGGGCCAAAGTTGGCCAGCCGCCGACATGTCCGACGACTATAGGGTCGTCCCCACGACCCCGGGACAAGGTTGGCCCGCCACCGACAAGTCCGACGACTATAGGGTCGTCCCCACGACCCCCGGACTAGATTGGCCCGCCACCGACAAGTCCGACGACTATAGGGTCGTCCCCACGACCCCGGGACTAGATTGGCCCGCCACCGTCATGTCCAACGAATATCGGATCGTCCCCACGACCACGGGCCGAAGTTGGCCAGCCGCCGACATGTCCGACGACTATTGGGTCGTCCCCACGACACCGGGCCAAAGTTGGCCAGCCGCTGACATGTCCAACGACTATAGGGTCGTCCCCACGACCACGGGCCAAAGTTGACCAGCCGCCGACATTGCCGACGACTATTGGATCGTCCCCACGACCCCGGGCCAAAGTTGGCCGGCCACCGTCAAGTCCGACGACTATAGGGTCGTCCCCACGACTTCGGGACTAGATTGGCCCGCCAACGTCAAGTCCGACGACTATAGGGTCGTCCCCACGACCCCGGGCCAAAGTTGGCAAGCCGCCGAAATGTCCGACGACTGTAGGGTCGTCCCCACAACCCCGGGACTAGATTGGCCCGCCACCGTCAAGTCCGACGACTATAGGGTCGTCCCCACGACCCCGGGCCAAAGTTGGCAAGCCGCCGAAATGTCCGACGACTGTAGGGTCGTCCCCACGACCCCCGGACTAGATTGGCCCGCCACCGTCATGTCCAACGACTATCGGATCGTCCCCACGACCACGGGCCAAAGTTGGCCAGCCGCCGACATGTCCGACGACTGTAGGGTCGTCCCCACGACCCCGGGCCAAAGTTGGCAAGCCGCCGAAATGTCCGACGACTGTAGGGTCGCCCCCACAACCCCGGGACTAGATTGGCCCGCCACCGTCAAGTCCGACGACTATAGGCTCGTCCCCACGACCCCGGGTCAAAGTTGGCCAGCCGCTGACATTTCCAACGACTATTGGGTCGTCCCCACGACCACGGGCCAATGTTGGCTAGCCGCCGACATGTCCGTCGACTATAGGCTCGTCCCCACGACCCCGGGTCAAAGTTGGCCAGCCGCTGACATTTCCAACGACTATTGGGTCGTCCCCACGACCACGGGCCAATGTTGGCTGGCCGCCGACATGTCCGTGGACTATAGGCTCGTCCCCACGACCCCGGGTCAAAGTTGGCCAGCCGCTGACATTTCCAACGACTATTGGGTCGTCCCCACGACCACGGGCCAATGTTGGCTAGCCGCCGACATGTCCGTCGACTATTGGATCGTCCCCACGACCCCGGGCCAAAGCTGGCCAGCCGCCGACATGTCCGACGACTATTGGATCGTCCCCACGACCACGGGCCAAAGTTGGCCAGCCGCCGACATGTCCGACGACTATAGGGTCGTCCCCACGACCCCGGGACTAGATTGGTCCGCCACCGTCATGTCCGACGACTATAGGGTCGTCCACACGACACCGGGCCAAAGTTGGCAAGCCGCCGAAATGTCCGACGACTGTAGGGTCGTCCCCACGACCCCGGGAATAGATTGGCCGGCCACCGTCAAGTCCAACGACTATAGGGTCGTCCCCACGACCTCGGGACTAGATTGGCCCGCCACCGTCAAGTCCGACGACTATAGGGTCGTCCCCACGACCCCGGGCCAATGTTGGCCAATCGCCGACATGTCCGACGACTATAGGGTCGTCCCTACGACCCCGGGCCAAAGCTGGCCAGCCGCCGACATGTCCGACGACTATAGGGTCGTCCCCACGACCCCGGGCCAAAGTTGGCAAGCCGCCGAAATGTCCGACGACTGTAGGGTCGTCCCCACGACCCCCGGACTAGATTGGCCCGCCACCGTCATGTCCAACGACTATCGGATCGTCCCCACGACCACGGGCCAAAGTTGGCCAGCCGCCGACATGTCCGACGACTGTAGGGTCGTCCCCACGACCCCGGGCCAAAGTTGGCAAGCCGCCGAAATGTCCGACGACGTAGGGTCGCCCCCACAACCCCGGGACTAGATTGGCCCGCCACCGTCAAGTCCGACGACTATAGGCTCGTCCCCACGACCCCGGGTCAAAGTTGGCCAGCCGCTGACATTTCCAACGACTATTGGGTCGTCCCCACGACCACGGGCCAATGTTGGCTAGCCGCCGACATGTCCGTCGACTATAGGCTTGTTGCAGCCGAGATTCGCCGCTCGGCTGGTGCGCGGATTTAAATGTGCGTGCGAGAGCGTGTCAACACGGTGACGCACCGTTCGTCAAGACGGTTACGCGCGTCACCCGTTTTTGCACGGTACGAACGTTGGCTTCCCGGAATCCGACATTTAGTTCCTCGAACACCTTCGAACAAAGGCAACACGCTCTCGCACGCACAATCTGGAAGATCTCTTGTCGCCCAGCGACCCACCGGTTTTTGAGCCCTGTAAAACGGCCCTTCGAGCCATCGCGCCCAGCGCCCTGTACATAGTTTGTACATATTCGTGTCTCGTGTTGACTGCGTGTTTTGTGAGTCGTGTTTTGTTCGTGATATCTCTGCGTGTTGTATATATATTGTTGCAACGACGCCCAGTTCGGCTAATAAACGTGCCGTCAACGTCCCCAAGTCCTTGGAGTGCATCTCTTCTCTGGCCAGTCCCAGCGATCCACACCGCCTCCACTAGACAACAGTTAAACAAGGCTCGTCCCCACGACCCCGGGTCAAAGTTGGCCAGCCGCTGACATTTCCAACGACTATTGGGTCGTCCCCACGACCACGGGCCAATGTTGGCTAGCCGCCGACATGTCCGTCGACTATTGGATCGTCCCCACGACCCCGGGCCAAAGCTGGCCAGCCGCCGACATGTCCAACGACTATTGGATCGTCCCCACGACCACGGGCCAAAGTTGGCCAGCCGCCGACATGTCCGACGACTATAGGGTCGTCCCCACGACCCCGGGACTAGATTGGTCCGCCACCGTCATGTCCGACGACTATAGGGTCGTCCACACGACACCGGGCCAAAGTTGGCAAGCCGCCGAAATGTCCGACGACTGTAGGGTCGTCCCCACGACCCCGGGACTAGATTGGCCCGCCACCGTCAAGTCCGACGACCTCGGGACTAGGTTGGCCAGCCGCCGACATGTCCGACGACTGTAGGGTCGTCCCCACGACCCCGGGCCAAAGTTGGCAAGCCGCCGAAATGTCCGACGACTGTAGGGTCGTCCCCACGACCCCCGGACTAGATTGGCCCGCCACCGACAAGTCCGACGACTATAGGGTCGTCCCCACGACCCCGGGTCAAAGTTGGCCAGCCGCTGACATTTCCAACGACTATTGGGTCGTCCCCACGACCACGGGCCAAAGTTGACCAGCCGCCGACATGTCCGACGACTATTGGATCGTCCCCACGACCCCGGGCCAAAGTTGGCAAGCCGCCGACATGTCCGACGACTATAGGGTCGCCCCCACGAGCTCGGGACTAGATTGGCCCGCCAACGTCAAGTCCGACGACTATAGGGTCGTCCCCACGACCCCGGGCCAAAGTTGGCAAGCCGCCGAAATGTCCGACGACTGTAGGGTCGTACCCACAACCCCGGGACTAGATTGGCCCGCCACCGTCAAGTCCGACGACTATAGGGTCGTCCCCACGACCCCGGGCCAAAGTTGGCAAGCCGCCGAAATGTCCGACGACTGTAGGGTCGTCCCCACGACCCCCGGACTAGATTGGCCCGCCACCGACAAGTCCGACGACTATAGGGTCGTCCCCACGACCCCCGGACTAGATTGGCCCGCCACCGACAAGTCCGACGATTATAGGGTCGTCCCCACGACCCCGGGACTAGATTGGCCCGCCACCGTCATGTCCAACGACTATCGGACGGTCCCCACGACCACGGGCCAAAGTTGGCCAGCCGCCGACATGTCCGACGACTATTGGGTCGTCCCCACGACACCGGGCCAAAGTTGGCCAGCCGCTGACATGTCCAACGACTATAGGGTCGTCCCCACGACCACGGGCCAAAGTTGACCAGCCGCCGACATGTCCGACGACTATTGGATCGTCCCCACGACCCCGGGCCAAAGTTGGCCAGCCGCCGACATGTCCGACGACTATAGGGTCGTCCCGACGACCCCGGGAATAGATTGGCCGGCCACCGTCAAGTCCGACGACTATAGGGTCGTCCCCACGACTTCGGGACTAGATTGGCCCGCCAACGTCAAGTCCGAAGACTATAGGGTCGTCCCCACGACCCCCGGCCAAAGTTGGCAAGCCGCCGACATGTCCGACGACTATAGGGTCGTCCCCACGACCCCGGGACAAGGTTGGCCCGCCGCCGACTTGTCCGACGACTATAGGGCCGTACCCACGACCCCGGGACTAAGCTGACAAGCCGCCAACATGTCCGACGACTATAGGGTCTTCCCCACGACCCCGGGACTAGATTGGTCCGCCACCGTCATGTCCGACGACTATAGGGTCGTCCACACGACCCCGGGCCAAAGTTGGCAAGCCGCCGAAATGTCCGACGACTGTAGGGTCGTCCCCACCACCCCGGGACTAGATTGGCCCGCCACCGTCAAGTCCGACGACCTCGGGACTAGGTTGGCCAGCCGCCGACATGTCCGACGACTATAGGGTCGTCCCCACAACCTCGGGCCAATTTTGGCCAGCCGCTGACATGTCCAACTACTATAGGGTCGTCCCCACGACCACGGGCCAAAGTTGACCAGCCGCCGACATGTCCGACGACTATTGGATCGTCCCCACGACCCCGGGCCAAAGTTGGCAAGCCGCCGACATGTCCGACGACTATAGGGTCGCCCCCACGAGCTCGGGACTAGATTGGCCCGCCAACGTCAAGTCCGACGACTATAGGGTCGTCCCCACGACCCCGGGCCAAAGTTGGCAAGCCGCCGAAATGTCCGACGACTGTAGGCTCGTCCCCAGGACCCCGGGTCAAAGTTGGCCAGCCGCTGACATTTCCAACGACTATTGGGTCGTCCCCACGACCACGGGCCAATGTTGGCTGGCCGCCGACATGTCCGTGGACTATAGGCTCGTCCCCACGACCCCGGGTCAAAGTTGGCCAGCCGCTGACATTTCCAACGACTATTGGGTCGTCCCCACGACCACGGGCCAATGTTGGCTAGCCGCCGACATGTCCGTCGACTATTGGATCGTCCCCACGACCCCGGGCCAAAGCTGGCCAGCCGCCGACATGTCCGACGACTATTGGATCGTCCCCACGACCACGGGCCAAAGTTGGCCAGCCGCCGACATGTCCGACGACTATAGGGTCGTCCCCACGACCCCGGGACTAGATTGGTCCGCCACCGTCATGTCCGACGACTATAGGGTCGTCCCCACGACCCCGGGCCAAAGTTGGCAAGCCGCCGAAATGTCCGACGACTGTAGGGTCGTCCCCACAACCCCGGGACTAGATTGGCCCGCCACCGTCAAGTCCGACGACTATAGGGTCGTCCCCACGACCTCGGGACTAGATTGGCCCGCCACCGTCAAGTCCGACGACTATAGGGTCGTCCCCACGACCCCGGGCCAAAGTTGGCCAGCCGCCGACATGTCCGACGACTATTGGGTCGTCCCCACGACACCGGGCCAAAGTTGGCCAGCCGCTGACATGTCCAACGACTATAGGGTCGTCCCCACGACCACGGGCCAAAGTTGACCCGCCGCCGACATGTCCGACGACTATTGGATCGTCCCCACGACCCCGGGCCAAAGTTGGCAAGCCGCCGAAATGTCCGACGACTGTAGGGTCGTCCCCACGACCCCCGGACTAGATTGGCCCGCCACCGTCATGTCCGACGACTATAGGGTCGTCCCCACGACCCCGGGCCAAAGTTGGCCAGCCGCCGACATGTCCGACGACTATAGGGTCGTCCCCACGACCCCGAGACTAGATTGGCCCGCCACCGTCATGTCCGACGAAAATAGGGTCGTCCCCACGACCCCGGGTCCAGGTTGGCCAGCCGCCGACATTTCCGACGACTATAGAGTCGTCCCCACGACACCGGGCCAAAGTTGGCCAGCCGCCGACATGTCCGACGACTATAGGGTCGTCCCCACGACCCCGCGACAAGGTTGGCCCGCCGCCGACTTGTCCGACGACTATAGGGCCGTACCCACGACCCCGGGACTAAGCTGACAAGCCGCCAACATGTCCGACGACTATAGGGTCTTCCCCACGACCCCGGGACTAGATTGGTCCGCCACCGTCATGTCCGACGACTATAGGGTCGTCCACACGACCCCGGGCCAAAGTTGGCAAGCCGCCGAAATGTCCGACGACTGTAGGGTCGTCCCCACGACCCCCGGACTAGATTGGCCCGCCACCATCATGTCCAACGACTATCGGATCGTCCCCACGACCACGGGCCAAAGTTGGCCAGCCGCCGACATGTGCGACGACTATTGGGTCGTCCCCACGACACCGGGCCAAAGTTGGCCAGCCGCTGACATGTCCAACGACTATAGGGTCGTCCCCACGACCACGGGCCAAAGTTGACCCGCCGCCGACATGTCCGACGACTATTGGATCGTCCCCACGACCCCGGGCCAAAGTTGGCAAGCCGCCGAAATGTCCGACGACTGTAGGGTCGTCCCCACGACCCCCGGACTAGATTGGCCCGCCACCGTCATGTCCGACGACTATAGGGTCGTCCCCACGACCCCGGGCCAAAGTTGGCCAGCCGCCGACATGTCCGACGACTATAGGGTCGTCCCCACGACCCCGAGACTAGATTGGCCCGCCACCGTCATGTCCGACGAAAATAGGGTCGTCCCCACGACCCCGGGTCCAGGTTGGCCAGCCGCCGACATTTCCGACGACTATAGAGTCGTCCCCACGACACCGGGCCAAAGTTGGCCAGCCGCCGACATGTCCGACGACTATAGGGTCGTCCCCACGACCCCGGGACAAGGTTGGCCCGCCGCCGACTTGTCCGACGACTATAGGGCCGTACCCACGACCCCGGGACTAAGCTGACAAGCCGCCAACATGTCCGACGACTATAGGGTCTTCCCCACGACCCCGGGACTAGATTGGTCCGCCACCGTCATGTCCGACGACTATAGGGTCGTCCACACGACCCCGGGCCAAAGTTGGCAAGCCGCCGAAATGTCCGACGACTGTAGGGTCGTCCCCACCACCCCGGGACTAGATTGGCCCGCCACCGTCAAGTCCGACGACCTCGGGACTAGGTTGGCCAGCCGCCGACATGTCCGACGACTATAGGGTCGTCCCCACGACCTCGGGCCAATTTTGGCCAGCCGCTGACATGTCCAACGACTATAGGGTCGTCCCCACGACCACGGGCCAAAGTTGACCAGCCGCCGACATGTCCGACGACTATTGGATCGTCCCCACGACCCCGGGCCAAAGTTGGCAAGCCGCCGACATGTCCGACGACTATAGGGTCGCCCCCACGAGCTCGGGACTAGATTGGCCCGCCAACGTCAAGTCCGACGACTATAGGGTCGTCCCCACGACCCCGGGCCAAAGTTGGCAAGCCGCCGAAATGTCCGACGACTGTAGGGTCGTACCCACAACGCCGGGACTAGATTGGCCCGCCACCGTCAAGTCCGACGACTATAGGGTCGTCCCCACGACCCCGGGCCAAAGTTGGCAAGCCGCCGAAATGTCCGACGACTGTAGGGTCGTCCCCACGACCCCCGGACTAGATTGGCCCGCCACCGACAAGTCCGACGACTATAGGGTCGTCCCCACGACCCCCGGACTAGATTGGCCCGCCACCGACAAGTCCGACGACTATAGGGTCGTCCCCACGACCCCGGGACTAGATTGGCCCGCCACCGTCATGTCCAACGACTATCGGATCGTCCCCACGACCACGGGCCGAAGTTGGCCAGCCGCCGACATGTCCGACGACTATTGGGTCGTCCCCACGACACCGGGCCAAAGTTGGCCAGCCGCTGACATTTCCAACGACTATTGGGTCGTCCCCACGACCACGGGCCAATGTTGGCTGGCCGCCGACATGTCCGTCGACTATAGGCTCGTCCCCACGACCCCGGGTCAAAGTTGGCCAGCCGCTGACATTTCCAACGACTATTGGGTCGTCCCCACGACCACGGGCCAATGTTGGCTAGCCGCCGACATGTCCGTCGACTATTGGATCGTCCCCACGACCCCGGGCCAAAGCTGGCCAGCCGCCGACATGTCCGACGACTATTGGATCGTCCCCACGACCACGGGCCAAAGTTGGCCAGCCGCCGACATGTCCGACGACTATAGGGTCGTCCCCACGACCCCGGGACTAGATTGGTCCGCCACCGTCATGTCCGACGACTATAGGGTCGTCCACACGACACCGGGCCAAAGTTGGCAAGCCGCCGAAATGTCCGACGACTGTAGGGTCGTCCCCACGACCCCGGGAATAGATTGGCCGGCCACCGTCAAGTCCGACGACTATAGGGTCGTCCCCACGACCTCGGGACTAGATTGGCCCGCCACCGTCAAGTCCGACGACTATAGGGTCGTCCCCACGACCCCGGGCCAATGTTGGCCAATCGCCGACATGTCCGACGACTATAGGGTCGTCCCTACGACCCCGGGCCAAAGCTGGCCAGCCGCCGACATGTCCGACGACTATTGGATCGTCCCCACGACCCCGGGACTAGATTGGCCAGCCGCCGACATGTCCGACGACTATGGAGTCGTCCCCACGACCACGGGCCAAAGCTGGCCAGCCGCCGACATGTCCGACGACTATTGGATCGTCCCCACGACCACGGGCCAAAGTTGGCCAGCCGCCGACATGTCCGACGACTATAGGGTCGCGCCCACGACCCCGGGACTAGATTGGTCCGCCACCGTCATGTCCGACGACTATAGGGTCGTCCCCACGACCCCGGGCCAAAGTTGGCAAGCCGCCGAAATGTCCGACGACTGTAGGGTCGTCCCCACGACCCCGGGACTAGATTGGCCCGCCACCGTCAAGTCCGACGACCTCGGGACTAGGTTGGCCAGCCGCCGACATGTCCGACGACTATAGGGTCGCCCCCACGACCTCGGGCCAATTTTGGCCAGCCGCCGACATGTCCGACGACTATAGGGTCGTCCCCACGACCCCGGGCCAAAGATGTCCAGCCGCCGTCTTCTCCGACGACTATAGGGTCGTCGTCACGACCCCGGGTCCAGGTTGGCCAGCCGCCGACATTTCCGACGACTATAGAGTCGTCCCCACGACCCCGGGCCAAAGATGTCCAGCCGCCGTCTTGTCCGACGACTATAGGGTCGACCCCACGACCCCGAGTCCAGGTTGGCCAGCCGCCGACATTTCCGACGACTATAGAGTCGTCCCCACGACCCCGGGCCAAAGATGGCCAGCCGCCGACATGTCCGACGACTATAGGGTCGTCCCCACGACCCCGAGACTAGATTGGCCCGCCACCGTCATGTCCGACGACAATAGGGTCGTCCCCACGACCCCGGGTCCAGGTTGGCCAGCCGCCGACATTTCCGACGACTATAGGGTCGTCCCCACGACCCCGAGACTAGATTGGCCCGCCACCGTCATGTCCGACGACTATAGGGTCGTCCCCACGACCCCGGGACTAGATTGGCCCGCCACCGTCAAGTCCGACGACTATAGGGTCGACCCCACGACCCCGAGTCCAGGTTGGCCAGCCGCCGACATGTCCGACGACTATAGGGTCGTCCCCACGACACCGGGCCAAAGTTGGCCAGCCGCCGACATGTCCGACGACTATAGGGTCGTCCCCACGACCCCGGGACTAGATTGGCCCGCCACCGTCATGTCCGACGATTATAGGGTCGTCCCCACGACCCCGGGACAAGCTTGGCCCGCCGCCGAATTGTTCGACGACTATAGGGTCGTCCCCACGACCCCGGGCCAAAGTTGGCAAGCCGCCGAAATGTCCGACGACTGTGGGGTCGTACCCACGACCCCGGGACTAGGCTGACAAGCCGCCAACATGTCCGACGACTATAGGGTCGCCCCCACGACCCCGGGCCAAAGTTGGCCAGCCGCCGACATGTCCGACGACTATAGGGTCGTCCCCACGACCCCGAGACTAGATTGGCCCGCCACCGTCATGTCCGACGACTATAGGGTCGTCCCCACGACCCCGGGACTAGATTGGCCCGCCACCGTCAAGTCCGACGACTATAGGGTCGTCCCCACGACCTCGGGACTAGGTTGGCCAGCCGCCGACATGTCCGACGACTATAGGGTCGTCCCCACGACCACGGGCCAAAGTTGGCATGCCGCCGAAATGTCCGACGATTATAGGGTCGTCCCCACGACCCCGGGCCAAAGTTGGCAAGCCGCCGAAATGTCCGAAGACTGTAGGGTCGTCCCCACGACCCCGGGACTAGATTGGCCCGCCACCATCATGTCCAACGACTGTAGGGTCGTCCCCACGACCCCGGGACTAGATTGGCCCGCCACCGTCAAGTCCGACGACTATAGGGTCGTCCCCACGACCTCGGGACTAGGTTGGCCAGCCGCCGACATGTCCGACCACTATTGGGTCGTCCCCACGACCACGGGCCAAAGTTGGCCAGCCGCCGACATGTCCGACGACGATTGGATCGTCCCCACGACCACGGGCCAAAGATGTCCAGCCGCCGTCTTCTCCGACGACTATAGGGTCGTCGTCACCACCCCGGGTCCAGGTTGGCCAGCCGCCGACATTTCCGTCGACTATAGGGTCGTCCCCACGACCCCCGGCCAAAGTTGGCAAGCCGCCGAAATGTCCGACGACTGTAGGGTCGTCCCCACGACCCCGGGACTAGATTGGCCCGCCACCGTCAAGTCCGACGACTATAGGGTCGTCCCCACGACCTCGGGACTAGGTTGGCCAGCCGCCGACATGTCCGACCACTATTGGGTCGTCCCCACGACCACGGGCCAAAGTTGGCCAGCCGCCGACATGTCCGACGACTATAGGGTCGTCCCCACGACCCCGGGACTAGATTGGTCCGCCACCGTCTTGTCCGACGACTATAGGGTCGTCCCCACGACCACGGGCCAAAGTTGACCAGCCGCCGACATGTCCGACGACTATAGGGTCGTCCCCACGACCCCGGGACTAGATTGGCCCGCCACCGTCATGTCCGACGATTATAGGGTCGTCCCCACGACCGCGAGACTAGATTGGCCCGCCACCGTCATGTCCGACGACAATAGGGTCGTCCCCACGACCCCGGGACTAGATTGGCCCGCCACCGTCATGTCCAACGATTATAGGGTCGTCCCTACGACCCCGGGACTAGATTGGCCCGCCACCGTCATGTCCGACGAATATAGGGTCGTCCACACGACCCTGGGACAAGCTTGGCCCGCCGGCGTCTTGTCCGACGACTATAGGGTCGTCCCCACGACCCCGGGACTAGATTGGCCCGCCACCGTCATGTCCGACGACAATAGGGTCGTCCCCACGACCCCGGGTCTAGGTTGGCCAGCTGCCGACATGTCCGACGACTATAGAGTCGTCCCCACGAACGCGAGCCAAGGATGTCCAGCCGCCGTCTTGTCCGACGCCTATAGGGTCGTCCCCACGACCCCGGGCCAAAGTTGGCAAGCCGCCGAAATGTCCGACGACAGTAGGGTCGTCCCCACGACCCCGGGACTAGATTGGCCCGCCACCGTGAAGTCCGACGACTATAGGGTCGACCCCACGACCTCGGGACTACGTTGGCCAGCCGCCGACATGTCCGACGACTATAGGGTCGTCCTCACGACCCCGGGCCAATGTTGGCCAATCGCCGACATATCCGACGACTATAGGGTCGTCCCTACGACCCCGGGACTAGATTGGCCCGCCACCGTCATGTCCAACGACTATAGGGTCGTCCCCACGACCCCGGGCCAAAGTTGGCATGCCGCCGAAATGTCCGCCGACTATAGGGTCGTCCCCACGACCCCGGGCCAAAGTTGGCAAGCCGCCGAAATGTCCGACGACTATAGGGTCGTCCCCACGAACGCGAGCCAAGGATATCCAGCCGCCGTCTTGTCCGACGACTATAGGGTCGTCCCCACAACCCCGGGACTAGATTGGTCCGCCACCGTCATGTCCGACGACTATAGGGTCGTCCCCACGACCCCGGGCCAAAGTTGGCAAGCCGCCGAAATGTCCGACGACTGTAGGGTCGTCCCCACGACCCCGGGACTAGATTGGCCCGCCACCGTGAAGTCCGACGACTATAGGGTCGTCCCCACGACCTCGGGACTAGTTTGGCCAGCCGCCGACATGTCCGACGACTATAGGGTCCACCCCACGACCCCGGGCCAATGTTGGCCAATCGCCGACATATCCGACGACTATAGGGTCGTCCCTACGACCCCGGGACTAGATTGGCCCGCCACCGTCATGTCCAACGACTATAGGGTCGTCCCCACGACCCCGGGACTAGATTGGCCCGCCACCGTCATGTCCGACGACTATAGAGTCGTCCCCACGACTACGGGCCAAAGTTGGCCAGCCGCCGACATGTCCGACGACTATTGGGTCGTCCCCACGACCACGGGCCAAAGTTGGCCAGCCGCCGACATGTCCGAAGACTATAGGGTCGTCCCCACGACCCCGGGACTAGATTGACCAGCCGCCGACATGTCCGACGACTGCAGGGTCGTCCCCACGACCCCGGGACTAGATTGGCCCGCCACCGTCAAGTCCGACGACCTCGGGACTAGGTTGGCCAGCCGCCGACATGTCCGACGACTATAGGGTCGCCCCCACGACCTCGGGACTAGGTTGGCCAGCCGCCGACATGTCCGACGACTATTGGGTCGTCCCCACGACCCCGGGACTAGAATGGCCCGCCACCGTCATGTCCAACGACTATCGGATCGTCCCCACGACCACGGGACTAGGTTGGCCAGCCGCCGACATGTCCGACGACTATAGGGTCGTCCCGACGACCCCGGGCCAATGTTGGCCAGCCGCCGACATGTCCGACGACTATTGGGTCGTCCCCACGACCACGGGCCAAAGTTGGCCAGCCGCCGACATGTCCGACGACTATTGGATCGTCCCCACGACCCCGGGACAAGATTGGCCCGCCACCGTCATGTCCAACGACTATCGGATCGCCCCCACGACCACGGGCCAAAGTTGGCCAGCCGCCGACATGTCCGACGAATATTGGGTCGTCCCCACGACCACGGGCCAAAGTTTTGCCAGCCGCCGACATGTCCGACGACAATAGGGTCGTCCCCACGACCCCGGGTCTAGGTTGGCCAGCCGCCGACATGTCCGACGACTATAGCGTCGTCCCCACGACACCGGGCCAAAGTTGGCCAGCCGCTGACATGTCCAACGACTATAGGGTCGTCCCCACGACCACGGGCCAAAGTTGGCCAGCCGCCGACATGTCCGACGACTATTGGATCGTTCCCACGACCACGGGCCAATGTTGGCCAGCCGCCGACATGTCCGACGACTATAGGGTCGTCCCCACGACCCCGGGAGTAGGTTGGCCAGCCGCCGACATGTCCGACGACTATAGGATCGTCCCGACGACCACCGGTCAATGTTGGCTAGCCCCCGACATGTCCGTCGACTATTGGATCGTCCCCACGACCCCGGGCCAAAGTTGGCAAGCCGCCGACATGTCCGACGACTATAGGGTCGTCCCCACGACCTCGGGACTAGGTTGGCCAGCCGCCGACATGTCCGACGACTATAGGGTCGCCCCCACGACCTCGGGACTAGGTTGGCCAGCCGCCGACATGTCCGACGACTATAGGGTCGTCCCCACGACCCCGGGCCAAAGTTGGCAAGCCGCCGAAATGTCCGACGACTGTAGGGGCGTCCCCACGACCCCGGGCCAAAGTTGGCAAGCCGCCGAAATGTCCGACGACTGTAGGGTCGTCCCCACGACCCCGGGACTAGATTGGCCCGCCACCGTCAGGTCCGACGACTATAGGGTCGTCCCTACGACCTCGGGACTAGATTGGCCCGCCAGCGTCAAATCCGACGACTATAGGGTCGTCCCCGCGACCCCGGGCCAAAGTTGGCAAGCCGCCGAAATGTCCGACGACTGTAGGGTCGTCCCCACAACCCCGGGACTAGATTGGCCCGCCACCGTCAAGTCCGACGACTATAGGGTCGTCCCCACGACCCCGGGCCAAAGTTGGCAAGCCGCCGAAATGTTCGACGACTGTAGGGTAGTCCCCACGACCCCCGGACTAGATTGGCCCGCCACCGTCAAGTCCGACGACTATAGGGTCGTCCCCACGACCTCGGGACTAGGTTGGCAAGCCGCCGACATGTCCGACGACTATAGGGTCGTCCCCACGACCCCGGGACTAGATTGGCCCGCCACCGTCATGTCCAACGACTATCGGATCGTCCCCACGACCACGGGCCAAAGTTGGCCAGCCGCCGAAATGTCCGACGACTGTTGGGTCGTCCCCACGACCCCGGGCAAAAGTTGGCCAGCCGCCGACTTTTCCGACGACTATAGGGTCGTCCCCACGACCCCGGGACTAGATTGGCCCGCCACCGTCTTGTCCGACGACTATAGGGTCGTCTTTACGACCACGGGCCAAAGTTGGCCAGCCGTCGACATTTCCGATGACTATAGGGTCGTCCCCACGACCACGGACCAAATTTGGCCAGCCGCCGACTTGTCCGACGACTATAGGGTCGTTCATACGACCACGGGCCAAAGTTGGCCAGCCGCCGACTTGTCCGACGACTATAGGGTCGTTCCCACGACCTCGGGACTAGGTTGGCCAGCCGCCGACATGTCCGACGACTATAGGGTCGTCCCCACGACCCCGGGACTAGATTGGCCAAACGCCGACATGTCCGACGACTATAGGGTCGTCCCCACGACCACGGGCCAAAGTTGGCAAGCCGCCGAAATGTCCGACGACTGTAGGATCGTCCCCACGAACCCGGGACTAGATTGGCCCGCCACCGTCCAGTCCGACGACCTCGGGACTAGGTTGGCCAGACGCCGACATGTCCGACGACTATAGGGTCGCCCCCACGACCTCGAGACTAGGTTGGCCAGACGCCGACATGTCCGACGACTATAGGGTCGTCCCCACGATCCCGGGCCAAAGTTGGCAAGCCGCCGAAATGTCCGACGACTGTAGGGTTGTCCCCACGACCCCCGGACTAGATTGGCCCGCCACGGACAAGTCCGACGACTATAGGGTCGTCCCCACGACCCCGGGACTAGATTGGCCCGCCACCGCCTTGTCCGACGACAATAGGGTCGTCCCCACGACCCCGGGTCTAGGTTGGCCAGCCGCCGACATGTCCGACGACAATCGGATCGTCCCCACGACCACGCGCCAAAGTTGGCCAGCCGCCGACATGTCCGACGACTATTGGATCGTCCCCACGACCCCGGGCCAAAGTTGGCCAGCCGCCGACATGTCCGACGACTATGGGGTCGTCCCCACGACCCCGAGACTAGATTAGCCCGCCACCGTCATGTCCGACGACAATAGGGTCGTCCCCACGACCCCGGGTCCAGGTTGGCCAGCCGCCGACATTTCCGACGACTATAGAGTCGTCCCCACGACACCGGGCCAAAGTTGGCCAACCGCCGACATGTCCGACGACTATTGGATCGTCCCCACGACCCCGGGACTAGATTGGCCCGCCGCCGACATGTCCGACGACTATAATGTCGTCCCCACGACCCCGGGACTAGATTGGCCCGCCACCGTCTTGTCCGACGACTATAGGGTCGTCTTTACGACCACGGGCCAAAGTTGGCCAGCCGTCGACATTTCCGATGACTATAGGGTCGTCCCCACGACCACGGACCAAATTTGGCCAGCCGCCGACTTGTCCGACGACTATAGGGTCGTTCCCACGACCACGGGCCAAAGTTGGCCAGCCGCCGACTTGTCCGACGACTATAGGCTCGTCCCCACGACCCCCGGTCTAGGTTGGCTCGCCGCCGACTTGTCCGACGACTATAGGGTCGTCCCCACGACCCCGGGCCAAAGTTGGCAAGCCGCCGAAATGTCCGACGACTGTAGGGTCGTACCCACGACCCCGGGATAGATTGGCCCGCCACCGTCATGTCCAACGACTATAGGGTCGTCCCCACAACCACGGGCCAAAGTTGGCCAGCCGCCGACATGTCCGTCGACTATTGGATCGTCCCCACGACCACGGGCCAAAGTTGGCCAGCCGCCGACATGTCCGACGACTATAGGGTCGTCCCCACGACCCCGGGACTAGATTGGTCCGCCACCGTCATGTCCGACGACTATAGGGTCGTCCCCACGACCCCGGGCCAAAGATGTCCAGCCGCCGTCTTGTCCGACGACTATAGGGTCGTCGTCACGACCCCGGGTCCAGGTTGGCCAGCCGCCGACATTTCCGACGACTATAGAGTCGTCCCCACGACACCGGGCCAAAGTTGGCCAGCCGCCGACATGTCCGACGACTATAGGGTCGTCCCCACGACCCCGAGTCCAGGTTGGCCAGCCGCCGACATTTCCGACGACTATAAGGTTGTCTCCACGACCCCGGGCCAAAGTTGGCCAGCCGCCGACATGTCCGACGACTATGGGGTCGTCCCCACGACCCCGAGACTAGATTGGCCCGCCACCGTCATGTCCGACGACAATAGGGTCGTCCCCACGACCCCGGGTCCAGGTTGGCCAGCCGCCGACATTTCCGACGACTATAGAGTCGTCCCCACGACACCGGGCCAAAGTTGGCCAACCGCCGACATGTCCGACGACTATTGGATCGTCCCCACGACCCCGGGACTAGATTGGCCCGCCACCGACATGTCCGACGACTATAGGGTCGTCCCCACGACCTCGGGAGTAGGTTGGCCACCCGCCGACATGTCCGACGACTATAGGGTCGTCCCCACGACCCCGGGCCAAAGATGTCCAGCCGCCGTCTTGTCCGACGACTATACGGTCGTCCCCACGACCCCGAGTCCAGGTTGGCCATCCGCCGACATTTCCGACGACTATAGAGTCGTCCCCACGACCCCGGGCCAAAGTTGGCCAGCCGCCGACATGTCCGACGACTATGGGGTCGTCCCCACGACCCCGAGACTAGATTGGCCCGCCACCGTCATGTCCGACGACAATAGGGTCGTCCCCACGACCCCGGGTCCAGGTTGGCCAGCCGCCGACATGTCCGACGACTATAGGGTCGTCCCCACGGCCCCGGGACTAGATTGGCCCGCCACCGTCATGTCCGACGATTATAGGGTCGTCCCCACGACCCCGGGACAAGCTTGGCCCGCCGCCGAATTGTTCGACGACTATAGGGTCGTCCCCACGACCCCGGGACTAGATTGGCCCGCCACCGTCATGTCCGACGAGAATAGGGTCGTCCCCTCGACCCCGGGCCATAGTTGGCCAGCCGCCGACATGTCCGACGACTATAGGGTCGTCCCCACGACCCCGGGACAAGGTTGGCCCGCCACCGTCTTGTCCGACGACTATAGGGTCGTCCCCACGACCCCGGGCCAAAGATGTCCAGCCGCCGACATGTCCGACGACTATAGGGTCGTCCCCACGACCCCGGGACTAGATTGGCCCGCCACCGTCATGTCCAACGACTATAGGGTCGTCCCCACAACCACGGGCCAAAGTTGGCCAGCCGCCGACATGTCCAACGACTATAGGGTCGTCCCCACGACCACGGGCCAAAGTTGACCAGCCGCCGACATGTCCGACGACTATTGGATCGTCCCCACGACCCCGGGACTAGATTGGCCCGCCACCGACATGTCCGACGACTATAGGGTCGTCCCCACGACCTCGGGACTAGGTTGGCCACCCGCCGACATGTCCGACGACTATAGGGTCGTCCCCACGACCCCGGGTCTAGGTTGGCCAGCCGCCGACATTTCCGACGACTATAGAGTCGTCCCCACGACCCCGGGCCAAAGTTGGCCAGCCGCCGACATGTCCGACGACTATAGGGTCGTCCCCACGGCCCCGGGACTAGATTGGCCCGCCACCGTCATGTCCGACGACAATAGGGTCGTCCCCACGACCCCGGGTCCAGGTTGGCCAGCCGCCGACATGTCCGACGACTATAGGGTCGTCCCCACGGCCCCGGGACTAGATTGGCCCGCCACCGTCATGTCCGACGATTATAGGGTCGTCCCCACGACCCCGGGACTAGATTGGCCCGCCACCGTCATGTCCGACGAGAATAGGGTCGTCCCCTCGACCCCGGGTCTAGGTTGGCCAGCCGCCGACTTGTCCGACGACTATAGGGTCGTCCCCACGACCCCGGGCCAAAGATGTCCAGCCGCCGTCTTGTCCGACGACTATAGGGTCGTCCCCACGACCCCGGGACTAGATTGGCCCGCCACCGTCATGTCCAACGACTATAGGGTCGTCCCCACAACCACGGGCCAAAGTTGGCCAGCCGCCGACATGTCCAACGACTATAGGGTCGTCCCCACGACCACGGGCCAAAGTTGACCAGCCGCCGACATGTCCGACGACTATTGGATCGTCCCCACGACCCCGGGACTAGATTGGCCCGCCACCGACATGTCCGACGACTATAGGGTCGATCCCACGACCTCGGGACTAGGTTGGCCACCCGCCGACATGTCCGACGACTATAGGGTCGTCCCCACGACCCCGGGTCTAGGTTGGCCAGCCGCCGACATGTCCGACGAATATAGAGTCGTCCCCACGACACCGGGCCAAAGTTGGCCAGCCGCCGACATGTCCGACGACTATTGGGTCGTCCCCACGACACCGGGCCAAAGTTGGCCAGCCGCCGACATGTCCGACGACAATCGGATCGTCCCCACGACCACGCGCCAAAGTTGGCCAGCCGCCGACATGTCCGACGACTTTTGGATCGTCCCCACGACCACGGGCCAAAGTTGGCCAGCCGCTGACATTTCCAACGACTATTGGGTCGTCCCCACGACCACGGGCCAATGTTGGCTAGCCGCCGAAATGTCCGACGACTGTAGGGTCGTCCCCACGACCCCGGGAGTAGATTGGCCCGCCACCGTCAAGTCCGACGACCTCGGGACTAGGTTGGCCAGCCGCCGACATGTCCGACGACTATAGGATCGTCCCCACGACCACGGGCCAAAGCTGGCCAGCCGCCGACGTGTCCGACGACTATAGGGTCGTCCCCACGACCTCGGGCCAATTTTGGCCAGCCGTCGACATGTGCGACGACTATAGGGTCGTCCCCACGACCCCGGGCCAAAGTTGGCAAGCCGCCGAAATGTCCGACGACTGCAGGGTCGTCCCCACGACCTCGGGACTAGATTGGCCCGCCAACGTCAAGTCCGACGACTATAGGGTCGTCCCCACGACCCCGGGCCAAAGTTGGCAAGCCGCCGAAATGTCCGACGACTGTAGGGTCGTCCCCACGACCCCGGGACTAGATTGGCCCGCCACCGTCAAGTCCGACGACCTCGGGACTAGGTTGGCCAGCCGCCGACGTGTCCGACGACTATAGGGTCGTCCCCACGACCTCGGGCCAATTTTGGCCAGCCGCCGACATGTCTGACGACTATAGGGTCGTCCCCACGACCCCGGGCCAAAGTTGGCAAGCCGCCGAAATGTCCGACGACTGTAGGGTCGTCCCCACGACCTCGGGACTAGATTGGCCCGCCAACGTCAAGTCCGACGACTATAGGGTCGTCCCCACGACCCCGGGCCAAAGTTGGCAAGCCGCCGAAATGTCCGACGACTGTAGGGTCGTCCCCACAACCCCGGGACTAGATTGGCCCGCCACCGTCAAGTCCGACGACTATAGGGTCGTCCCCACGACCCCGGGCCAAAGTTGGCAAGCCGCCGAAATGTCCGACGACTGTAGGGTCGTACCCACGAACCCGGGCCAAAGTTGGCAAGCCGCCGAAATGTCCGACGACTATAGGGTCGTCCCCACGACCCCGGGACAAGCTTGGCCCGCCGCCGACTTGTTCGACGACTATAGGGTCGTCCCCACGACCCCGGGACTAGATTGGCCCGCCACCGTCATGTCCGACGACTATTGGATCGTCCCCACGACCACGGGCCAAAGTTGGCCAGCCGCCGACATGTTCGACTATAGGGTGGTCCCCACGACCCCGGGACTAGATTGGTCCGCCACCGTCAAGTCCGACGACTATAGGGTCGTCCCCACGACCTCGGGACTAGGTTGGCCAGCCGCCGACATGTCCGACCACTATTGGGTTGTCCCCACGACCACGGGCCAAAGATGTCCAGCCGCCGTCTTGTCCGACGCCTATAGGGTCGTCCCCACGACCCCGGGCCCAAGATGTCCAGCCGCCGTCTTGTCCGACGACTATAGGGCCGTACCCACGACCCCCGGACTAGGTTGGCTTGCCGCCGACTTGTCCGACGAGTATAGGGTCCTCCCCACGACCACGGGCCAAAGTTGGCCAGCCGCCGACAGGTCCGACGACTATAGGGTCGTCCCCACGACCCGGGTCCAGGTTGGCCAGCCGCCGACATTTCCGACGACTATAAGGTCGTCCCCACGACACCGGGCCAAAGTTGGCCAGCCGCCGACATGTCCGACGACTATAGGGTCGTCCGCACGACCCCGGGAGTAGATTGGCCCGCCACCGTCATGTCCGACGATTATAGGGTCGTCCCCACGACCGCGAGACTAGATTGGCCCGCCACCGTTATGTGCGACGACAATAGGGTCGTCCCCACGACCCCGGGTCCAGGTTGGCCAGCCGCCGACATGTCCGACGACTATAGGGTCGTCCCCACGACCCCGGGGCTAGGTTGGCTCGCCACCGTCATGTCTGACGACTATAGGGTCGTCCCCACGACCACGGGCCAAAGTTGGCCAGCCGCCGACTTGTCCGACGACTATAGGGTCGTCCCCACGACCACGGGCCAAAGTTGGCCAGCCGGCGACATGTCCGACGACTATAGGGTCGTCCGCACGACCCCGGGACTAGATTGGCCCGCCACCGTCATGTCCGACGATTATAGGGTCGTCCCCACGACCGCGAGACTAGATTGGCCCGCCACCGTTATGTGCGACGACAATAGGGTCGTCCCCACGACCCCGGGTCCAGGTTGGCCAGCCGCCGACATGTCCGACGACTATAGGGTCGTCCCCACGACCCCGGGACTAGGTTGGCTCGCCACCGTCATGTCTGACGACTATAGGGTCGTCCCCACGACCCCCGGACTAGGTTGGCTCGCCGCCGACTTGTCCGACGAGTATAGGGTCCTCCCCACGACCACGGGCCAAAGTTGGCCAGCCGCCGACATGTCCGACGACTATAGGGTCGTCCCCACGACCCGGGACTAGACTGGCCCACCACCGTCAGGTCCGACGACTATAGGGTGGTCCCCACGACCCCGGGACTAGGTTGCCCCGCCGCCGACTTGTCCGACGACTATAGGGTCGTCCCCACGACCACGGGCCAAAGTTGGCCAGCCGCCGACTTGTCCGACGACTATAGGGTCGTCCCCACGACCACGGGCCAAAGCTGGCCAGCCGCCGACATGTCCGACGACTATTGGATCGTCCCCACGACCACCGGCCAAAGTTGGCCAGCCGCCGACATGTCCGACGACTATAGGGTCGTCCCCACGACCCCGGGACTAGATTGGTCCGCCACCGTCATGTCCGACGACTATAGGGTCGTCCCCACGACCCCGGGCCAAAGTTGGCAAGCCGCCGAAATGTCCGACGACTGTAGGGTCGTCCCCACGACCCCGGGACTAGATTGGCCCGCCACCGTCAAGTCCGACGACCTCGGGACTAGGTTGGCCAGCCGCCGACATGTCCGACGACTATAGGGTCGTCCCCACGACCCGGGACATGACGGTGGCCCGCCACCGTCATGTCCGACGACTATATAGTCGTCCCCACGACCACGGGCCAATGTTGGCCAGCCGCTGACTTGTCCGACGACTATAGTGTCGTCCCCAAGACCGCGGGACTAGATTGGCTCGCCGCCGACTTGTCCGACGACTGTAGGGTCGTCCCCATGACCCCGGGACTAGATTGGCCCGCCACCGTCATTTCCGAAGACTATAGGGTCGTCCGCACGACCCCGGGACTAGATTGGCCCGCCACCGTCATGTCCGACGATTATAGGGTCGTCCCCACGACCGCGAGACTAGATTGGCCCGCCACCGACATGTCCGACGACTATTGGATCGTTCCCACGACCACGGGCCAATGTTGGCCAGCCGCCGTCATGTCCGACGACTATAGGGTCGTCCCCACGACCCCGGGAGTAGGTTGGCCAGCCGCCGACATGTCCGACGACTATAGGATCGTCCCGACGACCACCGGTCAATGTTGGCTAGCCCCCGACATGTCCGTCGACTATTGGATCGTCCCCACGACCCCGGGCCAAAGTTGGCAAGCCGCCGACATGTCCGACGACTATAGGGTCGTCCCCACGACCTCGGGACTAGGTTGGCCAGCCGCCGACATGTCCGACGACTATAGGGTCGCCCCCACGACCTCGGGACTAGGTTGGCCAGCCGCCGACATGTCCGACGACTATAGGGTCGTCCCCACGACCCCGGGCCAAAGTTGGCAAGCCGCCGAAATGTCCGACGACTGTAGGGGCGTCCCCACGACCCCGGGCCAAAGTTGGCAAGCCGCCGAAATGTCCGACGACTGTAGGGTCGTCCCCACGACCCCGGGACTAGATTGGCCCGCCACCGTCAGGTCCGACGACTATAGGGTCGTCCCTACGACCTCGGGACTAGATTGGCCCGCCAGCGTCAAATCCGACGACTATAGGGTCGTCCCCACGACCCCGGGCCAAAGTTGGCAAGCCGCCGAAATGTCCGACGACTGTAGGGTCGTCCCCACAACCCCGGGACTAGATTGGCCCGCCACCGTCAAGTCCGACGACTATAGGGTCGTCCCCACGACCCCGGGCCAAAGTTGGCAAGCCGCCGAAATGTCCGACGACTGTAGGGTAGTCCCCACGACCCCCGGACTAGATTGGCCCGCCACCGTCAAGTCCGACGACTATAGGGTCGTCCCCACGACCTCGGGACTAGGTTGGCAAGCCGCCGACATGTCCGACGACTATAGGGTCGTCCCCACGACCCCGGGACTAGATTGGCCCGCCACCGTCATGTCCAACGACTATCGGATCGTCCCCACGACCACGGGCCAAAGTTGGCCAGCCGCCGAAATGTCCGACGACTGTTGGGTCGTCCCCACGACCCCGGGCAAAAGTTGGCCAGCCGCCGACTTTTCCGACGACTATAGGGTCGTCCCCACGACCCCGGGACTAGATTGGCCCGCCACCGTCTTGTCCGACGACTATAGGGTCGTCTTTACGACCACGGGCCAAAGTTGGCCAGCCGTCGACATTTCCGATGACTATAGGGTCGTCCCCACGACCACGGACCAAATTTGGCCAGCCGCCGACTTGTCCGACGACTATAGGGTCGTTCATACGACCACGGGCCAAAGTTGGCCAGCCGCCGACTTGTCCGACGACTATAGGGTCGTTCCCACGACCTCGGGACTAGGTTGGCCAGCCGCCGACATGTCCGACGACTATAGGGTCGTCCCCACGACCCCGGGACTAGATTGGCCAAACGCCGACATGTCCGACGACTATAGGGTCGTCCCCACGACCACGGGCCAAAGTTGGCAAGCCGCCGAAATGTCCGACGACTGTAGGATCGTCCCCACGAACCCGGGACTAGATTGGCCCGCCACCGTCCAGTCCGACGACCTCGGGACTAGGTTGGCCAGACGCCGACATGTCCGACGACTATAGGGTCGCCCCCACGACCTCGAGACTAGGTTGGCCAGACGCCGACATGTCCGACGACTATAGGGTCGTCCCCACGATCCCGGGCCAAAGTTGGCAAGCCGCCGAAATGTCCGACGACTGTAGGGTTGTCCCCACGACCCCCGGACTAGATTGGCCCGCCACGGACAAGTCCGACGACTATAGGGTCGTCCCCACGACCCCGGGACTAGATTGGCCCGCCACCGCCTTGTCCGACGACAATAGGGTCGTCCCCACGACCCCGGGTCTAGGTTGGCCAGCCGCCGACATGTCCGACGACAATCGGATCGTCCCCACGACCACGCGCCAAAGTTGGCCAGCCGCCGACATGTCCGACGACTATTGGATCGTCCCCACGACCCCGGGCCAAAGTTGGCCAGCCGCCGACATGTCCGACGACTATAGGGTCGTCCCCACGACCCCGAGACTAGATTGGCCCGCCACCGTCATGTCCGACGAAAATAGGGTCGTCCCCACGACCCCGGGTCCAGGTTGGCCAGCCGCCGACATTTCCGACGACTATAGAGTCGTCCCCACGACACCGGGCCATAGTTGGCCAGCCGCCGACATGTCCGACGACTATAGGGTCGTCCCCACGACCCCGGGACAAGGTTGGCCCGCCACCGTCTTGTCCGACGACTATAGGGTCGTCTTTACGACCACGGGCCAAAGTTGGCCAGCCGTCGACATTTCCGATGACTATATGGTCGTCCCCACGACCCCGAGACTAGATTGGCCCGCCACCGTTATGTGCGACGACAATAGGGTCGTCCCCACGACCCCGGGTCCAGGTTGGCCAGCCGCCGACATGTCCGACGACTATAGGGTCGTCCCCACGACCCCGGGGCTAGGTTGGCTCGCCACCGTCATGTCTGACGACTATAGGGTCGTCCCCACGACCACGGGCCAAAGTTGGCCAGCCGCCGACTTGTCCGACGACTATAGGGTCGTCCCCACGACCACGGGCCAAAGTTGGCCAGCCGGCGACATGTCCGACGACTATAGGGTCGTCCGCACGACCCCGGGACTAGATTGGCCCGCCACCGTCATGTCCGACGATTATAGGGTCGTCCCCACGACCGCGAGACTAGATTGGCCCGCCACCGTTATGTGCGACGACAATAGGGTCGTCCCCACGACCCCGGGTCCAGGTTGGCCAGCCGCCGACATGTCCGACGACTATAGGGTCGTCCCCACGACCCCGGGACTAGGTTGGCTCGCCACCGTCATGTCTGACGACTATAGGGTCGTCCCCACGACCCCCGGACTAGGTTGGCTCGCCGCCGACTTGTCCGACGAGTATAGGGTCCTCCCCACGACCACGGGCCAAAGTTGGCCAGCCGCCGACATGTCCGACGACTATAGGGTCGTCCCCACGACCCGGGACTAGACTGGCCCACCACCGTCAGGTCCGACGACTATAGGGTGGTCCCCACGACCCCGGGACTAGGTTGCCCCGCCGCCGACTTGTCCGACGACTATAGGGTCGTCCCCACGACCACGGGCCAAAGTTGGCCAGCCGCCGACTTGTCCGACGACTATAGGGTCGTCCCCACGACCACGGGCCAAAGCTGGCCAGCCGCCGACATGTCCGACGACTATTGGATCGTCCCCACGACCACCGGCCAAAGTTGGCCAGCCGCCGACATGTCCGACGACTATAGGGTCGTCCCCACGACCCCGGGACTAGATTGGTCCGCCACCGTCATGTCCGACGACTATAGGGTCGTCCCCACGACCCCGGGCCAAAGTTGGCAAGCCGCCGAAATGTCCGACGACTGTAGGGTCGTCCCCACGACCCCGGGACTAGATTGGCCCGCCACCGTCAAGTCCGACGACCTCGGGACTAGGTTGGCCAGCCGCCGACATGTCCGACGACTATAGGGTCGTCCCCACGACCCGGGACATGACGGTGGCCCGCCACCGTCATGTCCGACGACTATATAGTCGTCCCCACGACCACGGGCCAATGTTGGCCAGCCGCTGACTTGTCCGACGACTATAGTGTCGTCCCCAAGACCGCGGGACTAGATTGGCTCGCCGCCGACTTGTCCGACGACTGTAGGGTCGTCCCCATGACCCCGGGACTAGATTGGCCCGCCACCGTCATTTCCGAAGACTATAGGGTCGTCCGCACGACCCCGGGACTAGATTGGCCCGCCACCGTCATGTCCGACGATTATAGGGTCGTCCCCACGACCGCGAGACTAGATTGGCCCGCCACCGACATGTCCGACGACTATTGGATCGTTCCCACGACCACGGGCCAATGTTGGCCAGCCGCCGTCATGTCCGACGACTATAGGGTCGTCCCCACGACCCCGGGAGTAGGTTGGCCAGCCGCCGACATGTCCGACGACTATAGGATCGTCCCGACGACCACCGGTCAATGTTGGCTAGCCCCCGACATGTCCGTCGACTATTGGATCGTCCCCACGACCCCGGGCCAAAGTTGGCAAGCCGCCGACATGTCCGACGACTATAGGGTCGTCCCCACGACCTCGGGACTAGGTTGGCCAGCCGCCGACATGTCCGACGACTATAGGGTCGCCCCCACGACCTCGGGACTAGGTTGGCCAGCCGCCGACATGTCCGACGACTATAGGGTCGTCCCCACGACCCCGGGCCAAAGTTGGCAAGCCGCCGAAATGTCCGACGACTGTAGGGGCGTCCCCACGACCCCGGGCCAAAGTTGGCAAGCCGCCGAAATGTCCGACGACTGTAGGGTCGTCCCCACGACCCCGGGACTAGATTGGCCCGCCACCGTCAGGTCCGACGACTATAGGGTCGTCCCTACGACCTCGGGACTAGATTGGCCCGCCAGCGTCAAATCCGACGACTATAGGGTCGTCCCCACGACCCCGGGCCAAAGTTGGCAAGCCGCCGAAATGTCCGACGACTGTAGGGTCGTCCCCACAACCCCGGGACTAGATTGGCCCGCCACCGTCAAGTCCGACGACTATAGGGTCGTCCCCACGACCCCGGGCCAAAGTTGGCAAGCCGCCGAAATGTCCGACGACTGTAGGGTAGTCCCCACGACCCCCGGACTAGATTGGCCCGCCACCGTCAAGTCCGACGACTATAGGGTCGTCCCCACGACCTCGGGACTAGGTTGGCAAGCCGCCGACATGTCCGACGACTATAGGGTCGTCCCCACGACCCCGGGACTAGATTGGCCCGCCACCGTCATGTCCAACGACTATCGGATCGTCCCCACGACCACGGGCCAAAGTTGGCCAGCCGCCGAAATGTCCGACGACTGTTGGGTCGTCCCCACGACCCCGGGCAAAAGTTGGCCAGCCGCCGACTTTTCCGACGACTATAGGGTCGTCCCCACGACCCCGGGACTAGATTGGCCCGCCACCGTCTTGTCCGACGACTATAGGGTCGTCTTTACGACCACG
This sequence comes from Andrena praecox, assembly GCA_963932275.1. NCBI lineage: Eukaryota > Metazoa > Arthropoda > Insecta > Hymenoptera > Andrenidae > Andrena > Andrena praecox. Next base: position 29,887 of record CAWVQO010000023.1, on the reverse strand, counting down.
GGCCAAAGTTGGCCAGCCGTCGACATTTCCGATGACTATAGGGTCGTCCCCACGACCACGGACCAAATTTGGCCAGCCGCCGACTTGTCCGACGACTATAGGGTCGTTCATACGACCACGGGCCAAAGTTGGCCAGCCGCCGACTTGTCCGACGACTATAGGGTCGTTCCCACGACCTCGGGACTAGGTTGGCCAGCCGCCGACATGTCCGACGACTATAGGGTCGTCCCCACGACCCCGGGACTAGATTGGCCAAACGCCGACATGTCCGACGACTATAGGGTCGTCCCCACGACCACGGGCCAAAGTTGGCAAGCCGCCGAAATGTCCGACGACTGTAGGATCGTCCCCACGAACCCGGGACTAGATTGGCCCGCCACCGTCCAGTCCGACGACCTCGGGACTAGGTTGGCCAGACGCCGACATGTCCGACGACTATAGGGTCGCCCCCACGACCTCGAGACTAGGTTGGCCAGACGCCGACATGTCCGACGACTATAGGGTCGTCCCCACGATCCCGGGCCAAAGTTGGCAAGCCGCCGAAATGTCCGACGACTGTAGGGTTGTCCCCACGACCCCCGGACTAGATTGGCCCGCCACGGACAAGTCCGACGACTATAGGGTCGTCCCCACGACCCCGGGACTAGATTGGCCCGCCACCGCCTTGTCCGACGACAATAGGGTCGTCCCCACGACCCCGGGTCTAGGTTGGCCAGCCGCCGACATGTCCGACGACAATCGGATCGTCCCCACGACCACGCGCCAAAGTTGGCCAGCCGCCGACATGTCCGACGACTATTGGATCGTCCCCACGACCCCGGGCCAAAGTTGGCCAGCCGCCGACATGTCCGACGACTATAGGGTCGTCCCCACGACCCCGAGACTAGATTGGCCCGCCACCGTCATGTCCGACGAAAATAGGGTCGTCCCCACGACCCCGGGTCCAGGTTGGCCAGCCGCCGACATTTCCGACGACTATAGAGTCGTCCCCACGACACCGGGCCATAGTTGGCCAGCCGCCGACATGTCCGACGACTATAGGGTCGTCCCCACGACCCCGGGACAAGGTTGGCCCGCCACCGTCTTGTCCGACGACTATAGGGTCGTCTTTACGACCACGGGCCAAAGTTGGCCAGCCGTCGACATTTCCGATGACTATATGGTCGTCCCCACGACCCCGAGACTAGATTGGCCCGCCACCGTCATGTCCGACGAAAATAGGGTCGTCCCCACGACCCCGAGTCCAGGTTGGCCCGCCGCCGACATTTCCGACGACTATAGAGTTGTCCCCACGACCCCGGGCCAAAGTTGGCCAGCCGCCGACATGTCCGACGACTATGGGGTCGTCCCCACGACCCCGAGACTAGATTAGTCCGCCACCGTCATGTCCGACGAAAATAGGGTCGTCCCCACGACCCCGGGACTAGATTGGCCCGCCACCGTCTTGTCCGACGACTATAGGGTCGTCTTTACGACCACGGGCCAAAGTTGGCCAGCCGTCGACATTTCCGATGACTATAGGGTCGTCCCCACGACCACGGACCAAATTTGGCCAGCCGCCGACTTGTCCGACGACTATAGGGTCGTTCCCACGACCACGGGCCAAAGTTGGCCAGCCGCCGACTTGTCCGACGACTATAGGCTCGTCCCCACGACCCCCGGTCTAGGTTGGCTCGCCGCCGACTTGTCCGACGACTATAGGGTCGTCCCCACGACCCCGGGCCAAAGTTGGCAAGCCGCCGAAATGTCCGACGACTGTAGGGTCGTACCCACGACCCCGGGACTAGATTGGCCCGCCACCGTCATGTCCAACGACTATAGGGTCGTCCCCACAACCACGGGCCAAAGTTGGCCAGCCGCCGACATGTCCGACGACTATAGGGTCGTCCCCACGACCCCGAGTCCAGGTTGGCCAGCCGCCGACATTTCCGACGACTATAAGGTTGTCTCCACGACCCCGGGCCAAAGTTGGCCAGCCGCCGACATGTCCGACGACTATGGGGTCGTCCCCACGACCCCGAGACTAGATTGGCCCGCCACCGTCATGTCCGACGACAATAGGGTCGTCCCCACGACCCCGCGTCCAGGTTGGCCAGCCGCCGACATTTCCGACGACTATAGAGTCGTCCCCACGACCTCGGGACTAGGTTGGCAAGCCGCCGACATGTCCGACGACTATAGGGTCGTCCCCACGACCCCGGGACTAGATTGGCCCGCCACCGTCATGTCCAACGACTATCGGATCGTCCCCACGACCACGGGCCAAAGTTGGCCAGCCGCCGAAATGTCCGACGACTGTTGGGTCGTCCCCACGACCCCGGGCAAAAGTTGGCCAGCCGCCGACTTTTCCGACGACTATAGGGTCGTCCCCACGACCCCGGGACTAGATTGGCCCGCCACCGTCTTGTCCGACGACTATAGGGTCGTCTTTACGACCACGGGCCAAAGTTGGCCAGCCGTCGACATTTCCGATGACTATAGGGTCGTCCCCACGACCACGGACCAAATTTGGCCAGCCGCCGACTTGTCCGACGACTATAGGGTCGTTCATACGACCACGGGCCAAAGTTGGCCAGCCGCCGACTTGTCCGACGACTATAGGGTCGTTCCCACGACCTCGGGACTAGGTTGGCCAGCCGCCGACATGTCCGACGACTATAGGGTCGTCCCCACGACCCCGGGACTAGATTGGCCAAACGCCGACATGTCCGACGACTATAGGGTCGTCCCCACGACCACGGGCCAAAGTTGGCAAGCCGCCGAAATGTCCGACGACTGTAGGATCGTCCCCACGAACCCGGGACTAGATTGGCCCGCCACCGTCCAGTCCGACGACCTCGGGACTAGGTTGGCCAGACGCCGACATGTCCGACGACTATAGGGTCGCCCCCACGACCTCGAGACTAGGTTGGCCAGACGCCGACATGTCCGACGACTATAGGGTCGTCCCCACGATCCCGGGCCAAAGTTGGCAAGCCGCCGAAATGTCCGACGACTGTAGGGTTGTCCCCACGACCCCCGGACTAGATTGGCCCGCCACGGACAAGTCCGACGACTATAGGGTCGTCCCCACGACCCCGGGACTAGATTGGCCCGCCACCGCCTTGTCCGACGACAATAGGGTCGTCCCCACGACCCCGGGTCTAGGTTGGCCAGCCGCCGACATGTCCGACGACAATCGGATCGTCCCCACGACCACGCGCCAAAGTTGGCCAGCCGCCGACATGTCCGACGACTATTGGATCGTCCCCACGACCCCGGGCCAAAGTTGGCCAGCCGCCGACATGTCCGACGACTATAGGGTCGTCCCCACGACCCCGAGACTAGATTGGCCCGCCACCGTCATGTCCGACGAAAATAGGGTCGTCCCCACGACCCCGGGTCCAGGTTGGCCAGCCGCCGACATTTCCGACGACTATAGAGTCGTCCCCACGACACCGGGCCATAGTTGGCCAGCCGCCGACATGTCCGACGACTATAGGGTCGTCCCCACGACCCCGGGACAAGGTTGGCCCGCCACCGTCTTGTCCGACGACTATAGGGTCGTCTTTACGACCACGGGCCAAAGTTGGCCAGCCGTCGACATTTCCGATGACTATATGGTCGTCCCCACGACCCCGAGACTAGATTGGCCCGCCACCGTCATGTCCGACGAAAATAGGGTCGTCCCCACGACCCCGAGTCCAGGTTGGCCCGCCGCCGACATTTCCGACGACTATAGAGTTGTCCCCACGACCCCGGGCCAAAGTTGGCCAGCCGCCGACATGTCCGACGACTATGGGGTCGTCCCCACGACCCCGAGACTAGATTAGTCCGCCACCGTCATGTCCGACGAAAATAGGGTCGTCCCCACGACCCCGGGACTAGATTGGCCCGCCACCGTCTTGTCCGACGACTATAGGGTCGTCTTTACGACCACGGGCCAAAGTTGGCCAGCCGTCGACATTTCCGATGACTATAGGGTCGTCCCCACGACCACGGACCAAATTTGGCCAGCCGCCGACTTGTCCGACGACTATAGGGTCGTTCCCACGACCACGGGCCAAAGTTGGCCAGCCGCCGACTTGTCCGACGACTATAGGCTCGTCCCCACGACCCCCGGTCTAGGTTGGCTCGCCGCCGACTTGTCCGACGACTATAGGGTCGTCCCCACGACCCCGGGCCAAAGTTGGCAAGCCGCCGAAATGTCCGACGACTGTAGGGTCGTACCCACGACCCCGGGACTAGATTGGCCCGCCACCGTCATGTCCAACGACTATAGGGTCGTCCCCACAACCACGGGCCAAAGTTGGCCAGCCGCCGACATGTCCGACGACTATAGGGTCGTCCCCACGACCCCGAGTCCAGGTTGGCCAGCCGCCGACATTTCCGACGACTATAAGGTTGTCTCCACGACCCCGGGCCAAAGTTGGCCAGCCGCCGACATGTCCGACGACTATGGGGTCGTCCCCACGACCCCGAGACTAGATTGGCCCGCCACCGTCATGTCCGACGACAATAGGGTCGTCCCCACGACCCCGCGTCCAGGTTGGCCAGCCGCCGACATTTCCGACGACTATAGAGTCGTCCCCACGACACCGGGCCAAAGTTGGCCAACCGCCGACATGTCCGACGACTATTGGATCGTCCCCACGACCCCGGGACTAGATTGGCCCGCCACCGACATGTCCGACGACTATAGGGTCGTCCCCACGACCTCGGGAGTAGGTTGGCCACCCGCCGACATGTCCGACGACTATAGGGTCGTCCCCACGACCCCGGGCCAAAGATGTCCAGCCGCCGTCTTGTCCGACGACTATACGGTCGTCCCCACGACCCCGAGTCCAGGTTGGCCAGCCGCCGACATTTCCGACGACTATAGAGTCGTCCCCACGACCCCGGGCCAAAGTTGGCCAGCCGCCGACATGTCCGACGACTATGGGGTCGTCCCCACGACCCCGAGACTAGATTGGCCCGCCACCGTCATGTCCGACGACAATAGGGTCGTCCCCACGACCCCGGCTCCAGGTTGGCCAGCCGCCGACATGTCCGACGACTATAGGGTCGTCCCCACGGCCCCGGGACTAGATTGGCCCGCCACCGTCATGTCCGACGATTATAGGGTCGTCCCCACGACCCCGGGACAAACTTGGCCCGCCGCCGAATTGTTCGACGACTATAGGGTCGTCCCCACGACCCCGGGACTAGATTGGCCCGCCACCGTCATGTCCGACGAGAATAGGGTCGTCCCCTCGACCCCGGGTCTAGGTTGGCCAGCCGCCGACTTGTCCGACGACTATAGGGTCGTACCCACGACCCCGGGACTAGGCTGACAAGCCGCCAACATGTCCGACGACTATAGGGTCGTCCCCACGACCCCGGGCCACAGATGTCCAGCCGCCGACATGTCCGACGCCTATAGGGTCGTCCCCACGACCCCGGGACTAGATTGGCCCGCCACCGTCATGTCCAACGACTATAGGGTCGTCCCCACAACCACGGGCCAAAGTTGGCCAGCCGCCGACATGTCCAACGACTATAGGGTCGTCCCCACGACCACGGGCCAAAGTTGACCAGCCGCCGACATGTCCGAAGACTATTGGATCGTCCCCACGACCCCGGGACTGGATTGGCCCGCCACCGACATGTCCGACGACTATAGGGTCGTCCCCACGACCTCGGGACTAGGTTGGCCACCCGCCGACATGTCCGACGACTATAGGGTCGTCCCCACGACCCCGGGTCTAGGTTGGCCAGCCGCCGACATTTCCGACGACTATAGAGTCGTCCCCACGACCCCGGGCCAAAGTTGGCCAGCCGCCGACATGTCCGACGACTATGGGGTCGTCCCCACGACCCCGAGACTAGATTGGCCCGCCACCGTCATGTCCGACGACAATAGGGTCGTCCCCACGACCCGGGACATGACGGTGGCCCGCCACCGTCATGTCCGACGACTATATAGTCGTCCCCACGACCACGGGCCAATGTTGGCCAGCCGCTGACTTGTCCGACGACTATAGTGTCGTCCCCACGACCACGGGCCAAAGTTGGCCAGCCGCCGACATATCCGACGACTATAGGGTCGTCCCCACGACCCCGGGCCAAAGTTGGCCAGCCGCCGACATGTCCGACGACTATAGAGTCGTCCCCACGACCCGGGACATGACGGTGGCCCGCCACCGTCATGTCCGACGACTATATAGTCGTCCCCACGACCACGGGCCAATGTTGGCCAGCCGCTGACTTGTCCGACGACTATAGTGTCGTCCCCAAGACCGCGGGACTAGATTGGCTCGCCGCCGACTTGTCCGACGACTGTAGGGTCGTCCCCATGACCCCGGGACTAGATTGGCCCGCCACCGTCATTTCCGAAGACTATAGGGTCGTCCGCACGACCCCGGGACTAGATTGGCCCGCCACCGTCATGTCCGACGATTATAGGGTCGTCCCCACGACCGCGAGACTAGATTGGCCCGCCACCGACATGTCCGACGACTATTGGATCGTTCCCACGACCACGGGCCAATGTTGGCCAGCCGCCGTCATGTCCGACGACTATAGGGTCGTCCCCACGACCCCGGGAGTAGGTTGGCCAGCCGCCGACATGTCCGACGACTATAGGATCGTCCCGACGACCACCGGTCAATGTTGGCTAGCCCCCGACATGTCCGTCGACTATTGGATCGTCCCCACGACCCCGGGCCAAAGTTGGCAAGCCGCCGACATGTCCGACGACTATAGGGTCGTCCCCACGACCTCGGGACTAGGTTGGCCAGCCGCCGACATGTCCGACGACTATAGGGTCGCCCCCACGACCTCGGGACTAGGTTGGCCAGCCGCCGACATGTCCGACGACTATAGGGTCGTCCCCACGACCCCGGGCCAAAGTTGGCAAGCCGCCGAAATGTCCGACGACTGTAGGGGCGTCCCCACGACCCCGGGCCAAAGTTGGCAAGCCGCCGAAATGTCCGACGACTGTAGGGTCGTCCCCACGACCCCGGGACTAGATTGGCCCGCCACCGTCAGGTCCGACGACTATAGGGTCGTCCCTACGACCTCGGGACTAGATTGGCCCGCCAGCGTCAAATCCGACGACTATAGGGTCGTCCCCACGACCCCGGGCCAAAGTTGGCAAGCCGCCGAAATGTCCGACGACTGTAGGGTCGTCCCCACAACCCCGGGACTAGATTGGCCCGCCACCGTCAAGTCCGACGACTATAGGGTCGTCCCCACGACCCCGGGCCAAAGTTGGCAAGCCGCCGAAATGTCCGACGACTGTAGGGTAGTCCCCACGACCCCCGGACTAGATTGGCCCGCCACCGTCAAGTCCGACGACTATAGGGTCGTCCCCACGACCTCGGGACTAGGTTGGCAAGCCGCCGACATGTCCGACGACTATAGGGTCGTCCCCACGACCCCGGGACTAGATTGGCCCGCCACCGTCATGTCCAACGACTATCGGATCGTCCCCACGACCACGGGCCAAAGTTGGCCAGCCGCCGAAATGTCCGACGACTGTTGGGTCGTCCCCACGACCCCGGGCAAAAGTTGGCCAGCCGCCGACTTTTCCGACGACTATAGGGTCGTCCCCACGACCCCGGGACTAGATTGGCCCGCCACCGTCTTGTCCGACGACTATAGGGTCGTCTTTACGACCACGGGCCAAAGTTGGCCAGCCGTCGACATTTCCGATGACTATAGGGTCGTCCCCACGACCACGGACCAAATTTGGCCAGCCGCCGACTTGTCCGACGACTATAGGGTCGTTCATACGACCACGGGCCAAAGTTGGCCAGCCGCCGACTTGTCCGACGACTATAGGGTCGTTCCCACGACCTCGGGACTAGGTTGGCCAGCCGCCGACATGTCCGACGACTATAGGGTCGTCCCCACGACCCCGGGACTAGATTGGCCAAACGCCGACATGTCCGACGACTATAGGGTCGTCCCCACGACCACGGGCCAAAGTTGGCAAGCCGCCGAAATGTCCGACGACTGTAGGATCGTCCCCACGAACCCGGGACTAGATTGGCCCGCCACCGTCCAGTCCGACGACCTCGGGACTAGGTTGGCCAGACGCCGACATGTCCGACGACTATAGGGTCGCCCCCACGACCTCGAGACTAGGTTGGCCAGACGCCGACATGTCCGACGACTATAGGGTCGTCCCCACGATCCCGGGCCAAAGTTGGCAAGCCGCCGAAATGTCCGACGACTGTAGGGTTGTCCCCACGACCCCCGGACTAGATTGGCCCGCCACGGACAAGTCCGACGACTATAGGGTCGTCCCCACGACCCCGGGACTAGATTGGCCCGCCACCGCCTTGTCCGACGACAATAGGGTCGTCCCCACGACCCCGGGTCTAGGTTGGCCAGCCGCCGACATGTCCGACGACAATCGGATCGTCCCCACGACCACGCGCCAAAGTTGGCCAGCCGCCGACATGTCCGACGACTATTGGATCGTCCCCACGACCCCGGGCCAAAGTTGGCCAGCCGCCGACATGTCCGACGACTATAGGGTCGTCCCCACGACCCCGAGACTAGATTGGCCCGCCACCGTCATGTCCGACGAAAATAGGGTCGTCCCCACGACCCCGGGTCCAGGTTGGCCAGCCGCCGACATTTCCGACGACTATAGAGTCGTCCCCACGACACCGGGCCATAGTTGGCCAGCCGCCGACATGTCCGACGACTATAGGGTCGTCCCCACGACCCCGGGACAAGGTTGGCCCGCCACCGTCTTGTCCGACGACTATAGGGTCGTCTTTACGACCACGGGCCAAAGTTGGCCAGCCGTCGACATTTCCGATGACTATATGGTCGTCCCCACGACCCCGAGACTAGATTGGCCCGCCACCGTCATGTCCGACGAAAATAGGGTCGTCCCCACGACCCCGAGTCCAGGTTGGCCCGCCGCCGACATTTCCGACGACTATAGAGTTGTCCCCACGACCCCGGGCCAAAGTTGGCCAGCCGCCGACATGTCCGACGACTATGGGGTCGTCCCCACGACCCCGAGACTAGATTAGTCCGCCACCGTCATGTCCGACGAAAATAGGGTCGTCCCCACGACCCCGGGACTAGATTGGCCCGCCACCGTCTTGTCCGACGACTATAGGGTCGTCTTTACGACCACGGGCCAAAGTTGGCCAGCCGTCGACATTTCCGATGACTATAGGGTCGTCCCCACGACCACGGACCAAATTTGGCCAGCCGCCGACTTGTCCGACGACTATAGGGTCGTTCCCACGACCACGGGCCAAAGTTGGCCAGCCGCCGACTTGTCCGACGACTATAGGCTCGTCCCCACGACCCCCGGTCTAGGTTGGCTCGCCGCCGACTTGTCCGACGACTATAGGGTCGTCCCCACGACCCCGGGCCAAAGTTGGCAAGCCGCCGAAATGTCCGACGACTGTAGGGTCGTACCCACGACCCCGGGACTAGATTGGCCCGCCACCGTCATGTCCAACGACTATAGGGTCGTCCCCACAACCACGGGCCAAAGTTGGCCAGCCGCCGACATGTCCGACGACTATAGGGTCGTCCCCACGACCCCGAGTCCAGGTTGGCCAGCCGCCGACATTTCCGACGACTATAAGGTTGTCTCCACGACCCCGGGCCAAAGTTGGCCAGCCGCCGACATGTCCGACGACTATGGGGTCGTCCCCACGACCCCGAGACTAGATTGGCCCGCCACCGTCATGTCCGACGACAATAGGGTCGTCCCCACGACCCCGCGTCCAGGTTGGCCAGCCGCCGACATTTCCGACGACTATAGAGTCGTCCCCACGACACCGGGCCAAAGTTGGCCAACCGCCGACATGTCCGACGACTATTGGATCGTCCCCACGACCCCGGGACTAGATTGGCCCGCCACCGACATGTCCGACGACTATAGGGTCGTCCCCACGACCTCGGGAGTAGGTTGGCCACCCGCCGACATGTCCGACGATTATAGGGTCGTCCCCACGACCCCGGGCCAAAGATGTCCAGCCGCCGTCTTGTCCGACGACTATACGGTCGTCCCCACGACCCCGAGTCCAGGTTGGCCAGCCGCCGACATTTCCGACGACTATAGAGTCGTCCCCACGACCCCGGGCCAAAGTTGGCCAGCCGCCGACATGTCCGACGACTATGGGGTCGTCCCCACGACCCCGAGACTAGATTGGCCCGCCACCGTCATGTCCGACGACAATAGGGTCGTCCCCACGACCCCGGCTCCAGGTTGGCCAGCCGCCGACATGTCCGACGACTATAGGGTCGTCCCCACGGCCCCGGGACTAGATTGGCCCGCCACCGTCATGTCCGACGATTATAGGGTCGTCCCCACGACCCCGGGACAAGCTTGGCCCGCCGCCGAATTGTTCGACGACTATAGGGTCGTCCCCACGACCCCGGGACTAGATTGGCCCGCCACCGTCATGTCCGACGAGAATAGGGTCGTCCCCTCGACCCCAGGTCTAGGTTGGCCAGCCGCCCACTTGTCCGACGACTATAGGGTCGTACCCACGACCCCGGGACTAGGCTGACAAGCCGCCAACATGTCCGACGACTATAGGGTCGTCCCCACGACCCCGGGCCACAGATGTCCAGCCGCCGACATGTCCGACGCCTATAGGGTCGTCCCCACGACCCCGGGACTAGATTGGCCTGCCACCGTCATGTCCAACGACTATAGGGTCGTCCCCACAACCACGGGCCAAAGTTGGCCAGCCGCCGACATGTCCAACGACTATAGGGTCGTCCCCACGACCACGGGCCAAAGTTGACCAGCCGCCGACATGTCCGACGACTATTGGATCGTCCCCACGACCCCGGGACTGGATTGGCCCGCCACCGACATGTCCGACGACTATAGGGTCGTCCCCACGACCTCGGGACTAGGTTGGCCACCCGCCGACATGTCCGACGACTATAGGGTCGTCCCCACGACCCCGGGTCTAGGTTGGCCAGCCGCCGACATTTCCGACGACTATAGAGTCGTCCCCACGACCCCGGGCCAAAGTTGGCCAGCCGCCGACATGTCCGACGACTATGGGGTCGTCCCCACGACCCCGAGACTAGATTGGCCCGCCACCGTCATGTCCGACGACAATAGGGTCGTCCCCACGACCCCGGGTCCAGGTTGGCCAGCCGCCGACATTTCCGACGACTATAGAGTCGTCCCCACGACACCGGGCCAAAGTTGGCCAGCCGCCGACATGTCCGACGATTATAGGGTCGTCCCCACGGCCCCGGGACTAGATTGGCCCGCCACCGTCATGTCCGACGATTATAGGGTCGTCCCCACGACCCCGGGACAAGCTTGGCCCGCCGCGGAATTGTTCGACGACTATAGGGTCGTCCCCACGACCCCGGGACTAGATTGGCCCGCCACCGTCATGTCCGACGAGAATAGGGTCGTCCCCTCGACCCCGGGTCTAGGTTGGCCAGCCGCCGACTTGTCCGACGACTATAGGGTCGTCCCCACGACCCCGGGCCAAAGATGTCCAGCCGCCGTCTTGTCCGACGACTATAGGGTCGTCCCCACGACCCCGGGACTAGATTGGCCCGCCACCGTCATGTCCAACGACTATAGGGTCGTCCCCACAACCACGGGCCAAAGTTGGCCAGCCGCCGACATGTCCAACGACTATAGGGTCGTCCCCACGACCACGGGCCAAAGTTGACCAGCCGCCGACATGTCCGACGACTATTGGATCGTCCCCACGACCCCGGGACTAGATTGGCCCGCCACCGACATGTCCGACGATTATAGGGTCGATCCCACGACCTCGGGACTAGGTTGGCCACCCGCCGACATGTCCGACGACTATAGGGTCGTCCCCACGACCCCGGGTCTAGGTTGGCCAGCCGCCGACATGTCCGACGAATATAGAGTCGTCCCCACGACACCGGGCCAAAGTTGGCCAGCCGCCGACATGTCCGACGACTATTGGGTCGTCCCCACGACACCGGGCCAAAGTTGGCCAGCCGCCGACATGTCCGACGACAATCGGATCGTCCCCACGACCACGCGCCAAAGTTGGCCAGCCGCCGACATGTCCGACGACTTTTGGATCGTCCCCACGACCACGGGCCAAAGTTGGCCAGCCGCTGACATTTCCAACGACTATTGGGCCGTCCCCACGACCACGGGCCAATGTTGGCTAGCCGCCGAAATGTCCGACGACTGTAGGGTCGTCCCCACGACCCCGGGAGTAGATTGGCCCGCCACCGTCAAGTCCGACGACCTCGGGACTAGGTTGGCCAGCCGCCGACATGTCCGACGACTATAGGATCGTCCCCACGACCACGGGCCAAAGCTGGCCAGCCGCCGACATGTCCGACGACTATTGGATCGTCCCCACGACCACCGGCCAAAGTTGGCCAGCCGCCGACATGTCCGACGACTATAGGGTCGTCCCCACGACCCCGGGCCAAAGTTGGCAAGCCGCCGAAATGTCCGACGACTGTAGGGTCGTCCCCACGACCACGGGCCAAAGTTGACCAGCCGCCGACATGTCCGACGACTATTGGATCGTCCCCACGACCCCGGGACTAGATTGGCCCGCCACCGACATGTCCGACGATTATAGGGTCGATCCCACGACCTCGGGACTAGGTTGGCCACCCGCCGACATGTCCGACGACTATAGGGTCGTCCCCACGACCCCGGGTCTAGGTTGGCCAGCCGCCGACATGTCCGACGAATATAGAGTCGTCCCCACGACACCGGGCCAAAGTTGGCCAGCCGCCGACATGTCCGACGACTATTGGGTCGTCCCCACGACACCGGGCCAAAGTTGGCCAGCCGCCGACATGTCCGACGACAATCGGATCGTCCCCACGACCACGCGCCAAAGTTGGCCAGCCGCCGACATGTCCGACGACTTTTGGATCGTCCCCACGACCACGGGCCAAAGTTGGCCAGCCGCTGACATTTCCAACGACTATTGGGTCGTCCCCACGACCACGGGCCAATGTTGGCTAGCCGCCGAAATGTCCGACGACTGTAGGGTCGTCCCCACGACCCCGGGAGTAGATTGGCCCGCCACCGTCAAGTCCGACGACCTCGGGACTAGGTTGGCCAGCCGCCGACATGTCCGACGACTATAGGATCGTCCCCACGACCACGGGCCAAAGCTGGCCAGCCGCCGACATGTCCGACGACTATTGGATCGTCCCCACGACCACCGGCCAAAGTTGGCCAGCCGCCGACATGTCCGACGACTATAGGGTCGTCCCCACGACCCCGGGCCAAAGTTGGCAAGCCGCCGAAATGTCCGACGACTGTAGGGTCGTCCCCACGACCCCGGGACTAGATTGGCCCGCCACCGTCAAGTCCGACGACCTCGGGACTAGGTTGGCCAGCCGCCGACATGTCCGACCACTATTGGGTTGTCCCCACGACCACGGGCCAAAGATGTCCAGCCGCCGTCTTGTCCGACGCCTATAGGGTCGTCCCCACGACCCCGGGCCAAAGATGTCCAGCCGCCGTCTTGTCCGACGACTATAGGGCCGTACCCACGACCCCCGGACTAGGTTGGCTCGCCGCCGACTTGTCCGACGAGTATAGGGTCCTCCCCACGACCACGGGCCAAAGTTGGCCAGCCGCCGACATGTCCGACGACTATAGGGTCGTCCGCACGACCCCGGGAGTAGATTGGCCCGCCACCGTCATGTCCGACGATTATAGGGTCGTCCCCACGACCGCGAGACTAGATTGGCCCGCCACCGTTATGTGCGACGACAATAGGGTCGTCCCCACGACCCCGGGTCCAGGTTGGCCAGCCGCCGACATGTCCGACGACTATAGGGTCGTCCCCACGACCCAGGGACTAGGTTGGCTCGCCACCGTCATGTCTGACGACTATAGGGTCGTCCCCACGACCACGGGCCAAAGTTGGCCAGCCGCCGACTTGTCCGACGACTATAGGGTCGTCCCCACGACCACGGGCCAAAGTTGGCCAGCCGGCGACATGTCCGACGACTATAGGGTCGTCCGCACGACCCCGGGACTAGATTGGCCCGCCACCGTCATGTCCGACGATTATAGGGTCGTCCCCACGACCGCGAGACTAGATTGGCCCGCCACCGTTATGTGCGACGACAATAGGGTCGTCCCCACGACCCCGGGTCCAGGTTGGCCAGCCGCCGACATGTCGGACGACTATAGGGTCGTCCCCACGACCCCGGGACTAGGTTGGCTCGCCACCGTCATGTCTGACGACTATAGGGTCGTCCCCACGACCACGGGCCAAAGTTGGCCAGCCGCCGACTTGTCCGACGACTATAGGGTCGTCCCCACGACCACGGGCCAAAGTTGGCCAGCCGGCGACATGTCCGACGACTATAGGGTCGTCCCTACGACCCCGGGACTAGGTTGGCCCGCCGCAGACTTCTCCGACGACTATAGGGTCGTCCCCACGACCCCCGGACTAGGTTGGCTCGCCGCCGACTTGTCCGACGAGTATAGGGTCCTCCCCACGACCACGGGCCAAAGTTGGCCAGCCGCCGACATGTCCGACGACTATAGGGTCGTCCCCACGACCCGGGACTAGACTGGCCCACCACCGTCAGGTCCGACGACTATAGGGTGGTCCCCACGACCCCGGGACTAGGTTGCCCCGCCGCCGACTTGTCCGACGACTATAGGGTCGTCCCCACGACCCCGGGAGTAGGTTGGCTCGCCACCGTCATGTCTGACGACTATAGGGTCGTCCCCACGACCAGGGGCCAAAGTTAGCCAGCCGCCGACTTGTCCGACGACTATAGGGTCGTCCCCATGACCCGGGACTAGACTGGCCCGCCACCGTCATGTCCGACGACTATAGGGTCGTCCCCACGACCACGGGCCAAAGTTGGCCAGCCGCCGACATATCCGACGACTATAGGGTCGTCCCCACGACCCCGGGCCAAAGTTGGCCAGCCGCCGACATGTCCGACGACTATAGGGTCGTCCCCACGACCCGGGACATGACGGTGGCCCGCCACCGTCATGTCCGACGACTATATAGTCGTCCCCACGACCACGGGCCAATGTTGGCCAGCCGCTGACTTGTCCGACGACTATAGTGTCGTCCCCAAGACCGCGGGACTAGATTGGCTCGCCGCCGACTTGTCCGACGACTGTAGGGTCGTCCCCATGACCCCGGGACTAGATTGGCCCGCCACCGTCATTTCCGACGACTATAGGGTCGTCCGCACGACCCCGGGACTAGATTGGCCCGCCACCGTCATGTCCGACGATTATAGGGTCGTCCCCACGACCGCGAGACTAGATTGGCCCGCCACCGTCATGTCCGACGACAATAGGGTCGTCCCCACGACCCCGGGTCCAGGTTGGCGAGCCTCCGACATGTCCGACGACTATAGGGTCGTCCCCACGACCCCGGGACTAGGTTGGCTCGCCACCATCATGTCTGACGACTATAGGGTCGTCCCCACGACCGCGGGCCAAAGATGTCCAGCCGCGGTCTTGTCCGACGACTATAGGGTCTTCCCCACGACCCCGGGACTAGATTGGCCCGCCACCGTCATGTCCGACGACTATACGGTCGTCCCCACGACCCCGGGACAAGGTTGGCCCGCCGCCGACTTGTCCGACGACTATAAGGTCGCACCCACGACCCCGGGACTAGATTGGCCCGCCACCGTCATGTCCAATGACTATAGGGTCGTCCCCACGACCCCGGGACTAGGTTGACAAGCCGCCGAAATGTCCGACGACTATAGGGTCGTCCCCACGACCGCGAGCCAAGTATGTCCAGCCGCCGTCTTGTCCGACGACTATAGGGTCGTCCCCATGACCCCGGGACTAGATTGGCCCGCCACCGTCATTTCCGACGACTATAGGGTCGTCCCCACGACCGCGGGCCAAAGATGTCCAGCCGCGGTCTTGTCCGACGCCTATAGGGTCGTCCCCACGACCCCGGGACTAGATTGGTCCGCCACCGTCATGTCCGCCGACTATAGGGTCGTCCCCACGACCACGGACCAAATTTGGCCAGCCGCCGACTTGTCCGACGACTATAGGGTCGTTCCCACGACCACGGGCCAAAGTTGGCCAGCCGCCGACTTGTCCGACGACTATAGGCTCGTCCCCACGACCCCCGGTCTAGGTTGGCTCGCCGCCGACTTGTCCGACGACTATAGGGTCGTCCCCACGACCCCGGGCCAAAGTTGGCAAGCCGCCGAAATGTCCGACGACTGTAGGGTCGTACCCACGACCCCGGGACTAGATTGGCCCGCCACCGTCATGTCCAACGACTATAGGGTCGTCCCCACAACCACGGGCCAAAGTTGGCCAGCCGCCGACATGTCCGACGACTATAGGGTCGTCCCCACGACCCCGAGTCCAGGTTGGCCAGCCGCCGACATTTCCGACGACTATAAGGTTGTCTCCACGACCCCGGGCCAAAGTTGGCCAGCCGCCGACATGTCCGACGACTATGGGGTCGTCCCCACGACCCCGAGACTAGATTGGCCCGCCACCGTCATGTCCGACGACAATAGGGTCGTCCCCACGACCCCGCGTCCAGGTTGGCCAGCCGCCGACATTTCCGACGACTATAGAGTCGTCCCCACGACACCGGGCCAAAGTTGGCCAACCGCCGACATGTCCGACGACTATTGGATCGTCCCCACGACCCCGGGACTAGATTGGCCCGCCACCGACATGTCCGACGACTATAGGGTCGTCCCCACGACCTCGGGAGTAGGTTGGCCACCCGCCGACATGTCCGACGATTATAGGGTCGTCCCCACGACCCCGGGCCAAAGATGTCCAGCCGCCGTCTTGTCCGACGACTATACGGTCGTCCCCACGACCCCGAGTCCAGGTTGGCCAGCCGCCGACATTTCCGACGACTATAGAGTCGTCCCCACGACCCCGGGCCAAAGTTGGCCAGCCGCCGACATGTCCGACGACTATGGGGTCGTCCCCACGACCCCGAGACTAGATTGGCCCGCCACCGTCATGTCCGACGACAATAGGGTCGTCCCCACGACCCCGGCTCCAGGTTGGCCAGCCGCCGACATGTCCGACGACTATAGGGTCGTCCCCACGGCCCCGGGACTAGATTGGCCCGCCACCGTCATGTCCGACGATTATAGGGTCGTCCCCACGACCCCGGGACAAGCTTGGCCCGCCGCCGAATTGTTCGACGACTATAGGGTCGTCCCCACGACCCCGGGACTAGATTGGCCCGCCACCGTCATGTCCGACGAGAATAGGGTCGTCCCCTCGACCCCAGGTCTAGGTTGGCCAGCCGCCCACTTGTCCGACGACTATAGGGTCGTACCCACGACCCCGGGACTAGGCTGACAAGCCGCCAACATGTCCGACGACTATAGGGTCGTCCCCACGACCCCGGGCCACAGATGTCCAGCCGCCGACATGTCCGACGCCTATAGGGTCGTCCCCACGACCCCGGGACTAGATTGGCCTGCCACCGTCATGTCCAACGACTATAGGGTCGTCCCCACAACCACGGGCCAAAGTTGGCCAGCCGCCGACATGTCCAACGACTATAGGGTCGTCCCCACGACCACGGGCCAAAGTTGACCAGCCGCCGACATGTCCGACGACTATTGGATCGTCCCCACGACCCCGGGACTGGATTGGCCCGCCACCGACATGTCCGACGACTATAGGGTCGTCCCCACGACCTCGGGACTAGGTTGGCCACCCGCCGACATGTCCGACGACTATAGGGTCGTCCCCACGACCCCGGGTCTAGGTTGGCCAGCCGCCGACATTTCCGACGACTATAGAGTCGTCCCCACGACCCCGGGCCAAAGTTGGCCAGCCGCCGACATGTCCGACGACTATGGGGTCGTCCCCACGACCCCGAGACTAGATTGGCCCGCCACCGTCATGTCCGACGACAATAGGGTCGTCCCCACGACCCCGGGTCCAGGTTGGCCAGCCGCCGACATTTCCGACGACTATAGAGTCGTCCCCACGACACCGGGCCAAAGTTGGCCAGCCGCCGACATGTCCGACGATTATAGGGTCGTCCCCACGGCCCCGGGACTAGATTGGCCCGCCACCGTCATGTCCGACGATTATAGGGTCGTCCCCACGACCCCGGGACAAGCTTGGCCCGCCGCGGAATTGTTCGACGACTATAGGGTCGTCCCCACGACCCCGGGACTAGATTGGCCCGCCACCGTCATGTCCGACGAGAATAGGGTCGTCCCCTCGACCCCGGGTCTAGGTTGGCCAGCCGCCGACTTGTCCGACGACTATAGGGTCGTCCCCACGACCCCGGGCCAAAGATGTCCAGCCGCCGTCTTGTCCGACGACTATAGGGTCGTCCCCACGACCCCGGGACTAGATTGGCCCGCCACCGTCATGTCCAACGACTATAGGGTCGTCCCCACAACCACGGGCCAAAGTTGGCCAGCCGCCGACATGTCCAACGACTATAGGGTCGTCCCCACGACCACGGGCCAAAGTTGACCAGCCGCCGACATGTCCGACGACTATTGGATCGTCCCCACGACCCCGGGACTAGATTGGCCCGCCACCGACATGTCCGACGATTATAGGGTCGATCCCACGACCTCGGGACTAGGTTGGCCACCCGCCGACATGTCCGACGACTATAGGGTCGTCCCCACGACCCCGGGTCTAGGTTGGCCAGCCGCCGACATGTCCGACGAATATAGAGTCGTCCCCACGACACCGGGCCAAAGTTGGCCAGCCGCCGACATGTCCGACGACTATTGGGTCGTCCCCACGACACCGGGCCAAAGTTGGCCAGCCGCCGACATGTCCGACGACAATCGGATCGTCCCCACGACCACGCGCCAAAGTTGGCCAGCCGCCGACATGTCCGACGACTTTTGGATCGTCCCCACGACCACGGGCCAAAGTTGGCCAGCCGCTGACATTTCCAACGACTATTGGGCCGTCCCCACGACCACGGGCCAATGTTGGCTAGCCGCCGAAATGTCCGACGACTGTAGGGTCGTCCCCACGACCCCGGGAGTAGATTGGCCCGCCACCGTCAAGTCCGACGACCTCGGGACTAGGTTGGCCAGCCGCCGACATGTCCGACGACTATAGGATCGTCCCCACGACCACGGGCCAAAGCTGGCCAGCCGCCGACATGTCCGACGACTATTGGATCGTCCCCACGACCACCGGCCAAAGTTGGCCAGCCGCCGACATGTCCGACGACTATAGGGTCGTCCCCACGACCCCGGGCCAAAGTTGGCAAGCCGCCGAAATGTCCGACGACTGTAGGGTCGTCCCCACGACCACGGGCCAAAGTTGACCAGCCGCCGACATGTCCGACGACTATTGGATCGTCCCCACGACCCCGGGACTAGATTGGCCCGCCACCGACATGTCCGACGATTATAGGGTCGATCCCACGACCTCGGGACTAGGTTGGCCACCCGCCGACATGTCCGACGACTATAGGGTCGTCCCCACGACCCCGGGTCTAGGTTGGCCAGCCGCCGACATGTCCGACGAATATAGAGTCGTCCCCACGACACCGGGCCAAAGTTGGCCAGCCGCCGACATGTCCGACGACTATTGGGTCGTCCCCACGACACCGGGCCAAAGTTGGCCAGCCGCCGACATGTCCGACGACAATCGGATCGTCCCCACGACCACGCGCCAAAGTTGGCCAGCCGCCGACATGTCCGACGACTTTTGGATCGTCCCCACGACCACGGGCCAAAGTTGGCCAGCCGCTGACATTTCCAACGACTATTGGGTCGTCCCCACGACCACGGGCCAATGTTGGCTAGCCGCCGAAATGTCCGACGACTGTAGGGTCGTCCCCACGACCCCGGGAGTAGATTGGCCCGCCACCGTCAAGTCCGACGACCTCGGGACTAGGTTGGCCAGCCGCCGACATGTCCGACGACTATAGGATCGTCCCCACGACCACGGGCCAAAGCTGGCCAGCCGCCGACATGTCCGACGACTATTGGATCGTCCCCACGACCACCGGCCAAAGTTGGCCAGCCGCCGACATGTCCGACGACTATAGGGTCGTCCCCACGACCCCGGGCCAAAGTTGGCAAGCCGCCGAAATGTCCGACGACTGTAGGGTCGTCCCCACGACCCCGGGACTAGATTGGCCCGCCACCGTCAAGTCCGACGACCTCGGGACTAGGTTGGCCAGCCGCCGACATGTCCGACCACTATTGGGTTGTCCCCACGACCACGGGCCAAAGATGTCCAGCCGCCGTCTTGTCCGACGCCTATACGGTCGTCCCCACGACCCCGGGACAAGGTTGGCTCGCCGCCGACTTGTCCGACGAGTATAGGGTCCTCCCCACGACCACGGGCCAAAGTTGGCCAGCCGCCGACATGTCCGACGACTATAGGGTCGTCCGCACGACCCCGGGAGTAGATTGGCCCGCCACCGTCATGTCCGACGATTATAGGGTCGTCCCCACGACCGCGAGACTAGATTGGCCCGCCACCGTTATGTGCGACGACAATAGGGTCGTCCCCACGACCCCGGGTCCAGGTTGGCCAGCCGCCGACATGTCCGACGACTATAGGGTCGTCCCCACGACCCAGGGACTAGGTTGGCTCGCCACCGTCATGTCTGACGACTATAGGGTCGTCCCCACGACCACGGGCCAAAGTTGGCCAGCCGCCGACTTGTCCGACGACTATAGGGTCGTCCCCACGACCACGGGCCAAAGTTGGCCAGCCGGCGACATGTCCGACGACTATAGGGTCGTCCGCACGACCCCGGGACTAGATTGGCCCGCCACCGTCATGTCCGACGATTATAGGGTCGTCCCCACGACCGCGAGACTAGATTGGCCCGCCACCGTTATGTGCGACGACAATAGGGTCGTCCCCACGACCCCGGGTCCAGGTTGGCCAGCCGCCGACATGTCGGACGACTATAGGGTCGTCCCCACGACCCCGGGACTAGGTTGGCTCGCCACCGTCATGTCTGACGACTATAGGGTCGTCCCCACGACCACGGGCCAAAGTTGGCCAGCCGCCGACTTGTCCGACGACTATAGGGTCGTCCCCACGACCACGGGCCAAAGTTGGCCAGCCGGCGACATGTCCGACGACTATAGGGTCGTCCCTACGACCCCGGGACTAGGTTGGCCCGCCGCAGACTTCTCCGACGACTATAGGGTCGTCCCCACGACCCCCGGACTAGGTTGGCTCGCCGCCGACTTGTCCGACGAGTATAGGGTCCTCCCCACGACCACGGGCCAAAGTTGGCCAGCCGCCGACATGTCCGACGACTATAGGGTCGTCCCCACGACCCGGGACTAGACTGGCCCACCACCGTCAGGTCCGACGACTATAGGGTGGTCCCCACGACCCCGGGACTAGGTTGCCCCGCCGCCGACTTGTCCGACGACTATAGGGTCGTCCCCACGACCCCGGGAGTAGGTTGGCTCGCCACCGTCATGTCTGACGACTATAGGGTCGTCCCCACGACCAGGGGCCAAAGTTAGCCAGCCGCCGACTTGTCCGACGACTATAGGGTCGTCCCCATGACCCGGGACTAGACTGGCCCGCCACCGTCATGTCCGACGACTATAGGGTCGTCCCCACGACCACGGGCCAAAGTTGGCCAGCCGCCGACATATCCGACGACTATAGGGTCGTCCCCACGACCCCGGGCCAAAGTTGGCCAGCCGCCGACATGTCCGACGACTATAGGGTCGTCCCCACGACCCGGGACATGACGGTGGCCCGCCACCGTCATGTCCGACGACTATATAGTCGTCCCCACGACCACGGGCCAATGTTGGCCAGCCGCTGACTTGTCCGACGACTATAGTGTCGTCCCCAAGACCGCGGGACTAGATTGGCTCGCCGCCGACTTGTCCGACGACTGTAGGGTCGTCCCCATGACCCCGGGACTAGATTGGCCCGCCACCGTCATTTCCGACGACTATAGGGTCGTCCGCACGACCCCGGGACTAGATTGGCCCGCCACCGTCATGTCCGACGATTATAGGGTCGTCCCCACGACCGCGAGACTAGATTGGCCCGCCACCGTCATGTCCGACGACAATAGGGTCGTCCCCACGACCCCGGGTCCAGGTTGGCGAGCCTCCGACATGTCCGACGACTATAGGGTCGTCCCCACGACCCCGGGACTAGGTTGGCTCGCCACCATCATGTCTGACGACTATAGGGTCGTCCCCACGACCGCGGGCCAAAGATGTCCAGCCGCGGTCTTGTCCGACGACTATAGGGTCTTCCCCACGACCCCGGGACTAGATTGGCCCGCCACCGTCATGTCCGACGACTATACGGTCGTCCCCACGACCCCGGGACAAGGTTGGCCCGCCGCCGACTTGTCCGACGACTATAAGGTCGCACCCACGACCCCGGGACTAGATTGGCCCGCCACCGTCATGTCCAATGACTATAGGGTCGTCCCCACGACCCCGGGACTAGGTTGACAAGCCGCCGAAATGTCCGACGACTATAGGGTCGTCCCCACGACCGCGAGCCAAGTATGTCCAGCCGCCGTCTTGTCCGACGACTATAGGGTCGTCCCCATGACCCCGGGACTAGATTGGCCCGCCACCGTCATTTCCGACGACTATAGGGTCGTCCCCACGACCACGGGCCAATGTTGGCCAGCCGCCGACATGTCCGACGACTATTGGATCGTCCCCACGACCACGGGCCGAAGTTGGCCAGCCGCCGACATGTCCGACGCCTATAGGGTCGTCCCCACGACCCCGGGACTAGATTGGTCCGCCACCGTCATGTCCGCCGACTATAGGGTCGTCCCCACGACCCCGGGCCAAAGTTGGCAAGCCGCCGAAATGTCCGACGACTATAGGGTCGTCCCCACGACCTCGGGACTAGGTTGGACTGCCGCCGACATGTCCGACGACTATACGGTCGTCCCCACGACCCCGGGACAAGATTGGCCCGCCACCGTCATGTCCGACGACTATAGGGTCGTCCCCACGACCCCGGGCCAAATTTGGCAAGCCGCCGAAATGTCCGACGACTGTAGGGTCGTACCCACGACCCCGGGACTAGGCTGACAAGCCGCCAACATGTCCGACGATTATTGGATCGTCCCCACGACCACGGGCCAAAGTTGGCAAGACGCCGAAATGTCCGACGACTGTAGGGTCGTCCCCACGACCCCGGGCCAAAGATGTCCAGCCGCCGTCTTGTCCGACGACTATAGGGTCGTCCCCACGACCCCGGGACTAGATTGGCCCGCCACCGTCATGTCCAACGACTATAGGGTCGTCCCCACAACCACGGGCCAAAGTTGGCCAGCCGCCGACATGTCCGACGATTATTGGATCGTCCCCACGACCACGGGCCAAAGTTGGCCAGCCGCCGACATGTGCGACGACTATACGGTCGTCCCCACGACCCCGGGACTAGATTGGTCCGCCACCGTCATGTCCGACGACTATAGGGTCGTCCCCACGACCCCGGGACTAGGCTGACAACCCGCCAACATGTCCGACGACTATAGGGTCGTCCCCACGACCCCGGGCCAAAGATGTCCAGCCGCCGTCTTGTCCGACGACTATAGGGTCTTACCCACGACCCCGGGACTAGATTGGCCCGCCACCGTCATGTCCAACGACTATAGGGTCGTCCCCACAACCACGGGCCAAAGTTGGCCAGCCGCCGAAATGTCCGACGACTGTAGGGTCGTACCCACGACCCCGGGACTAGGCTGACAAGCCGCCAACATGTCCGACGACTATAGGGTCGTCCCCACGACCCCGGGCCAAAGTTGGCAAGCCGCCGAAATGTCCGACGACTGTAGGGTCGCCCCCACGACCCCCGGGCTAGGTTGGCCAGCCGCCGACATGTCCGACGACTATACGGTCGTCCCCACGACCTCGGGACTAGGTTGGCCAGCCGCCGACATGTCCGACGACTATAGGGTCGTCCCCACGACCCCGGGCCAAAGGTGGCATGCCGCCGAAATGTCCGACGACTATAGGGTCGTCCCCACGACCCCGGGCCAAAGTTGGCAAGCCGCCGAAATGTCCGACGACTATAGGGTCGTCCCCACGACCGCGGGCCAAAGATGTCCAGCCGCGGTCTTGTCCGACGACTATAGGGTCTTCCCCACGACCCCGGGACTAGATTGGCCCGCCACCGTCATGTCCGACGACTATACGGTCGTCCCCACGACCCCGGGACAAGGTTGGCCCGCCGCCGACTTGTCCGACGACTATAAGGTCGCACCCACGACCCCGGGACTAGATTGGCCCGCCACCGTCATGTCCAATGACTATAGGGTCGTCCCCACGACCCCGGGACTAGGTTGACAAGCCGCCGAAATGTCCGACGACTATAGGGTCGTCCCCACGACCGCGAGCCAAGTATGTCCAGCCGCCGTCTTGTCCGACGACTATAGGGTCGTCCCCATGACCCCGGGACTCGATTGGCCCGCCACCGTCATTTCCGACGACTATAGGGTCGTCCCCACGACCACGGGCCAATGTTGGCCAGCCGCCGACATGTCCGACGACTATTGGATCGTCCCCACGACCACGGGCCGAAGTTGGCCAGCCCCCGACATGTCCGACGCCTATAGGGTCGTCCCCACGACCCCGGGACTAGATTGGTCCGCCACCGTCATGTCCGCCGACTATAGGGTCGTCCCCACGACCCCGGGCCAAAGTTGGCAAGCCGCCGAAATGTCCGACGACTATAGGGTCGTCCCCACGACCTCGGGACTAGGTTGGACTGCCGCCGACATGTCCGACGACTATACGGTCGTCCCCACGACCCCGGGACAAGATTGGCCCGCCACCGTCATGTCCGACGACTATAGGGTCGTCCCCACGACCCCGGGCCAAATTTGGCAAGCCGCCGAAATGTCCGACGACTGTAGGGTCGTACCCACGACCCCGGGACTAGGCTGACAAGCCGCCAACATGTCCGACGACTATAGGGTCGTCCCCACGACCCCGGGCCAAAGTCGGCAAGCCGCCGAAATGTCCGACGACTATAGGGTCGTCCCCACGACCCCGGGCCAATGTTGGCCAATCGCCGACATCTCCGACGACTATAGGGTCGTCCCCACGACCCCGGGACTAGATTGGCCCGCCATCGTCATGTCCAACGACAATAGGGTCGTCCCCACGACCCCGGGACTAGGTTGACAAGCCGCCAACATGTCCGACGACTATAGGGTCGTCCCCACGACCCCGGGCCAAAGATGGCATGCCGCCGAAATGGCCGACGATTATAGGGTCGTCCCCAGGACCGCGGGCCAAAGATGTCAAGCCGTCGTCTTCTCCGACGACTATAGGGTCGTCCCCACGACCCCGGGCAATTGTTGGCCAATTGCCGACATGTCCGACGACTATAGGGTCGTCCCTACGACCCCGGGACTAGATTGGCCCGCCACCGTCATGTCCAACGACTATAGGGTCGTCCCCACGACCTTGGGCCAAAGTTGGCCAGCCGCCGATATGTCCGACGACTATAGGGTCGTCCCCACGACCCCGGGCCAAAGTTGGCAAGCCGCCGAAATGTCCGACGACTGTAGGGTCGTCCCCTCGACCCCGGGTCTAGGTTGGCCAGCCGCCGACTTGTCCGACGACTATAGGGTCGTACCCACGACCCCGGGACTAGGCTGACAAGCCGCCAACATGTCCGACGACTATAGGGTCGTCCCCACGACCCCGGGCCAAAGATGTCCAGCCGCCGTCTTGTCCGACGACTATAGGGTCGTCCCCACGACCCCGGGACTAGATTGGCCCGCCACCGTCATGTCCAACGACTATAGGGTCGTCCCCACAACCACGGGCCAAAGTTGGCCAGCCGCCGACATGTCCAACGACTATAGGGTCGTCCCCACGACCACGGGCCAAAGTTGACCAGCCGCCGACATGTCCGACGACCATTGGATCGTCCCCACGACCCCGGGCCAAAGTTGGCAAGCCGCCGACATGTCCGACGACTATAGGGTCGTCCCCACGACCTCGGGACTAGGTTGGCCACCCGCCGACATATCCGACGACTATAGGGTCGTCCCCACGACCCCGGGTCTAGGTTGGCCAGCCGCCGACATGTCCGACGAATATAGAGTCGTCCCCACGACACCGGGCCAAAGTTGGCCAGCCGCCGACATGTCCGACGACTATTGGGTCGTCCCCACGACACCGGGCCAAAGTTGGCCAGCCGCCGACATGTCCGACGACAATCGGATCGTCCCCACGACCACGCGCCAAAGTTGGCCAGCCGCCGACATGTCCGACGACTTTTGGATCGTCCCCACGACCACGGGCCAAAGTTGGCCAGCCGCCGACATGTCCGACGACTATAGGGTCGTCCCCACGACCCCGGGACTAGATTGGTCCGCCACCGTCATGTCCGACGACTATAGGGTCGTCCCCACGACCCCGGGCCATTGTCGGCCAATCGCCGACATGTCCGACGACTATAGGGTCGTCCCTACGACCCCGGGCCAAAGCTGGCCAGCCGCCGACATGTCCGACGACTATTGGATCGTCCCCACGACCACGGGCCAAAGTTGGCCATCCACCGACATGTCCGAAGACTATAGGGTCGTCCCCACGACCCCGGGACTAGATTGGCCAGCCACCGACATGTCCGACGACTATAGAGTCGTCCCCACGACACCGGGTCAAAGTTGGCCAGCCGCTGATATTTCCATCGACTATTGGGTCGTCCCCACGACCACGGGCCAATGTTGGCTAGCCGCCGACATGTCCGACGACTATAGGGTCGTCCCCAGGACCACGGGCCAAAGCTGGCCAGCCGCCGACATGTCCGACGACTATTGGATCGTCCCCACGACCACGGGCCAAGGTTGGCCAGCCGCCGACATGTCCGACGACTATAGGGTCGTCCCCACGACCCCGGGACTAGATTGGTCCGCCACTGTCATGTCCGACGACTATAGGGTCGTCCCCACGACCCCGGGCCAAAGTTGGCAAGCCGCCGAAATGTCCGACGACTGTAGGGTCGTCCCCACGACCCCGGGACTAGATTGGCCCGCCACCGTCAAGTCCGACGACCTCGGGACTAGGTTGGCCAGCCGCCGACATGTCCGACGACTATAGGGTCGCCCCCACGACCTCGGGCCAATTTTGGCCCGCCGCCGACATGTCCGACGACTATAGGGTCGTCCCCACGACCGCGGGCCAAAGTTGGCAAGCCGCCGAAATGTCCGACGACTGTAGGGTCGTCCCCACGACCCCGGGACTAGATTGGCCCGCCACCGTCAAGTCCGACGACTATAGGGTCGTCCCCACGACCCCGGGTCAAAGTTGGCCAGCCGCTGACATTTCCAACGAGTATTGGGTCGTCCCCACGACCACGGGCCAATGTTGGCTAGCCGCCGACATGTCCGTCGACTATTGGATCGTCCCCACGACCCCGGGCCAAAGTCGGCAAGCCGCCGAAATGTCCGACGACTATAGGGTCGTCCCCACGACCCCGGGCCAATGTTGGCCAATCGCCGACATCTCCGACGACTATAGGGTCGTCCCCACGACCCCGGGACTAGATTGGCCCGCCATCGTCATGTCCAACGACAATAGGGTCGTCCCCACGACCCCGGGACTAGGTTGACAAGCCGCCAACATGTCCGACGACTATAGGGTCGTCCCCACGACCCCGGGCCAAAGATGGCATGCCGCCGAAATGGCCGACGATTATAGGGTCGTCCCCAGGACCGCGGGCCAAAGATGTCAAGCCGTCGTCTTCTCCGACGACTATAGGGTCGTCCCCACGACCCCGGGCAATTGTTGGCCAATTGCCGACATGTCCGACGACTATAGGGTCGTCCCTACGACCCCGGGACTAGATTGGCCCGCCACCGTCATGTCCAACGACTATAGGGTCGTCCCCACGACCTTGGGCCAAAGTTGGCCAGCCGCCGATATGTCCAACGACTATTGGGTCGTCCCCACGACCACGGGCCAAAGTTAGCCAGCCGCCGACATGTCCGACGACTATAGGGTCGTCCCCACGACCCCGGGCCAAAGTTGGCAAGCCGCCGAAATGTCCGACGACTGTAGGGTCGTCCCCTCGACCCCGGGTCTAGGTTGGCCAGCCGCCGACTTGTCCGACGACTATAGGGTCGTACCCACGACCCCGGGACTAGGCTGACAAGCCGCCAACATGTCCGACGACTATAGGGTCGTCCCCACGACCCCGGGCCAAAGATGTCCAGCCGCCGTCTTGTCCGACGACTATAGGGTCGTCCCCACGACCCCGGGACTAGATTGGCCCGCCACCGTCATGTCCAACGACTATAGGGTCGTCCCCACAACCACGGGCCAAAGTTGGCCAGCCGCCGACATGTCCAACGACTATAGGGTCGTCCCCACGACCACGGGCCAAAGTTGACCAGCCGCCGACATGTCCGACGACCATTGGATCGTCCCCACGACCCCGGGCCAAAGTTGGCAAGCCGCCGACATGTCCGACGACTATAGGGTCGTCCCCACGACCTCGGGACTAGGTTGGCCACCCGCCGACATATCCGACGACTATAGGGTCGTCCCCACGACCCCGGGTCTAGGTTGGCCAGCCGCCGACATGTCCGACGAATATAGAGTCGTCCCCACGACACCGGGCCAAAGTTGGCCAGCCGCCGACATGTCCGACGACTATTGGGTCGTCCCCACGACACCGGGCCAAAGTTGGCCAGCCGCCGACATGTCCGACGACAATCGGATCGTCCCCACGACCACGCGCCAAAGTTGGCCAGCCGCCGACATGTCCGACGACTTTTGGATCGTCCCCACGACCACGGGCCAAAGTTGGCCAGCCGCCGACATGTCCGACGACTATAGGGTCGTCCCCACGACCCCGGGGCTAGATTGGTCCGCCACCGTCATGTCCGACGACTATAGGGTCGTCCCCACGACCCCGGGCCATTGTCGGCCAATCGCCGACATGTCCGACGACTATAGGGTCGTCCCTACGACCCCGGGCCAAAGCTGGCCAGCCGCCGACATGTCCGACGACTATTGGATCGTCCCCACGACCACGGGCCAAGTTTGGCCAGCCGCCGACATGTCCGACGACTATAGGGTCGTCCCCACGACCCCGGGACTAGATTGGTCCGCCACCGTCATGTCCGACGACTATAGGGTCGTCCCCACGACCCCGGGCCAAAGTTGGCAAGCCGCCGAAATGTCCGACGACTGTAGGGTCGTCCCCACGACCCCGGGACTAGATTGGCCCGCCAC
Source organism: Andrena praecox (assembly GCA_963932275.1). Taxonomy (NCBI): domain Eukaryota; kingdom Metazoa; phylum Arthropoda; class Insecta; order Hymenoptera; family Andrenidae; genus Andrena; species Andrena praecox. Next base: position 727 of record CAWVQO010000023.1, on the reverse strand, counting down.
CGTCATGTCCAACGACTATAGGGTCGTCCCCACAACCACGGGCCAAAGTTGGCCAGCCGCCGACATGTCCAACGACTATAGGGTCGTCCCCACGACCACGGGCCAAAGTTGGCAAGCCGCCGAAATGTCCGACGACTGTAGGGTCGTCCCCACGACCACGGGCCAAGGTTGGCCAGCCGCCGACATGTCCGACGACTATAGGGTCGTCCCCACGACCCCGGGACTAGTTTGGTCCGCCACCGTCATGTCCGACGACTATAGGGTCGTCCCCACGACCCCGGGCCAAAGTTGGCAAGCCGCCGAAATGTCCGACGACTGTACGGTCGTCCCCACGACCCCGGGACTAGATTGGCCCGCCACCGTCATGTCCAACGACTATAGGGTCGTCCCCACGACCACGGGCCAAAGTTGGCCATCCACCGACATGTCCGAAGACTATAGGGTCGTCCCCACGACCCCGGGACTAGATTGGCCAGCCACCGACATGTCCGACGACTATAGAGTCGTCCCCACGACACCGGGTCAAAGTTGGCCAGCCGGTGATATTTCCATCGACTATTGGGTCGTCCCCACGACCACGGGCCAATGTTGGCTAGCCGCCGACATGTCCGACGACTATAGGGTCGTCCCCAGGACCACGGGCCAAAGCTGGCCAGCCGCCGACATGTCCGACGACTATTGGATCGTCCCCACGACCACGGGCCAAGGTTGGCCAGCCGCCGACATG